>CM062806.1:325608886-326113886 GCA_031772625.1 Pinus tabuliformis | reverse complement strand
TCTACTCTCTCTTTCTTTGAAAATGGTTGCAATTAAAAATGAGTGAGTCCTATGACTCATGGGATAATACAATATACAAACCATATCTATGTTATCTCTCTATATCCACTCTTGGCTATTCTACTCATCTATGGAACAAATTTTACTTCAAAAGAATGGAACACCCCTTTTCCTCTTAGTGGCCCAATTCTAGCACAACCTGATAGAATATTAGTGGTTAAGTTTGACTTCCTCAACTCTTAATTAGAGTTACAATATTCAATATTCTAGAGTCTTATTCATCGTGATCACATGGATATCTCCTTTTCAATGAATAATGGGGCTTGACATGATATCCTCTCAAATCATGGTGGAAAAATTGGGAAGGTCAACTCTAGATGGCATAACTTTTGTATAAGAACATTGATTGAGGTGATTCTTGCACTGTCGAAAAGGTAACTATGTGTAGACTATCACTAGGGGGTGTGACACTTAAGTGGAAAATGTTTACCGCCAAAAACTCCATTTAGTTCCTCAAATTACTTTTGGAAGGGTTCATATCCCAATTTGCCAAACTAGAACTTGCTAGTAAAAATAGTCATGTGAGATGAATCATCCACTTTTACCACTCTAAAAACATCAATATGGATGAAAAATAAGATAATGATCCAATCCATTCATAATTCCTCAATTCCATCACTCTATTCCAACAATCTCCACTAATTGTCAGTAGAAAATATAAGTTTTGATGAAAACTTTTATAATATCATTTTTTACTTCATATATAATTTTGGTTAGTTCTATTCAATTATGTTGTGGGGAAAAATGCCTATGTAGGATGATCCTATCCACCTAAGGTGTGACAGTGCCTTAGCAACAAACAGAGACAGCTATCCTAGTATTCTTCCATTATGAATTAAGAATGAAGAGAGATGGATGGACTAACCGGTGTCTTTCGTTTGTTCGTCGATCCAGATCCTCTTCTCTTTGGGAGTTCACAGCTACTTGTCTTCTCGCTCGCCCAGCTTCAACAGGTCTCTGCAAGATTACAAGAGAAGAACACTACACAAATACATAGATTCATAAACATAACTAGTTCAGGATTAGAAGTAAACTAAACATACTAATGCAATCATACATCAAAGATACATCAGTATATAGGAGGAACCAAGATAGCTTTATTGATGAATAACAAGGTTCAGGAAGAGATACAACCCAGAGGGCTCCAATCCAGCATCTCCTTCCCAGAAAAATGGAATTCCTATCTTCACCTCCCTTCAAAGCATTAAGCACCCAATGATTCCAGTCTCAAACCAACAAGAATTCTTTGCAATAACAAAATTCCAGCCTCTAGATCTCATGGAGGAGAGATCCATATATAGATGTTTGGAGAGAGGATGAGTCAGCTTGAGATCTGACTAGTGTCCTCTCCCTCTGTCAGTTCTTGATTCCACTTGGAGGTTCTTGCTTCCACTTGGAGATTTGGAACCTCTTACTCATCACCAGTCGAATTCCCTGAGGCAAGTGTCATTTTGGAAGCTTCCTGGGTTTTGACACCTTGAGAAATGAGCTTACCACATGTCCACTCTCGCTCAGCACAGGTAGCCAGTGTTGGCTTTGACATTCAGCGCAGGTAGCCAGTGTTTCCATTGACATTCAGCGCAGACAGCCAGTGGAGCCATTGACATGATCCTGAATTGACTTGTTTTTGAGCAGTTTCTGGTGGAGAACTTCTGTGAATTGCTGTGGTTTGTTAGCCTTGTTCCTCTAGGGGTAGGAACAACATGTTTAGGGACTTTGGATCCCTTAGATTATGGACATTTCATGCTCAATGCTGTAAGGCACAAAAATGCCTATAACAGTTGCCCCCTAAAGTATGAGGTCGTTTAACGGGTGAAATGCTTTATCCAGGAGGGTCCGAAGTTCATCCAATGCTGGGAGGAGACCTGTAATAAGATACAATACAATAATTTATTTTTCATACTGCTTTCATGATCTAGCTGAGGCGGGCATTCCCATGCTCAGCTTTATAAATTCATTTTCTATACATAGAACAGACAATCGTCCGATGGTAGACTGATAATTTTGATGAAATTATCATCCTTTGAGTAGGATGATCATCTGCTGCAATGATGTACATGTCAAATGTCTTTATCTTTCCTGAATATATATCGCAGCCCGGATGGATGAAACTAGATCCGGGGTCTTCAAACTCGTTCGATCTTCACTCTAAGTACATGTCGATCCATGTGAGAATTGTTCTGAAGTTGAACATGGAAAGACATCGCTTGATTACCGGTCAATGAGGTAAACTGTTAACAAGCGCGAGAAGAATCACCGATAATGATAATGACCCTCAAGGTACTGCAGTACAATTCACGTGGTGTGAATAAAGGACTTGGCGTCGAACACCACGCAAAATCTTCTGGTCGAAGGTCATTGATGCATACCTATCGCCGGAAGTGAGAAACTTGCCATTGAGGCATGCAAGCTTCAAAGTACTGAAGGGGTTGTTCCTAGATCAACTTCTTCGATAATGAGCTGATGTCGACAAGAAGCGATCCGTCAAAGGAGGGCCTTAATGAATCCCACATCAGTGACACGGAATGGAGCTAATGATTTTGATGGAGGTGAAAACGATCTGTGACATATGATTCAGGGTGGCGGTCATGAAAGGATGAAGGATAATGTATGGCAGTGGATGGGACACAGTTAACTCTTTCTGAACGACTTCTCTTGAACATATGGCGACACTGATGCGATGGATCAGTAGCATTACCCCAAATATGGATGGTATGGCGAGACCATGGTGATGTGACCGGTCAATGAAACAAACCAACCCAATTGTGGTACGGAGGAAAAGTGTCATGTTCAAGAGCGACTTGCTACCATCAAAGTTTTCTTGAGTTTCTCCCAGTTTTTCCCCAGTCATTGCTGACCAGTACCTCTTTATTTTTGTCAAGCTTGAGGAGGATAACATATGCTTGTTCTAGAACCTGCCCTTCGGGCAAGCCCATCGCTATGTTTTAACGAGCCTAGCAATAGTGAAACTCGTTCTCGTCTAAAGACAAGTTTGTCGCTATTAATGCTTTTTAACGAGTCTAACGACAAAGATAACTCGGTCCTTTTCAATTTTAGAGAGTCTGAAAAGGTACGTAAAGGTAACTCCAAAGTTCCTTTTTCGTCATCTAATCCCTTAAGTCCGAAAAAGTATAAAACAATATAGAAGGGATGAGTTTTCGATAGTTTTAACGAGCCGAATAAAACAAGCGCTCGATCTTTTTGTGCAATAATCCCTCAGGTCCAAAAAGATTAAAATCTAGAGGAGGGATAGCACTTCCGGTCGCTTTAACGAGTTGGAAGGCCAAAACTCGGCAATCTTTTCATATTTTACGAGTCAGATGAAAAGAGCTTAAAGAAGACTCGTATTTTGACGAACGAGTGATAAAACGGGTTAGCAGCTGATTCCAGGTACGGCTTGGAATTTTCCAACCACGGCAGTGTCACAAGGATGGCTAGGTGAAATCACTCTTCGCGGCTGTTCCTCAAAAAGGGTAAACAATCATATGGAGGTGAACGATCGGCCAAATGAAAAGTGGAGGTGACAGTGCAAACACGACCAAGGCTTTAATGGCAGATAAGGTTACATTCATAGTGGTTATTTACCGGAAGATAGTTCATTTTTTGACGAGCTTGAACGCGGAAAAACCTTGCTCAATCTTATGTTTATTTTTTAACAAGCATGAACTATGTGCTAAAACTGCTCGGATCTTGCGTTTATTTTTTAACGAGCATGAACTTTGTGCCAAAACTGCTCGATTATATGGTCAAATTTTGATTTTTTACCATAACTAGCTTTGCCCTTTTCAAAGATAGTACTGTATTCTCAATTGCTACATCAAACTTAGTTAGAAATTAATAACATTTGTTTTAAAATGAGATTAAAACCCTAATATTTCGCTTTGAACTACGTAAAGAGCAATTAAAGAGTGTTTTTACCTCTCATTTTACCATTTCATTTGAACTTGGTTTGTTGGAGCATTGGAGGTGCCTCTTCCCCCTTGATTTTCACCAGCTGATTTCGGGAGATTCTGTGGACGATTCTTGGCGTCGTCTGGACCAGGTAGGAGCTAAACCCTAGCTCTTTCTTTTCATGGTTTCATTTTTCCATTCTGTGCCTGTTTTCTTGTCTCCCTGAGTACCTGGGGTTTTGTTAGGGCGCTCTGCCATCAGCGCAGCTGGTTCACTCGAAACCTGCGCTGAATGTCAAGCTACCTTAAGGCAGTTTGACCTTCAACGCAGGTGGAACACTGGCTAGCTACGTTGAGCACAGAAAACTGGTTTTGTTGCACAATTTTTGATGAAATTTTGCCAGTTTTTCATCAAATCCGGGATCTTACTCTTTCTCTTGTTTGTTTTGCAGGGACCTTTGAGCAAAATGACCCTTACATGGCGAGAACGAGAACATGAAGAAGAGGACATGATTGCCCTCCATGATCCTGTCACGGTGAACGCGTTGCGGAACTGTGGCCTGCTGAAGTTCTTCCGTATCTCTAGCATGAGAGCACAGATCTCCTTACTACAGTATATGCTTGATGCTTGGGATCCCATCAACCAAGTATTCCAGATTAGGGGTAAATCCATCCCCTTGACCATCGTAGACATTTACTTCTTGACTGGGTTGTCAAGGCGGGGTGCCCCCATTTCTTTGTTAGGTTCAGCCCGAGGGAATGACTTCGTGAGAGATTATGTCCGCCAGTATTGCAGGGAAGGATCTCAACCGAGCAGAGACGGCAAGGTCGTTATCCGTGAGATTACTGACAGGTCTCTCAGTTCCATTCTGTATACTATTGGTAGGATGGTCAGTAGTGCATCTCTTCATGTTTCCAACAGATCTTATGTGTAGCACGCCTTGGAGTGTCTCCAACCAAAAGTATTCAACTGGTGTGATGCAGTACTTCTTCAGATGAAAAGTCAGTTGACCAACGTAAAGGACGGGAAGCTGAAGAACTTTGGATTTGGTTCTATTTTGACTGCCTTTGCCTTGGAGAAGATACCACTGATGCAGCCTCAGTATATTGCACTCGACTTGCCTTCTCCTACCGAGCCACGCATGCAGAGATGGGTTGATCACATGTCTAGGCATGCTGGTCAATCTCAGATTTCTTTCACTGATATCTTCTTCAGGTGGTTCGAGCGTCAGGAGATGGTCTATTCCGAGTATCCATATGTTGGCATGGATTTCCAAGGTGATCCGGATTTGGTATTACCGGATGGCGAACAGTGGGGCGCTATTGGTAAAATCTTTGACCATATCACTATTTACTGTTTTTTATTCATAATGTTTTTGTGCTTTACTCTATCAATACTTTAATCAAACTCTTGTGTGCATGCAGATGTTGGTCTTGTGTGCATGCAGTCGCTGCCCCAGCAGAGGAGACTGCTGGGAGGGTTATTCTTCGCGACCTTGACGTGGGCGAGACCCTTGCAGCTGTGCAGGAGCAGGTTGAGAGCCTTACTCTTGGCATTTCGGATGTACGGATCGACGAGTTACCTTTACAGTTGCAGCGGCATACTACTGGTGTGCCTAGACGATGGACTCGTCTCTTGCGCATGATTGCACAGGCCGTGATGTGCTATCATGAGCATCACTAGGCTAGGGTGCCCCCTAGCATTTTTGAGTTTTTGGGTCATGCGACCAATTTTGTCTTGGTTACATAACATTATGTGTAAACGATAAATAGCTTTTATATCCATATTTTGATTTTCGGGTTTTATTCTGGTTGAGTTACTTGATCCACTTGTACAACATTGATGATGCATTTCTTTTTATAAATGTCGCAAATGTCTATCTAACACATAGTTTGCTAATCAGTCGGTTAATGTGTTTAAGTTCCTGGAAATATGTTGGTATTCAATTAAATCAAACTGTCTTTCCAAAATCTTAACCCTGAGAAACATACGATAAATAGCTGGATTGCGGACGGAATATATATCATTGAGTTGTAGTATCACGAGTTGCGAGTCTAGCCTGACGATTAGTCGGCGTATACCATGGGTGATGGCATCAGAGAGTAGTTCTATCAACGTGCTATACTCAGCGATATTATTCATTGATTGCCCAATACACACACCTCTGAAACTTACTAACTCGCCGCTTGGATAAAAAATGGCCCAGGCCGCGAAGGACAGGTTCCGCGAACTACGACTCGCTCCATCAGCATATCCCACACATGTCTCAGAAAGGTTCGACATCTGCAATAAATGTAAAAAGGTGGATTACTCGACCAAAACAAACACTTTAGCGAAAACAAAATACAACAAAAGCATACAGGTTACTATTTAAGCATAGTAACGCTTAAGGTACAACCCATTGCGAGGTTGCACCAGCGGAATTCCGTCATAATCCATTAACTCGTAGGCTCCTTTTGCTAACACTCGTTTAACAATATAGGGGCCCATCCATAAAGAATTAAATTTACCTGCTCCCAATTTGTCGGATTCTTGGTCGTAAAGCAAGACCAAGTCACCTTCTGAGAAGACACGGGGTTTGAAATTTTTGTCGAACTGCACCTTGACTCGTTTATTATGGGCTTCGTTAGCCAAAGCAGCGTCACGACGGGTTTCATCCAATTGGATTAATTCCAAGAAACGTGCCTCTTCTTCTGAAGTTCCGGGGAGGAGGTCGATTGCGAGTTTAAGAGATGAAATTTCGCATTGGACTGGTAAGACTGCCTCCAGGCCATACACCAGTTGGAAAGGTGTGAACCCGGTCACATTTCTTACTGATGTTCGGTAAGCCCACAAGGCTGAGTACAGGATTAGGTGCCACCTTCTTTTGTGAACTCCGATCATCCTTTGCAACATACGCTTCAGGACTTTGTTGATCGCTTCAACTTGTCCGTTGGCTTGCGGATAATACGGGGTAGAGCTGTCGTGAGATAGCCCTAGCTTGGCAGCTAATTCGACCATCATGTGATTGCCAAAATGCGATCCATGATCTGTAACTATAGCCTGTGGTACGCCGAACATGGCGACTACATGATTGAAAAAGAAAAGGGCAGCTGTTTCACCAGTGTTATCTAATGTAGGCATCACCTCGGCCCATTTGGTAAAATAGTCAACGACGACTATAATATACCCATGCCCCCTGGTCAAGGTGGGGTTACATGTCGTGAAATCGATGCCCCATTTGGCGAAAGGCCCAACAGCAACTATTGGCTGCAAAGGTGCGGGTGGTCTTCTGGTTTTGCTATCAAAAATTTGACAAGCATGGCAACTTCTGACTGCGGTTATGCAATCTTTGAACATGGTTGTCCAGAAGTATCCTGCTCGTAAGATTTTTTGTGCTGTTGCATATCTAGATTGATGCCCCCCACACGCGCCTGAATGACACTCATTTAGGGATTTTTTGGCCTCTTCATGGGTGAGGCACCTCCTCAGAACTGTATCGATACCACGACGGTAAAGCATATCACCGATGATCATGTAGTATTTAGCTTGGTATCGTATACGTTTCTGTTCAGAGTGAGAGGTGTTAGGCCTGAAATTTTGGGTTTGGAGATAAATTATGATATCTCCATACCACTCATTGCTTGTAGATATCAGAAACAAATTCTCGTCCACGATTGATTCTTCGGATGTTTCATCGTTGGACGACGATGGGAGATCGCACAATAATTCTGCGAAAACTAGAGCTTTCTTTGATTTGGATTTTACAAATTCCAGATCAAACTCTTGAAGGATCGCTATCCATTTTGAATATTTGCCCCCCAGCAACTGTCGTGACAGTATATAAGTCATGGGGTTGCAATCTGATAAAATGGTAGTTTTCCGAAAGAGGACATAATGTCGAAATCTTTGAATCGCTTGAACAGCTGCAAGCGCTAGTTTTTCAACATAAGAATATTTTCTTTCTGTATCATTCAAGTTTTTACTTAAATAATATATAGGATGTTCAATTCCATCGACTTCTTGAACTAAAACCATCGCAATGGTTGTATCCGTTGTAGCGAGATACAGGTTAAAATCTCTTTGATAGTCTGGGGCATACATTAATGATGCTTTTACTAGAGAATCTTTCAGAGCATCAAAGGAAGCTTGCGCCACCTGATCCCAGACAAAAGGTACATCCTTTTTCAAAAGACGAGTATAACCTTTAGCAAGTTCTGCGTAATTTGGAATGAACCTCCTCAGCAAGTTTGCTTTCCCTTGGAGTTTCTGAATCTGAAGCAAATTTGAAGGTGGAGGCAAGTTAATGATTGCCTGAACCTTGAAAGGGTCGAGATGAATCCCATCCTTAGAGACTACAAAGCCTAGTAAACGACCAGAACCGACGCAAAACACACATTTGTGCGGATTGGGTCTTATCTTGTAGTGTCGGCAACGTAGAAATATCGCTCTTAAATGTTGCGAATGATTAGTCCGCTTTCGCGAATGAGCCGGAAGGTCATCGAGATATGGTTGAATGATGTCCTTGATGTCATGGAAGGCATAATTCATTGCCCTCTGAAACGTCACCCCTGCGTTCTTTAAACCAAAGGGTAATTTTCGATAAGCGAATGTGCCCCACGGACAAATAAATGCAGTCTTTGATTGGTCCTGTGGGCGGATATTTATTTGATTATACTCGGAAAATCCATCCATAAATGAAAAGATTTCACATCCGGCACATTCATCAATTATCTGGTCGATGAAGGGTGTAGGGTAGTTGTCTTTCGGACAAGCTTGGTTTACATCCCTATAGTCGACACACACTCTAATTGTCACTTGTTTCTTCATAACAGGGACAATATTTGATACCCAATCGGTTAGAGGAACCGGGTAGATGAAACCAGCATGGAGAAGTTTCTCAACCTCTGCTTTGATGGCAGCAGCTTTCTTGGGGTGCACCTGTCGAAGTCGTTGTCTTACTGGTTTGACATCAGGATACATCTTAATTTCATGTTCAACGATACTCGAGTCAATGCCTGGCATCTCATTATATGACCAAGCGAAGACATCTCTGAACTCGCGAAAAAGAGCGTTATATATTTCCAGTTCTGAAGGAGAACAACCTTTGCCGACATAAATATTCTCTACAACATTTGTTTTAGTCGAGATATTTATGGCTATAGTCTCTTCAATATTGGATAAGTTTCGTTCGGAATCCACCGTGTTTACAGTATTTGATAGGAATTCAAAAACTGAAGGGTGATAAAGGTCATGTTGAGTATCTTCTTCGTATTCTGGAAGAAGGGAACGATGGTGGTGATCATTCCATGGTGCCCCCTCAATCAACATTGATTTTAGGATTCCTTCGTCAGTTCCATGCACTTTCGACCAAGGATCTAATGGGGTACCATATTCTCTGGACCTATCTACCCAAACGCTCAACGAGCGTTGACTTGGGTTCGCCTCCCATGCCTGAAACATTGATTGCTACAATATTTCTATTGGGCTTGGGGGAAAAACCGTTGCATGATCCATGTCGTTATCGTCTTGTGCGACCTTCGTGGAAGATATCATGTTGCAGGCTGCTACCAATGCTATTTCTCCTATACATATGGGAGGTGGAAGCGCGAAAGTTCCCATTAATGTGGGGTCTTTCAGTAGGCCTACTCCAATATCTTGAAGCGAATGGTTGCTTCCATGGATCATGGGAATGCTTCCTGTAACTTGTGAACCGTTAGGGAGGAAGTTCTGTTGGTCGACGACCGTAATCCCTCCTTGAAACGGGAATGCGATCTTCCTAAAATAAGTCGACACTACAGCTGCCATGGCATATATCCATGGTCTTCCCAGTAGGATGTTGTAGTCAAGATTTCCATCGATGACTTCAACATCTATTTCTACTGTTTTTCCACCTAGTTCAACCTTCAAGTTATTTAGGATACCGTACGGGGTGTACGTCCTTCCGTCGAATGCTTTTAATGTCGTCAAAGATCGCGACAAGGTTGGAGATCCTAAATTTTTCCAGCAACTCATCGACATGATACATGTAGATGCCCCCTCATCAATAATTGTTCAATGAATAGTTTTGTTGAGGGCTTTCACTTGAATAAGGAAAGCTAGTTGAGCTGGTAACTGAGGATCGTATCCTTTGTGGTCGAAGGATACAAGATTGGAATCCTTAGGATCAACCCCACCAACGGCTGATAACAAAGCCTGCCTTTAGGATGGGAAATTTTGTAGTACTTCAAGAGTCGACATAGCAGATGGCGATTGGACCAAATCTTCCACTATATTATAATGCTGCGCCGCTCTGGCGCGAGGATTAAATGTCGACTTGTGCACTACCCCCTTCGGCGGTTTTATTGTTAATTCAAGAATGATGGGTGGTACAACTTCTGTCGAAGTTGTTGTCGAACTACTTGGTTGATCTTTACCTTTGTCGTTCGACGGCTGAGGATTCCCGTGACACTGTTACAATAGCTGGTGTTGTCGGGATGTTTGACATAGGTACAGATTGTTGCATAGAATACACAACTCTTGGCTGTTGGGGTAGCATAGGTACCCAACCACTTGTCATAACTCCAGTATAACCTGAATACTGTTGAGAAGTCCCGTATGGATATCCTCCCGGAGGGGGTAATGAAAGGGCATACTGCCCCCCATACGGTAGCAATCCGGAACTCAAGGGGATTGTTTGTCCTTGGGGACTGGATTGCCCAAATTGACCTCCAAATGGATCAATCTGGCGAGTCTCAACATACGAGTTGCCAGATATTATTCCGGAGGAACAAACTGGAACAGACCACACTGTCGAAATAGTCCCTGGGTGGACTCCTTCTAGCGGTTGTGAGCTCGTTGGGACAGATGGTACGCCGGCAAACATTGTCGGAGTGACGGCAGGGAGTTCTGCTGTCGTTGTGTTGTTCAACAGAGTCCTAGATGTTGACGGTTGCTCAGACATTTTGAGTCTATCCAATAGATTACCTAGTGATTCTACAGGAACTTCCACTGCTGATAGACTAACTTCTGATGTAGAAGGAAATAGAGTGACCCCTACTCCAAAATGGGTTGGAGTACTTGCTTGTGGATCTTCTACAATTTCCTCTATCGCAATCAAACCAGGTGGAAGAGGAAGACCGTCAGGTCAGTAAAATATTTCCGGTGCCGAAGAAGGGGTTGAATCGACAGCGACAGTTGTTTGAGGAACAAGACTCTCTGGACCGGTTACAGATGGAACTGGTTCAGTATCGCAAGTATTTGCTCTCAGACTAGGATCAGCGTCATTGTCCCTCTGTGGCTGTTGAACTTCTTCAATAGAGGCAGGGTTTCCAGAAATGTTTGGAGTAACCGGAATCTCAGATGTTGTCGGAACACTTGTTCTAACTTTGATAGGAGATTTCAAACCGGTTAAACGAGTCCGCTTTGTTCGTACTGTTTTCGATTCTGGAGACAAAGACGATTGACTCGTAAGCCTTCGCGAACGACGGGGTTTCAATTGACATTCTTCCATGATTACGGATTACTCGATCAACTAAAATACAAAAGGGGAAAGTGTGTTTTCGAATTGAATGAATTTTTTAGACGCTTTAGACACAACTTGCTTTTTCACCTTTAAAGAGTCGCGAAAAAGCTAAAGATGACTCTAGTCTCCTTCGATGTTTTAACGAGCCCGAAGTGACAAATGCTCAGATGGACTTTTTCTGTTATAGAGTCTGAAAAAGGCCAAAAGAAACTGCTCTGGAGTTCTAGGCAGAGGGTGTGCCAAACTTTTCGCAAAACCTTAGAATACTTTTTAGGGTACGGGCGGTCGATCTTCCTGAATGGTGTGTTCAGTGCATTGCGATCAGTAGGGCGGCCGACATGTCTTCCTAAGGATAAAGGTTTTATGCCTATAGGGGTCTCCCAATATATACGCGACGGTACGTGGGAGCACAATCCGTACTGGCGCTATCGTCCCTCAGGAGGAATCACCCACCTTCAACGAGATCGACAGTCACCAGGCTTTACGACGCCGGAACACGTCTCTAGCCTAGACCTCTATGTTGTGTGTTATGTTGCAAAGCGTTGTTAAGTTCATTCAGTTTATTTTAAGTTGATCTTTTTTAGAAGTTTTCCTTTCTGGATCACCACGAGATGTATGATACAATTCCTAAATGTAGTCTAAAGATGATAAGCAAGCTTTATATCTTTTCAACTTTGAAAATCCTAGCTACTAAGGGAAAAGAAAGACACCATCTTTTCTCAAAGAGCAATCAGCACACTCTAATGCACTTTTCCTAAATCAAGCATGCAAACTATCAAAATGCAAATGCACAATGCAGGTGTTTGTTTTCTGCTTTCTTAGTATTGATGCCTACAAAGAAATCTTTTTGTACAACTTTGAATTTGCTTTTAAATGACAAGTACAAACAAGTTTACTTTTTCGAACTCAGAAAGGGTAGAATAGATTACAACACTTTACGACTTTCGAAATCAACACTTGTTTTGACACTTAAAAAAGACAAACTCAAACCAATAAGCAAAAGCAAATGTATAATCAACTGTAAACCGCCAATGAACTCTCTCCTAAGATCACAATCGTCAGATCTGAATCAAGGGATTCAAGATGATTATTTCACTCATGCAAAGGAAAACTGCAAATGACGCCACAAACACATAAAAACACTCACAGTCTTTTTGTACAAAAGGAGGCAGAATTTAAGCAGAGAAAAGGAGTTATCAGACTGGTACCTATGCTGGTTACAGGCTGCAAAAAACAGAGATCAAAACAGGGCAACAGAGAGCAGAGAACCCCAGCTGCACAAGCCAAAACTGGTTCAGCGCAACCTTAACACTGCGGTTTTGACATTCAGCTTAGGTAGCCTTCACGGGACCTGCGTTGAAATGCAGAATGCCTTCACAGGGTTCGCGCTGAATGAGAAACGAGAGTTTCTCACTGGGTTCTGGGTCACAGATTGCTAATTAATCAACGGTTTCAGGCCAAATAAAAGCAACAAGCAAGGTACAATCAAAGGGATGCTTTGAGGGGGTACTAAGATCTATCACAAAGGATCATCAAATCATTTGTGAGTCCATTGTTCAGATCATAGACAAATCCAGTGATTAGATCAAGGCAACAACTGTCTACTTTGCAACTGAGAATAGCAGAAGCAGTTCGATTGTTGTTGTTAAGTCTATGAAACAAACAATGATAGAAACACAAATAAAATGACTAAAACAAATCTCCCCAGCGGAGTCACCAATTTGTTGTGGGGAAAAATGCCTATGCAGGACGATCATATCCACCTAAGGTGTGACAGTGCCTTAGCAACAAACAGAGACAGCTATCCTAGTATTCTTCCTTTATGAATTAAGAATGAAGAGAGATGGATGGACTAACCGGTGTCTTCCGTTTGTCCCTCAATCCAGATCCTCTTCTCTTTGGGAGTTCACGGCTACTTTTCTTCTCGCTCGCCCAGCTTCAACAGGTCTCTACAAGATTACAAGAGAAGAACACTACACAAAGACATAGATTCATAAACATAACTAGTTCAGGATTAGAAGTAAACTAAACATACTAATGCAATCATACATCAAAGATACATCAGTATATAGGAGGAACCAAGATAGCTTTATTGATGAATAACAAGGTTCAGGAAGAGATACAACCCAGAGGGCTCCAATCCAGCATCTCCTTCCCAACAAAATGGAATTCCTATCTTCACCTCCCTTCAAAGCATTAAGCACCCAATGATTCCAGTCTCAAACCAACAACAATTCTTTGCAATAACAAAATTCTAGCCTCTAGATCTCATGGAGAAGAGATCCATATATAGATGTTTGGAAAGAGGATGAGTCAGCTTGAGATCTGACTAGTGTCCTCTCCCTCTGTCAGTTCTTGATTCCACTTGGAGGTTCTTGCTTCCACTTGGAGATTTGGAACCTCTTACTCATCACCAGTCGAATTCCCTGAGGCAAGTGTCATTTTGGAAGCTTCCTGGGTTTTGACACCTTGAGAAATGAGCTTGCCACATGTCCACTCTCGCTCAGCACAGGTAGCCAGTGTTGGCTTTGACATTCAGCGCAGGTAGCCAGTGTTGCCATTGACATTCAGCGCAGACAGCCAGTGGAGCCATTGACATGATCCTGAATTGACTTGTTTTTGAGCAGTTTCTGATGGAGAACTTCTGTGAATTGCTGTGGTTTGTTAGCCTTGTTCCTCTAGGGGTAGGAACAACATGTTTAGGGACTTTGGATCCCTTAGATTATGGACATTTCATGCTCAATGCTGTAAGGCAGAAAAATGTCTATAACAAATTATATAAGTATCTTTATTATAAAACTTTTTGAATTTATCTTAAAAATATAATTTATTAGTTAATATATATCAAAAGATTGTGTATAATGAAAGAAGGATAGTAAATGTGTTAAAATAAATAGCATAGAATTGCTAGACAATTATAGTTGTATTAAGTATATGTGAGTCATTTGGAAGTAAAAAAATGGCAAACTTAATTAATTAATATATAATTATTTATCTTTTTAAAGTTAGAGTTATATTTAGCAGAACGTTTCTCCTTTATGCTGATGATATTGTTGTTTTGTCTAGGAACCATTATGATCTTGGAAATCAACTTACAGTCCTCCAAATTTTCCCCTCGAAGATGGATATGATTGTAAATAATCATAAAACCAAAGTCATGATAAATCCAAAAGGATGACGTAGATACTTTCATTTATGACAATAGCTCCTTAGAGGCAACCCCTTGATACAATATCTACGAATTGACATCCACCATAAGCTCAATTGGAATTATATCAGTGAGAAAAATAAATGGAAGTTGGGAAGCTTACTGTGGGCTTGAAATCAACTATAAGGATGTAGATATTAGTATTTAGTATTAGAAAATAAAAATCCTCTTTGAGACTCTTGTCAGTCCTATTATTTTATATGGGTGTGAGGATTAGAGTTGTAGTATATACAGAGAGTCATGGAGGAAGATAGAACAAATTAAAAGGAAGTTTACAACCTAAAACGTCAAAAATAAATGATATACTCCCTAACCTATCCTCCTAATTGAAACAATCCTTTCCCTCATTGAAGCCAGTGTTATGACTAGGTATCTTATGCATAAGAAGAATTTATACATCATGGATGCCAAGAGGTTTCCCAAACTTATTTCTTACTCTAGCCCCATCTTCGACTCAAGTGAGGGTGGCATAAGGATTCCCAATATTGGCTAGACAATTGGAAATAAAGGAGGACATCATCATGAAAAACTTAGATAAAATAAAAAATAGTATACTTCCAAATTGAAGGTGAATTGTGCAGAAATAAAGATCTGGAGAGGAAAATGAAACTACGCTATTGTAAGGAGCTAATCAACACAAATATAAAAAAATATAATTATCTCTATATCTCGACTAGTGTTACGAAGAAAAATAAAATTTCCAGGATTGCAACTTATTTTCAAGAGGATCATAGTGAAACTGGACATTAATAAATTCCCAAAATGCCATGGGATAAATGAGTTTTTCACATGTGTGATCCTAGGAGGGTTGAAGATGAAAAATAATTTCTCTTAGATTTCCCATCTTAGACTCACATTTGATGTGATTTTCAAAATATTTGTCATACTACCAACCTTTTATCTTTTAACTCAACAATTATGACAATCTGGGAGAACTTCTCTCACTTTTTGAGCTTAGAACTAAAATGTTAAAGGTTTGAATTAATCTCTTACGTTCTTAAGGTCTTGTAGACAATACAGGTCTTACTAAATATTAATCAACATCTTCATCATAATCATTAAATTATTTAACATTGAATTATTAAACTACAATTATAATTAGATCAAAATAAATGGATATGATAGCTTTAACAAAACATAAATAATACAAAAAATTAATATTAAATAAAATTTGAGACATAGTCTGCTTAATAACATGTTAAATAAATTTAAAAAATAGCATCTTAATGAATTTGTATTTTCTATTATATTATGTATTATTATTACATAGATATTCATGTTTATTTTGAAACAAGGTTCTATAATTTTAATTCACCTATCAATAATTATTGGGTGGATGGTAGAGATTAAACCTACAAAAAATATTCTAGAATATGAGTAAAAAATGAAAGGTTGAGATTATCTCAAAAGTTTTTATACATTGGAAATTGATTTCAAGAAAATTCCTTCGAATCTTGTTTTGGTTATCAATTTAAAACCAATACCCTAAGTATGCTTCTCAAATGCACCAAAGGAAGCATCTACATCTCAATGGAAGGATAGGGAACGTGATGAATTGTTTACACTGCATATCTTAGTCACAGTTTTTGTATTAGATGTGGGAGATAATTTCTTTCGTAAGGTATATATCCTTTCCACTTCAATTCTTCAACATTATGAAACTTGGCCAAAGTCTCTTTCATGGCTTGCAACTAATGTTACATCTCTTGGATGACTCTTATGAGAAATTTTCCTTGATGCAATAAGTTTTCTTGCACCTCTTAGTTCTCATCTTATGATACTTGCAATAACCATAATAATTAAAAATTCTATTCTTGAATCTACTAGTTAATCTCTTCAAGTTTTTAAAGTCTTTCTCACTTCAACTCTTTAGCCATGGTTTTCTTACAAACTTGCAAACCATATCAAACCTAATTTGAGACTAAACTTAAACTGATAATTACCTTGACTAATTTGCAAAATATTAAAGTGTGAATGGACTTATCATAAATTCTAAAGTTAATGAGAAAATAAAAATTTGAATTAGGAAATGAATAGCAAGAAGAAAGATAGAGAGACACAACTTGATAATAGAGTTCACTTAGTTTGGGCTATGTCTCCGAGCTCACTCAATTATGAAACCACTCCATTATTATAATGATAAGAATTTCATATGCCTTGTTACATCACTATGGAAATTAATCCTACAACAAAATGTCTCCACCGGATATATGAATATTGTTGCATCCATCTCAAGCTTTTCTAGCCCTCTAATTTCTTGAAAAGTGTGTGCAACTACCTTAGTTTCCCATTATAAACCTTCAGTGTCTCAGAACAAAAGCTTCTCAGATTGCATACTTTGTTAACAAGCAACTTCCTGGCACATCGGTAACCTGCATAATTTACAATGGAAAGATGTTAACTTCCATTCCTAACCTCTCCATCCTTATAATGACCATAAATGGATTTAAAAGACCTTTTTCTTCACCTTACATAGGAAAAATAACACCGTAAATATAATGGTATCAAACCTTCTAATCAATTTAGCACCCTCTAGTACACTAGATAAAGCACGTAGATAATGTTGAACGAGTCCTAGGTTCCATACTCGAGCTTCCATTTATTCGATCCTGGCCATTATCCCCTGCATAAAAACATATGCTATGCAATCTATTTAAAGTTACACCTCTTGGTGTGCTGATAAAAACAATGTACTAATATACACTAGGTCATGGGTTCAAACTTGTGAACAATTATGATTTTTTTCAAGCTATGTGTTAAAAAAACTTCAAATACAATATCCTCACCTCTGTTATATTGAGCCATAAACTAATGAAGTGGTTAGTTCATTCGAGTGGTAGCATGGAGGTTGTAGGGTCAAGCTCGTGAACCATCAAATGTTTAACCTAGTAGAACAATTACAGTTTAAATATAACATATTATGTTCATTACACAACAAAATCCATTGGGGAAATAGTTGAATGAATTTATTTGTCAAGTAGAGGTTTTGATGGTGGTGTAGGAAGGTGGAATTTCTTGGAATGAGTGAGGGAAAGGTGTGAAAAAAATGCAAAACACAATCCTAACCTAAGAATTTGTCAAAAGTGCAATGTAGGCTAGAATTTGTAGGAAAATGAGGGAGATGAAGGGAATGGGTATGGGAAATGTTTAGAAGAGGTGTACGGAGTGTGTTCAAAGGTGTTTGGGTAGGAAACCTAGGATTTTACTCACTAAAATGATGCAAACACTAAGATAACCCAAAAACATAGCATAGAACCCTAGGAGAGGGATTTGACCATTTGTTGAAGAAAATTCACTGAAAGAGAGTTCATGAGAGGTTATACTTACTTTATTAGATCCTCTTGAACCCATGGAATGTTGATTGAACCCTGTGGTAGCCTCCAAAACCAAAAACACAACATGTTTGTCAAAAGCACAGCATGCTAGCTAGTTAGGGTATGATGATGGAGAGATGGAGGCTCTAAAGGCTAAGATGAAGTTGAACGGTGGAGAGATCTCTTATGAAATTTAAATGAAAAATTTTAATTCTTTGAATGGTCTTCTATAAGTTGGAGGTCGATTTTTACTTTCTGAAAAATTGAATGATAGGATAGTGTACAACAACTTTATCACTTTATTATGCAAGGTTACATCTTCATAAGGAGTAAAATGTACCTTAGGAATCATTTAAAACAATTTTTCCTAATTACTAACTCCCTTGATGGTGACTATGGTGATGACATGACTCCCATGTAGATTTTGATGACATGAGCAAATGATGACACCTAATGCATATCTTAAAACCATGATTAAAGACCTTTGAACCTTTGCAATATGCATGATAATGATATGATGACCAACACACTCTTTTGGTGACTTATCACAAGGAGTGATGACAAGACCATGGTGGAATTTTATGACCTTGAATATAGAGGGAGTAGTAATATACTTAGACATTAACCAATGATCAAATTTTGTTTTAAAATATAACAATTTGACCTAATAACCCTATCAACCACATGGAAAGAGTAAATTTGATCAATGGTGACTCATAGACACTAACAGATCCCCATTAACACTTCGATGTTGGTAAATTTTAAATATAAGTTATTAAATTTTAAATGTAAGGCACTTTATTGGCACATTTGTTAAGAATTAGATTTATGGTGAGGAGGTTGGGGGTTCAGTCATATATGACCACCTTTTGCACCAAGTAAAATGTTTCTATACTTTAAATATAATATTTTCACCCATACTTAGTAACATGTGGCATTTTGGTAAGATTTTGGAATACTGGCGAGAGGGTTCAAGCCCTAAGCGCCGCGCCTCCCCCCCCCCCCCCCCCCCCCCCCGCCCCTCTTCAAACTAACTTTTTCACACTTGGCCCCAATGGCCTCTTTTGGGTTGCCATGTTACAACCTTTGATTGTTTAGTGTGGAAGCCACATAACCTGCATAGTCAATCTTCCATGTCAACACCTTTTCCATGTCACACGGTCATCACAACTGTGCCATATCACCCTACCATTTCATCACACCGGCCACATGAACTATGCCACATCAACACCACATCAAAATTTGTACAAACCAATCAAAATCCCATGTTGACATCCATATAGCCTAGTCAACATTAGTACTACTATTTGGTAATTTAATTTCTATTAAATTACCATATAAATTATCGACCATGGCTAGTATACTAATGAAATGTATGTGCAGTGTTTGTGCTAGGATTCCGTATTATTCAAATAATTACTAGATTAAATTGAGATATCAATATGCACATGTTTTTTCTAACCACCATCACTCTTACATGAAAGTAAATATGTCACTCTTAACAAAAATGAAATCAAAATTATTGCACCTGATTAAAAGAAACATCACACTTGCTTGAAATAAATATCACAATTGCTTGAAATAAATATCACTCTGATAGAAAAATATAAATTAACTCTATAATCACACTAATTGGAAATTGAAATCTTCTTCACTCAAATGTAATTTAACTCAAATGTAACTCAAACTATACTACAAATCCTAAATCAATCCACATTATGTCATACTACTTTTCATGTGCATAAGACATCTCAGCTTGACTCATTCATCCTACAGCAAAATGATTAAACAAATCCTGCTTAAAACTTAGTCATAAAAATTCATTCAAAATCGAAATTGGACAGCTAGATGAACTAATTAAAAACTATATAAAATTCAGAATTGAAATGTTAATTTAAAAACAATAAAACCTCACAACTCGAGGGGGCCCTCATGTGAGATGTAGGTAACAACATGGATTCTCTGAAACTAAATACACATCAATAAAAATTCTTAGTAGAATGAAAAAACACGCCTTTATAAATGAAAACAGAGTTTTAAAAATAATATCCAGGTTTGTCTTTATCATGCTGAGAGGTATATTTATAACCTCTATCAGAATTGATTTAGATATTTATGATCCTATCCTACTCGACAGAGACTAAAAATAACATAAGAAGATAATATGACATTATTAACTCGTTATTTTCTATCGAAGAAGAAAATCATGAGACTAAATATATGCTTCCATTAATTTTCTCGCTCGCAAGTTTCTCCTTCGGCTCCTTCGCTATTTGACTTCTGTATTGATTGGGCTTATACATTGTTGTTGTCATCGATCCAAGTCATGAAGATAGGTAAATATCATTATTCCAACTACAAGCCACCTTCCCATATGTCGCGTTCCTCAGTTGGGGATTTGGAACTCATCGAACCTTCAACTATGTTGTAGAATTAGTCATTAGTTGTAGAATTGATGCAATTCAGTGACTTATGAAAATATTGAGTTAAATAATAAAGAGCAATGAAAATTATGAAATAAAATATGTTTAATTACCTGTTATTGTCATGAACCTTGTAAACTGATGTTCACTTAGAGTTATTAGAGTAAAAAAGAAAGAGGATGGAGTGTAAGAAGGTTGTTAAAAGAGACAATTTTGTGCTTCAACATTCCACCACACAAAAGACATTGCATGTTCTCATGCACAAGATTTCAAAATTTTGTAATCCTTCTCTATTACTGAGATTCTTCAGAGGCTTGAGAAAGAACATATAAATTAGTTATTTTTTCTTTCCTGATATTGACTACTACCATCCTTGGTTTCTTCATCAAGATCCTGTTATGCAAACTTGTGACCTTTTTCTTAAGAAATTTATTTTTATCTTTCAATTTCTTTTTTTTCTCATACCATAAACCAATATGTAACAATATGTTGTCATTTTGAGTTCTCTGGTTTTCATTTTGTACCTTTAGTGTTTCATGTTCATGCTTCAAATGTCTATTTAGTACCTCGAATTCATAGATTTCCTGCCTAAGAGTGTTTACAATTTGGGGTTCTTTTGGAGGATAAAAATAAACTCCCTCATCTAAAATCTCTTCTTGGTTTGAGGATGATTCAACATTTTTTCTCGTAGCTCTTTGTTCCATAGATTCTATGTAGTCATATATTTCTTGCTGGACAAGATCAATTTCCAAAGTTCTCCTAGCTAGACTTGCCACTGGTGATGGAACTCTCGATTCCTCTTCTTGTTCTAAATTGATGAACTATGTCTATTGATGAGACTGTGCATGTATTGGTTTGTTAAGCCTGCACTTCTTCTTATAGTTAATGGTAATTTCTTAGTAGTACGAGAACACTTTTTAACATTATCATGTTCGGTTTCTCCTTTTGATGTATTTTGTCATTGATTGTCAACTGTCTTTCTTCTAACATTTTTCTACATAAGAGTTTCCAACACACTTATAAGATGGGTTTCATCATCAGAATACTGATCTTGTTATGTTTCTTGTGAAGGTGAATTTTCCTTAGGGTTTGAGGGGAACTTTCTTCTACTCTTTCTTGTTTTATTACTAGGTTCTTCTTGTTCAGCTTCTTTGAAATGTTTTCTAATTCGAAAATCTTCCTAGTTATCCCCTTTTATTTTTAGATGGGATTCAATTAAAATTTTCACTAAAGGCATTATCTATGGACTGTATTTTCCTCTGAATGTTTGCAGCCATTTTCCTCAAGCTATGAAGTAGGAAGTATGGTAAATTGATTTCATTACCATCAAGAAAAGTCATCATCAGGCAAGAATGGTAAAACAACATGTTTCCAAACCTACCTTCACAAGTTATGAATTTATGAATAATTAATAGAAAATTTCTCCATTTAGTCTTTAACGTTGTGATTGGGATGTCGTTCTTAAAGACAGATATATCCATACTTGGATTTTTAAGGAAGACTTCCCATTCTCTCTCCTTAATCTTCCTATTATTGAACCATATTTCCCTGATTCTCAGTAATCCGATAGCTTCTACTACAAATGACTATGTTAGAACCAATTTAGTGTCTCCAATCTCTGCTTCTATAACATCATATGCCCTACAAAATGATTTTGTAACTTCTTTCTCATGCCCATCAAAGTTTTCAACAAATCCTAACCACTACGCTTATTACAGCTATTGTTTCACCTATGGGTATCCTTAAACAAATTTAGCCCCATTCTGTTCTAATAATACAACGACTCCCATTTTGAAGAAGGCTTAGTCCCTAATTGCTATTTTTGACAGGGTTATGGAATGAGTGTTGGGTTGTGTTATATTCTTTCCACGACTACCCCACGTAGTTAACCGGGGGTAGAGGGGGGGAGGTCACAGGGGGTTTGAGGGGTACCCGTAACCCCTCTATGTTAGGTCGGGCGGAACCACCTATGGTTTTGTCCATGATTTTCGCACATGCTTTTTGGACGTGATGGTTTTCGATCCATGGTATTGGACGTGATGGTTTTCGGTCCATGGTATTGGATGCTTCGACATGTATAAATATGTATTGTAACATAGAAAGGAAAAACAATGAAAAATCAAGTTGGTAGTCCCGGTTTTAGGATCCAGGGGAAAATATTTGTGTATATGTGTTTTATGTGTTATGCTCTCACATTGTTTATTTTCAGTGTTTTAGAATTTGTATGTAGGTAATTTCTATATGGGGTTAAAACATACATTTTTCTCCCACTTGTTGTTTTCTTTCCATAGGGGTCCACAAGAGAGCTTAGTCATTTATCCATCCCTGCAACACCCATTGTTTCTCTACACCAAGAGAACTTCTCAGAACTCACAGATTTTGTCAATGCATCCACAGTATTCTTCAAAGTGTCCACCTTTACTAGAAACACCTTTTTGTCTTATATCATATCCCTCATAAAGTGATACTGAACATCAATGTGCTTTGTCTTTGAATGATATGCGGGGTTCTTTGTGAAGAAAATTGCACTTTGGTTGTCACAGTCTATCCTTATAGCTTCTTGTACTAACCCCATACTTGAACACAATCTCTACAACCAAACTGCTTCCTTGCTTGCATGAGTGGCTACCATGTATTTTGCCTCTGTAGTTGATAGTGCCACTATAGATTGTTTCTTACTCATCCAACTGACTGCACCTCCAAATAGGTTAAAGACATACCCACTTGTAGATCTTCTCTGATCCAGATCTTCAACCTAGTCTGCATCAACAAAGCCATGAATATCAAACACTCTATCCAATCCTAGTCTTCCTTGGTAGCACAAACCATAATCACTAGTGCCACGCAAATACCTGAAAACCTGCTTCACTATTGTCTAATTCTCCTTTCCTGGTTTTGACATAAACCTGCTCAATACTTCCATTGCAAGTGCAATGTCTAGTCTAGTACATACCATTGCATACATCAGGCTACTAACAGCACTTGCATATGGAACACGGGACATGTCTTCTTCCTCTTCTTGTGTCTTGGGACACTGTTCAATAGATAACCTTACACCTACAGGAATAGGAACCTTCACGGGTTTACTATCTCGCATATTAAACCTCTGTAGTATTGTCTTGACATACTTCCTCTGCTTTAACCAGAGCTTCCTCTTTACCTGATCTCTTTTAATTTCCATGCCCAAAATATAGTTTGCAGCACCAAAATCTTTCATGTCAAATTTGGAGGACAATTGGGTCTTCAAATCCCGGATAATTTCTTTGTCATTTCCAACCAGCAACATATCATCCACATACAAGACCAAATAAGTAACATGGTCACCAATTAATTTAAAATACACAAGTGATCTGCTTTGCTTCTAGCGAAGCCAAGTCCTCATATAAATGTATCAAATTTCTAATACCACATCCTTGGTGACTATTTTAACCCATACAAAAACTTCTATAACTTGCATACTAGTTCTTTCTTACCCTTCACCGCAAAGCCTTCAGGTTGCTTTATGTAGATTTCCTCTTCTAGATCCCCATGAAGAAATGTTGTCTTCACATCCATCTATTCTACCTCAAAATCAAAAGCAGCAGCAACAGATAAAAGTAATCTAATAGAAGTTACCTTGGTAAAAAGAGAAAAAATATCACCAAAATCAATTCCCAACACCTGGGAGTAACCTTTTGCTACCAACTGAGCTTTGTATTTCTCCACTTTTCTTTCTGCATTTGTCTTCTTTTTGAACACCCATTTGCTGCCAATGGGTTTCCTTTCAGCTGGAAACTCCACCATATCCCAAGCCTCATTTTTGTGTAAAGATTCCATTTCATCAACCATGGCCTCTTTCCAGAGTTTTGCATCCTCTGAATGCACTGCTTCCTTCACAGTTCTGGGATCATCATCAGTGACAGACAAAGCAAAATTTGAACAGAAAGTAGATGGACTATACCTTTCTGGCTGCCTTCTTTCTCGAACTGATCTTCTCAGACCCGGAGTTTGTGGCTCTTCATCTTCTGATTCCTCCTCTGTTATAGAGTCTAATTCTTCCTCCTTAAGCTCAAACTCTATCTTCTAAGGTTCCTTTGGTTGGACTTCATGTTTTATAACATCTTTTACCTCTCTGAACAGCACATCTCAACTGTACACAACCTTCCATGTGACTTGGTTCCAAAGCTTATAACCCTTTAAACCATCCTTATACCCAATAAAGATGCACTTTTTATATTTACTATCCAACTTGGTTCATTTCTCCTTTGGAACATGTAGATATGCATCGCATCCAAATACCCTCAGATGTGAAAGAGAGGGTTTCTTACCAGTCCATACCTCTTTTGGAGTCTTATCCTCCAACACTAATGAAGGTGACCTGTTCACCAGGTAACATGCAGTATCCACCGCCTCTGCCCAAAATTCCTATCCTAACCCGACACCACTGAGCATGCTTCTCGCCCTTTCCATCAATGTCTTATTCATTCTTTCTGCAACTCCATTTTGCTAAGGTGTATATGGAGTATTCTTCTATCGTGCTATACCACACTTTTATAGAATTCTTCAAATTCCTTGCTGCAAAACTCTCCACCATTATCTATCCTCAACACCTTTATCTTCTTCTCTGTTTGATTTTCCACGAGAGCCTTAAATTCTTTAAACCTGTCAAAGGCTTAAAATTTCTTCTTAAGGAAATATATCCATGTATTCCTTGAGAATTCATCTATAAATGATATATAGTACATAGACTTACCCAGTGATAGAACCTTCACAGGGCCAAACACATCACTGTGCACAAGTTATAATATTTGTTTCGTCCTCTTACCACCAGAGGGGAAACTCACACGATTCTGCTTCCCGTATACACAATTTTCACAGAAATCAAAATCCAGAGAGTTATTACTCATACCTTCTACCATACCTTTTACCATGAAGTATTCGAAGGCCCTTCTCTCCAATATGTCCAAGCCTTTGATGCCACAACATGGTCTTCTCTCCAGAGACCACTAGATTTTCAGCTCCACTTTCAGGAACCACAGAACTATTGCACCGATCAACAGCAATGCTACCTTGCATCTTGTACAGAGTTCCAATCTAAACTCCCTCCATCAATACCAGTGCTCCCCGAACCATCTTACAGGTATCATTCTTGAACACTATCTTTACACCTGCATCATCCAACTTTCTTACAGAAATCATATTTCTAGCCAATGCAAGAATATGTAGAACACCCAGAAGTATTCTAACCCTTCCACCTCGCAAATTCAACTTTACTTTTCCGCAACCAATGATTCTAGCCTTCCTATTATCCCCTAAGAAGACATCACCACCATCGTATTTCTCATACTCGCATAACCACTCTCTATGGGCAGTGAAGTGAAAGAATAAACCTCAGTCAATCAACCATGCCTCATGATCTACATGTGTACTTGAAGAAGCCAAGTACACATCCCCACCTTCATCTAAGGTGGTTTTCACCTCTACAGAAGGTGCCCTTCTTTTCCGCATTTCTAGCACACCACCTTTACAGGTTTTCCTGGAGATTTATATCTCCCTCTAGATTTAGATCTCCCACTCGATGACTTATTTCTGTTTCTGTTCTAGGACTGTCCTAGTACAGACAAGGCAGCACCATTCTAGCTCTCCATAATTTTTTGTCTCATCTCCTCCATCAACAAGGATGAGACTATTTCATCAAACTGCAAGGCAGTTGCATTGCTACCTTTTGAATTAACCAAACTATCGCATGAATCTCGTAGATAACACAACAAACTGATGCACTTATCTTCATCTGAAATTTTAATATCAATAGATGCTAACTGACTTACCACAATATTAAATGCATTCAGATGCTATATCACTGAGTCTCCATCTTTCATCCTCATGTTATACAGATTTTTTCGTAGGAACAATTTCTTCACGAGAGACTTAGATTGGTACAAAGTCCCTAACTTTTCCGACAAAGCCTTCGCCGTAGCTTCCCCTAATACATTCAACAATACTGAATCTGAGTTGTTCTCTTTCCCTTTTGATCTAACTTCTTCTATTCTTCATCGAACACTTTCGTTGGTTTAGTACCCAGATCTACCACGATCCACTGATCTTTATCCACCAACCGATCCTCCATCTTGAGTTTCCACAACTCAAAACTCTAACCATTAAATTTCTCAATCTCTATCTTTCCACTTCTCGCCATCTTCTTTCACCACCAGAATCAATCTCGCAGATCTCCCACTGAACAGAGCTACCACAGGCCCAATCGAAACCCCTCAGCAACAAAGACATCCCCTTGAAGCCAAATACAACTTTGATACCAAATGTAGGTTTTAACCCCGTATAGAAATTACCTGCATATGCATTCTAAAACACAGAAAATAAACAATGCGAGAGCATAACACATAAAACACATATACATAGAGATTTTCCTCTGGATCCCGAAACCAGGACTACCAGCTTGATTTTTCATTATTGTTCCTTGCAATGTTATAATACATATTTATACATGTCAAAGCATCCAATACCATGGATCGAAAACCATCAATGAGTTTGGTTATGGAGTAGGTCAAAGAGATGAAATTTGGGTAATAGGTGAGGCATTTTTGGAAATGGAATAGAGTCAAGTGGAATGGATATGGTACAAGGAACTTTGATGGCATGTGAAGGAAGTGGGATGATATACATAATGAAAGGAGTAATTTTGAATGATAAGAAGGTTTAATATCGAGTTCATATCATTTTGACAAGATATAGATATTTTCTTTAGAACCAAGTTCTTGTCTTAATGAGGGTAATCATTATACAAAATGGTGGTAGAAATGGTCATTCATTTATTTAATTTCATAATTCAATGCTTTTCCCTTTATTATCTAACTGATATTTACATACCTTCTATCTTGACTTACCGATTTTTGGATTTGTCCTTTTGTAAGTTATACTTAGGTTGCTTTAGTTGTTATCTTCATTCAAATTTCTTTTGCTATGTTCTTCATTTTCCCTGGTTGTAATCTATCAAGTCAATTGTGGAATTGCATGAGAGTTGCAGATTATTGACAATTTTTTAGTTATTTTATTTTTAAAAAGAGGAATAAAAAGAAATGGGACAGGAATAGACAATTAAAAATAAAATCTATGTTGCCAATAATTCTTTGTTTTCAACCTAGATTTTATGTATAAACATGCCAACAATCTTGGTTTTCATGTTTATACAATTTTTTTGTTGGAAAAATAAAGTAGAAGGCTAAGTTGGAGAGGAAGAAGAATATTCCTTGACCAAATTCAAATCAAGATTATCTTGCATATTTATTATGAGCTCTTCCTTTGTTAATGGTTTATGATATATTTGTAATCTATGACCATTTACAAAGAAAATTACTTTTTCTTCATCAATGGTTGTTGGGATGGGGTCCCCTAGGGTCAATTTTGGGGCAAAAGCCCAAGTTTTTTTGTATAAAGATCTAAAGTCTCCGCAAGTTGTGGTCGCAGAGTGCATAGAGAGTTAAATTGTCATAAAGGGTTAAGACAACAATGGTTCTAATTCTGATTGCTTCATTATCAAAGATAATTTCAATCTCATAAGAACCAAGCCAATGAGTTTGAAATTTTCCTTGAAAATATTTAAACTTTGAGTCAAAAATAAATTCTCAATCACCAATATGGAATTTTCTTTCTTTGATAAATATATCATGCCACCTGGATCTTTGTTGTTGTACTATATTGGTTCTATGAATAGCATATTGTCGTATCTCATCAAGGCCATTAAATTGCTCCATTATTTGTCATTGGGATTCTGATAGTTCAACCAATTTGACTGTTGTTTTAAAAGTATTTATCTGGAACTCAATAGGAAACGAGACTTGCTTTTCATAAACAAGTTCAGAAGGAGTGTTTCTTGTCTTGTTTCTTTATGTGGTATGATATGCCTATAAATCTTCTACAAGATTTTATGCCTAATCCCTTCTATGCAGATGCACAATCTTAGTAAAAATTGCTTCAATTACTTTATTGGTAGATTCAACTTGTCCATTTGCTTGTTGATGATATAGAGTGGATTTTCAATGTTTTATTTTTCATTCGCCCATTATCTTCTGTACTGACTTGGATGTAAAATGAGTACCTTGATCTGTCACAATTTCCCTTGGGACACCAAAATGAGTGAAAATATCCTAAAAATGAAATGAAACTACAACATTTTCAGTAGCAAAAGGAAGTGCTTTAGCTTCTACCCATTTTGTGACATAATCTGTACAAACAAGAATGTGCCTTTTTTGTCTTGATGGTGGATTGATTGGACCAAAAAAATCCAAAGCCCATTTCTCAAAAGTTTCAATAAGTACCTAGGGTTGTAGAGGCATTTCATCCGAAGGAACATGCTTTCCCATTCTTTGACAATTGTCATATCCCTTAACATATTATTTGGCTTCCTTAAAAAGAGAAGGCCAATAGTATCCTAAGAGAAGGACTTTATAAGAAGTTCTTTTATCAGTGAAATGTCCTCCACATGGTTCATCATAACAAGATTTTAATATCTCTTGGTACTTCATCCTCTCTAACACATCTTCAAATGATTAAGTTAGGTCTTGTTTTGTACAATTTTTCATTTACCCATGAATAAGATGCACTAGTTTGAATAACCTTCTTTTTTTCTCAAAGGGACAAGTATGATGGTAACTTCCTTATAGCCAAATAATTTGAAATATATAAAAACCAAGGATATTTAATAGATACTGCAAAAATTTATTCATCGGGAAAATTATCTTGTACAGGAACATCTTTATTATCATTTTGGATTCTATATATATATATATATATATATATTCAGCAACTGTGTTTTTGTTTTCTGGGTTTGTCCAAAATATTAATATTGAATTGTAATAATAACAATAACCATCTTGTAATTCTGTCATTACTAATTGATTTATTCATTAAATACCTAATTGCAGAACGATATGTGTGAATGAAGGTTTCATAACCAGTGATATAATTTTTGAATTTATTGATGGCATGTACAAAAACTAAAAACTCATTTGTTGTTATAGTGTAATTCAACTCTGTAGAGGTCAAATTTTTGCTTGTATAGTAAATGGCATAAGGAATTAGATATTTTTCTTCCTAATACAACTCCTAAAGTTGTATCTAAGGTATCAATCGAAATGTGAAAAGGTAGTTTCCAGTTTGGTCCTCTTAAAATGGGTGCTTCATAAATATTTTATTTCAATGTTTCAAAGGATTTATGGTAGTTAGAATCCGAGATGAATTCACAATCTTTTGTAAGAAATTTGAAAAGTGGAGAGGCTATCTTCATGCATTTTTCTATAAATATTCTATAATAGCAAGTAAAACCAAGAAAAATTATAACATCCCTTTGACAAGTATGAGCTGATAATTTAGAAATTACTTCTACCTTAGATGCATCCAGTTTGATTCCATTTCCTGAAAAATGTTGGCCTAAAACAATTTCCTCATTGGACATCATAAAATAGTTTTCATGCTTAATGAGAGTTTTGCTTCTTTACACCTAATAAGATTTTTTCCAAAAATTTTAAGAGATTCTTGAAAAGAGTTTCCATAGAAAATAAAATAATCCATGTAAACTTCCACGCAATCATGAATTAGATAAAAAAAAAAAAACCTAAACTACCCTTTGGAATGTTGCAGGTGCATTACATAACCCAAAAGGAATACTTTTTAAGCATAAGTTCCACATGGACATGTAAAGGTTGTTTTATCTTGATCTTATGGAACTACTTGGATTTGTCTATACCCACTAAAACTATCCAACAATGAAAAATAATTTTTCCATGCCAATGTATCAAGGACTTGATCTACAAAAGGAAGTGGAAAATGATATTTTAAAGCAGATTTATTCAATTCCCTATAATCAATACATACTCTCCATGTTCCATTATTTTTCAGAGCAATACCAATGGTGAGACCCACTTGCTATCTGCTATTGGATAAATGAAATTCACATTTAAAAAAAATTGTAATTCTTCTTTAACGATTTCCCTTAGGTTTGGATTCATCCTCCTCTGGGGTTGTCAGATTGGTCTGAAATTTTCTTCAATATAAATATGATGCATAAAAGTGTTAGGATCAATTCATTTCATTTTAGTGTATTCCCATGCATAATCAGAGGAATGCTTTTATAACGTCTTCACTAATTCTTTCTTTTGAGATTCTTCCATATTATCACTAATATTCAAAGTTTCCCCTAGAAATTTTTCTATTAAAGAATTGCCAAATTTCTCCATATAATGTAAAGCCATTTGATGAGATTATAGATATTCAACATTACATTGTTCTTGAAAATTTTGATTCCATTCACAATATGAGGAAGATTCATTATCCTCCATTAAATTTAAAATATGATCTTCTTCATCTATTTGTGAAGTAGCAAAAATTGGTCGTACATCAAAGTTTTCATTATCATCATATATCCATTATTCACTTTCTACTTCTATTGTTGCTTTTCCAGGAGGATATAATGTGGATTTCTTTGTTGAGATTCCATCATATATAAACATATCACCATATCTACAACTTATAAAAGCATCAGTTGTAGCTAACCATGGTCTTCCTAGAATCAATGGGTGTCCTCCTAGATTATTATTGGGTGCCAATATCATGAAGTCAGTAGGATATACCCAAGAATCTAAGGATACAAATACATCTTCTGACACACCCTCAAGTTTGATAATAGATCTATCTGATAATTTCAATAGTGTAGGTGTATATTAAAGATTAGGAAGTTTAAATTGATTCATAGTTTGTTTACTCACGATATTTATAGTTGATCCTAAATAAAACAATGTATTTGCAATTTCAACACCATTAATGTGTGTTTTCACAATGGGACTGCCTAGATCTAGATATTTCTGAACTGTTGTTTTTCCCATCGTGATATTTGCAATTTTCCCAACTAACTGGATTCTTTTAACTTCTTTTCTTTTTCTTCTTAGATTTTTAGTACTTAACACCTTGATTGTCTCTTCAAATATTGGTATTTCTTTGATAGATTGTAACAAAGGAATTTTTTATAAAAATATTCCTTAGTTCATCTATCATATTGTAATTAGGTAACAAAAATCATTTTTCTACCCCTTTGTCAATTTTCAATCTTTTAGGAAAAGGTGGATTTTTAATCGAAACTAAAGGTTGTTCAATAATGGGAGTTGAGTTTATTGGAGTATCATACAAAGGTATAGGGTTGGTTTGTTTTTGAGGATTTTCCTCTTGATGAAGAGATGACTCTTTATCAGAGAGGTCATCCTTCTTAGATTCCTGGATAGCGACATATGGTGACTTTGTTTACAATACTCTTTGAGATCTAAGTTTGACATTGTTTAGATATAATAGAGTTATCAAGTAAGTTTGGAAAAAAAATTACCCTTCCATGTTGTAACAGGCTGTGAGTTTTTATTATTTGGGTTTGGAAGTGGCTAAGCAGGCAGTTAATTTGGATTTTATGGAAATGGTAATGAAAGTTGTAGGTTTTTATTTTGAGGTTGAAAGGGTTGAACAGGATGAGGAAAATATTGTGGTGGAAAAACAGGGTAAGGTTGTTGAAATTAAGGATATTGAGGATATTTTCCATAATGATTTTTCCATTCTTGTGCCCAAGGTTGAGGCCAAGGTCACCAAGCCATGGGTGTAGTCCAATTATTTTCTGGTGGTTATGCATATGTTTGAGTGTTGAAACCTTGAGTCATACTCAACTGTGGATTTTGCCATGGTCTCTTAGCAATGAAACAAAGAGGTTCTACTTGATTTGGAATTACTTCCTCTTGATATACATATTTAAGACCCTATATTGAAGGACATTCCTTTGTATGATGATTTTCTGCACATATAGCACATGTTTATACACTTTTTAAGTCAAGGGGGCATTCTCTCAAGGCATGCTTCTTTCTATATTTTGACAAAAGATAGATAATGCAACTTTTTCAGCCTTTTTGTTTTTTTTAATTTTAAGGGTATCTATTTATTCACTAATACTCCCCAAAATATTTGTTTTTAAATTGTCAAGAAAATTGCCTATTTCAACCCTACTTACTGTCCCACCTGCAGATTTATCAATCCTAGACATAACAAGATCTCTTGAATTTTTCCCAGTTCTTGCGTTTCCCCTTCAAATGTGTATGCATAACTCACAAATATATCCAAATGATAATTTAGAAATATCTCCTTTACCCATCAAATTGAGAATATCTATCCATTCATCTCTAATATATTCTAGCAAGAGAACTTTCAATTTTTCTTCATCTAGAGTATGCATTTTAGCCCTTCTTACGTTATAAGAAAATATTTCAACAAAATCTTCAAGATTTTCATCTTCTTTTTGCATCATTTTAAAGACTTCATCTTTAAGGTTATGGGGAATGCAATAATCCTTGTATCTTTCTAAGAACACATTTTTAATTTCTTCCCATGTTCTTATAGAATGTACTCCTACACCCATAAACCATTTTATTGTTGTATCTTTAAGAGTGGTTGGAAACAATTTCAACTTTTTAGTATCAAGCAAGTAGTCATAGGATATAAACAAGACTTCAAACTCAAACATAAATGTTTCAGGACCCTCATTTCTTAATCCATGGAAATTAGAGAGGATAGAGGGTGACATATTTTTCATTATAGTTTTGGTATCTTCATCAAAGATGGGAAATCGAAAAGGTTCTGGATCTCCTCTACCAACCCCTCTTCCTCTTCCTCCACCTCTTCCACCTCCAATCCTATGTTCACCAATCACATTATGTATGTCTCCTCCCCCTTCTCCTGCCATTGTAGATTCCTCAGAGCTAATATAAGTTTCCAAAATTGGATTTTCTAGTTCCTCCTTTGGTTCTTCTATCAATGGAATGTTAAAATAGGTTTATTATTCTTCTTCACTAGGGGTTTATAGTTCTTGTCCTAGAAGTTTTTCTCCAATTGAAGATAGAAATATTACTCATTCTGTTGGGGATGTAGGACCTTCTTCTTCTACTACGACTTCAGTAGAGGAAGTTGGTGAATTTATAGGTTGAGTTTTACATCTATGTACCTCAGGAAGTCTATGTCTTCCTGCGATTGATGGAATATGAGTTTGGGTGGATGGTGTGACACTATGTGATCATGGCGGGGTGAGTGATGATGTTGGAATTGAACTTCTACCTCTACTTATGAATCTACCGCTAGAATCTCTTTCCCTATGAATAAATAATTTTTATCATTTTTTTAGATGAAAAGTAAAAGACTCGTATATACACTTCCCCGACGATGGCACCAAAAGGTTTGGTAATTTAATTGATGTTAAATTACTACATAAATTATCAACTAGGGATAGTATACTAATGAAATGTGTGTGCGTTGTTTGTGCTAGGAGTCCTTCTTATTCAAGAAATTCGTAGATTAAATTGAGATATCAAGATGCACATGTTTTCTCTAACAACTATCACTCTTACATGAATGTAAATATGTCACTCTTAACAAATATGAAAACAAAATTATTTCACTTTCTTAAAAGAAATATCACATTTTAATTGAAATAAACATCACACTTGCTTGAAAAAAATATCACACTTGCTTAAATAAATAATGAAATTAAATCTAAATCACTCTCATTAAAACAGATAAATTAACTCTATAATCACACTAATTGGAAATTGAAATCTTCTTCACTCAAATGCAATTTAAGTCAGATGTAACTCAAACTATACTAGAAATCCTAAATCAATCCACACTTTGTCATACTATTTTTTCATGTGCATAAGAAATATTGGCTTCACTCATTCATCCTACAACAAAATGATCAAACAAATCCTGGTTAAAATCCAGTCCTAAACATTCATTCAAAATTGAAACCAGATAGTTAGATGAACTAATTAAACACTATATAAAATGCAAAATTGAAATGGTAATTAAAAAACGATAAAACCTTACAACTCCAGGGGGCGCTTCTCTGTGATGTAGGTAATAGAACAACTTCTCAGAAACTAAATATGCATCAAGACAATTGATCAACAGAATGATAAAACGTGCCTTTATAATTGCAAACAAAGTTTTTAACAATAATATTCAGGTATTTCTTTATCATGCTGAGAGGTAGATTTATAACCTCTATCAATAATTGTTTTAGGGATATATGAGCTATCCTACTAGAAAGAGACTAAAAATAACACATGAAGACAATATGACATGATTTCCTCATGATTTTCTATTGGATAAGCAAATCATGAGGCTAAATATTTGCTTCCATTAATTTTTTCGCTAGTTTAGTTCGCCTTCAGCTCCTTCGTTGGGCGACTTCCACATTAACTGGGCTTATACGGTGTTCTTATCATTAATCCAGGTCATGAAGATAGGTAAATATCATTTTTCCAACTATGAGCCACTTGCCTACATGTCTCGTTCCTCGTTTTGAGTTTCAGAACTCATCGAACCTTCAACTATGTTGCAGAATCAGTCATTAGTTGAATAATTGGTACAATTTAGTAGCTTATGCAAATATTGAGTTAAATAATAAATAACAATGAAACTTATGAAATAAAATATAAAGTACATTCTATTTCCATGAACCTTGTCAATGGATGTTCAATTATAGTTATTAGAGTAAAAAAGGAGGATGGAGTGTGTTATCACCTAGATTGACCTCAGGCTAAAGGGAGGCAATGCTAGGGTAACCACAAACCAAGCTTAGCCAAGAAGCTAGCCCTACTAGGCCAGGAGAGGGATCTCTTCGTAAGGATCCCAGTCAAGATGAATGGATTAGGTAAAGGATTTTAGGCTAGGTATAGTAGCAAGAAAGTTTTGATTGGATTTTATAGAGGTTTTGTCGGATCAGGAGGAGCTAGGCAGTTTAGGTCTCAGAAATTAGGTCAGAAATGCAGGGTGTTCTATGGGGCAAGGTAGGCATAGGCTTTAGCACTCTAGGACTTTATGAGGTGAGATTTTTAAGACTGGTGAGAAGCTAAGAAGGGCATGTGATAATCATGTATCCTTCCTAGACTGCAGAAAACATGAAATGGTAAATGGTTTCCCAAGGAAAAACATTGATACAATGGATTCTACCTATCAAACTTGAAAACATTCAACTAGAAGAAATGAAGTGATTTGATGGCATAAATAAAATATATAAACATATAATCACAGAAGAATAAACTATACTAGAACTCCATACCAGAGGGATCCCATAAAAATAGCTGCAATTCTTATTAATCTCCTGCCAAACTGCTTACAAAGGTGTACAATCAAGGTCTGAGCATCCAACTGAGTCCAACCCTTTACAATGAGGAGGAAGAAGAAGATATAGAAATTGTTTCAACCTCCTCCCATCCTCAGGGGTCGAATACCCAAGATGAGGAGCTAATCTAACCAACACTGAACAAGAAAACAGGAATACAGGCATCTCAACAACTTGCCTCTAAAAGTGAAAATTTGATTTATTTGAGCTCAAAATAACTCCTAAAGCAATGAATCTACCTTATATTACTATTTATCCATCATATTTACAAGCCATGACATCATTTACATAGGTAAATTATCCACCATGAGAGAGAATCCATGATTACAGTAAAAAACTGGAAAAATAGCAACCCTGAGCAAAAACTATGAAAAGCGCAGTGCCACTTTCAGGTTCCTTTTGGAGACCTTTCCAGCATCCAAATTGAGCCCATGATAGCTCATTGGAAATTTCTTCAATTTGAATTTCCCGAAAACCTAGAATTTAGGCATTTGGAGATCATTTGACCCCTCAAAACGTGATTCTCATAAGGTTGCTTCCGTGTGTCCAAAAAGTGGTAGAAAGGTCATTTTTAGGGTGTTTTTTGACCTTTTGGTGGACTAGTTCTGCCCCAAACTTTTGAAACTTGCTAGGGTGCATGTCCTCATCACTATAAATCCAAAAATGCAATCCATTTCTTCAATTGGTGCCCCTAGGAAAAGTGCAGCGCTGGTGGTGTTGCGCTTTTAGGCAGTTTTTCTGTGTAATGAAATTCAAAATTGCAAATGACAATTTTTTTTTTAAACTTGCCAAAAATTGGTGTGAAGCACCACCATCATGTTCTTTGATGAGCCAAGGAGGCTTTAGTTATAATTCTAAGTCTATTCTCCTCTTTCTTGCTTTTCAAGGCCTGCCTTAGCGTAGCTTTCATTTTCTTGACCCTCATATTGCAAATCTTGTTTCGAGTCCTGTAATGATAAGCCATGTGTCTGATCATATGATTGTCTTTGTTGGCCTTCTGTAATAGTTTCTCAAGGTGCAAGTTGACTCTCTCAAGCCAAGTTTCAGTATCCTCTTCAATCTCCTTTCAATAGGAGTCAAAGTGACAGGTGCCTCTTTGCCACTTTGTCATTTCATCTTGAGCATTTATAGCTCCATGAGGACTTGTTTGTCGCTAAATTGCTTGTTTTCTTGCTCCAAATATGTGATAACATATTTTTCCCTCTCTAAATTGTCTGCCAAATCTTGTACTTGAGCTTCCCTTTCTTGTATGATGATGTCTTTGATGGTTTCTTCATCCTGAGCCTCTAAGTAAATGATTTCAACTCCATGACAAGTATAACGTTGCTCTGACTCATCATGCTCAATCAAGTCAAAATCCCTTTCCTCCTCATCATCAAGAATCTGCTCTGGCATCTTTTCCTTCCCTTTTTGCAGCTACTGCACCCATACCTACTATGCTAAAGAAGAAGGCAAAGCCCCTTCCACATCTTGTGGAGCTAGCATTTCCTATGAGTTGATGAAGAAGGCAAGGCCCCTTCCACATCCCGTGGAGAAAACACTTGCCTATCTGCTGCAAATAATCTCCTCGTGCCCCTCTGATATGTCATGGAAACAAGCACATCAGTAGTTCTTGTCTCCTTGAGCTCCTCATCTATTTTCGCTGGGTTAGAAGGTCCTTCTGCTTCTTAAGGCACTGGTGGAGGAATTTGAGGACCCTTGAAGATCTCATGAGAAATAAAGGTCTCCCAAGGGATGCTAAGGAGATTGAGATGATGAAGCACAATTACCTTGCTCAGGGAGTAATGATAAAGGTTGCTCATATGCTAAGGGTAAGGCTTCCTTTGGACAATAAAAGCCATCTTCTCAATACTCCTTAAAATGTAATAAGGGATGTTTAACATCCTCACCCTGGTAAAATGCATGAGGAGCCTGATATGATAAGTATACAGCCTGGAGAACCGACCCTCACAAGTGAAATACTTCATGATGATTTTCATCATGGGGACATACTTGTTCTCAAGAAACTTGAAAGGAATTAGTCTCTTCACCTGATTTCTATACTAGGGTTTGATATAAGGTTCATAATAGTACTCATCCAGATATTGGTGCTTGAACCACTTATCCCCTACATTAGGAATCCTAGTAGCATATGAAATAATAGAAGATGAAATGGTGAAAGTTACCCCAGAAAGAGTCACCCTGTTGTCATGAAAATGTTCTGCAAAAAGTCTAGTGAGCTCTGGGTGATATTGCACTCTCTCAACCTGTTCACAGAATTCATAGCAGCTAAGGTACCTGAAGCATGTGACAACCAAATCTGAGGCCTAAAATTCCCTAAGGTTTGATGGCTCTTCTCTAATAATCCTACCTCCCTTATGTGGTTTTCTTGGTTGCATGGCTCTATCAGCTGAGGTATCACTGCCTGTGTTCTCCTCCTCATAGTCTTGGTCTTCCAGGTCCATGTTTGCAAGGTTGAGGTGTATGGAAATGAGGAATGATGTGATGAAAAATGGGCTTGCAACTAGGAAATGAATGGAGTGGGAAATGAAAAGAAGGGTTTTGTGGCTTGAGCTCTTGAGGAAGAGAGACAAAAGGGAATGCGAAGGAACAACGGGAAAGAGGGAAAAGGGATAGGGTGATTTTAGGACTGTAAGGCTGGGTGCTAAGAGGAATAGGAAGTGTTTAGGTATAATTAGGGAGAATTTAGGGTTTTGAGATTAAAAATGACCAATGATGCTTGTAACTTAGATTTAGCAACCCAAAACCAAGATGAAGGACATGTACTTACTTGTAATAATGGAGAGCAAAAAAAATTTGAGGTTTGCTGGAAGATTTGGAGGTTTTTGGTCACTTCTGGGAAAAGCACAGTGCCATGACAAAAGTGCAATGCCCGTTCATTTCTATTCTGGGAAAATCACGGAAAAGAGCAGTGCCAGGTGAAAATTGCAACACCTGCCTCCAAAAGCACAACGCTAGTCTGTTTCAGCCAAAAGTGTAGCGCCTCTCTGCCAAATGCGCAGCGCCAGAATTTTTTCACTAAAACTCACACAAACTCACCTTTCTTTCTTCTCCCTTTCACTTCTTGCTTGGCAAATGAAGATAATGAATTTGAAAATGAAGTATGAGGGCTTAAATAAAAGAAGATTTTGATTTTTCACTTGAAAACCCCATTTTTTCAATGTTTCTTGTTCTCCTTTAATGCCTTTTCCTTCTTGTGTTTTTGCAGGTGGATAAATGCTCAATTTGACCTGAATTTTTGCAGTGTTTCTCTATCTAGCAGTAAGGAGAAATGCTCTGGTGCAGTTGAGATCAATTATTACATATAGGAACTTAAAATTACATACGAAATACAAAATAAACTAAATACTCTGTTTTCACCTCAAAAACATGTGTTTGAGGTGAAAATTACATTAGTTTAAAAAGATAATAATTCTAGTAGCTATGACTTACAAGCCATAATGCCTTATTTATTGATCATCCTCATACCCTTGCTAACCTTTATTTACACTTTGAAATCAGTTTCTTGACCTTGGTGATGAAACCCTAGACCTAATGAAATCATTCCCTATGACCTAATGTAATGAACTCCATATCAATTATGAAACCATAACTGAAGACAATCTAAAGAAGGATCAACAAGTATACTCTATGAGGGAAAGATTTTCTGAAGAGAAAACAACCATCAGTGGATCAGTATATCATGACCTAATGGAATGATGCAAGCTTTTCCGTATGAAACCCCTACTATGAAAATGTAAAGAGTGAGTTTCGATCACTGATGGAAGTATGTAGATAATGACACTAACATTGGCCTTATTGGGGATGACAGCTCCTTGGAGGTGTCAAGAACACTGTAGACCAAATGCCTCATCCACTGGGCAATATGGTCAAAACTAAAAAAAATGAAATATGACTCAAAGACACATATTGACTCGAAACTGACTGAAAAAATAACTCAAGACTTACTTAGTTGAAACAAGTACTTACAAAACTTATTAATGGCAGCAAACCATCAAGATTTTTGGGCTTCAAATACTAATGACAACCACCTTCCTACTAAAGAAGTATGTAAAATCATGTGAAGTGAACTTTCCAATGTAACCAATCCAACAGATGGCTACCCACTAAAATTCTGCTCTCACTTTCCTCAAGCAGGTAGAACGATGTACATGTAGGCAACTCATAATAACAACTAAAAGCAAGGCTTATGCTAATGAACTAGGCAACATTTATCTCCTCTAATGCTTGCAAAAGAATGTCGAAGGGATCTTGCAAATCCTAAAGCACTAACTTGTCTTGGGATCCAGCAGCAAAAATACAAGTACTCCCTTCATTCTAATCTGAAAGAATAGTTGTTTACTGATTGATAGGAAGGCATAGAGAAGTATAAGCTTCTTCTATCTTAGTGTTGGCTGTAAATTCCTCGAGCATGAGAAATTATGACTTGATTCCTGGCATATTGTCTCTCTTAGGCTCATACTCCTCAATTTCATAGTCTAAGTCATTCTTAGACAGAAATTTTTTTTCAAGATTATCAAACATGACAGCCCTATCATCTTCATGAAAGAAAACAATATATGTTTGCTGATCTATAAATCTAATTTCAAGACTATCCAGATTTTCAAAATTGGAAGAAGCTTCACTAACACCTTCTTGACTATGCGAACACTTCAAACTTGCATTAGGTTGGGCTGTAGCATGACCTTTCAGGAGTTGATCTATCTCATCTTCAGACAGAGGAGATAGTACCTCTTGCTTTATTTTGCTAAAACAATAATTGTCTTCTAGAAATAACAATTCAAAACATGAAATATGAGAAGAAAAATCTGAAAGACAGTCCTCAATTCCCTGGTCTTCTGAAATTTGACTACATTGTTGATCATCTTCATATGACATGGCAACCAGACTGTCATGTCTCTTATTGCACTCATCAATCATACGAGGGAAAACTTCGGATAGTTCTTGAAACTCAAAACTAACACTTCTGTCATTTACAACTGAGTTATCCAAAGAATATTTTTCACTTACTTGAACAAAGATCTCATCTTGTTTTTCATAAAAGGACTAGATTACCTCCTCGTGAAGGCTTTGTTCTAACGAAATGAGAACACTTGGGTCAATGATAGAGCAAAAAAGGAGGATGGAGTGTAAGAAGGTTGTCAAAAAGAGACAATTTTGGGATCATGGAAAATTTGAGGGGCTAATATTCGCAAGTGGGCTAATTTTCCATGATTTTTTCCCAAAAAATAATTTGCCAATTTCCATGTTTCTAAAACTTGTTCGCCTAAATTTTAAAATATAAAATTATTTTACCTTAGAAATCGCCAACCTTATACAGAGACTATATATAAAATATTTCTAAATTTTAATAATTTTACAAATATATCAATAAACATTTTATAATTTTCATACTAGGGACCAGTGAGATTCGCTAATGTTTGTACACTTCAAGATAATTTCCCATCCTTTAAATTTTCCCTATTTGGGATTCAACATTTTGACTCATACTTAATAAGTAACATATGGAACTTTGGTAATATTTTGGAATAGTGAAAAGAAGGTTGAGGGTTCAACACCCCCCCCCCAAAAAAAAAAACCAACTTTTTCACACTTAGCCCTAATGGCCTCTTTTGGGTTGCCATGTGACAACCTCTGATTGGTGAATGTGGAAGCCACATCACTTGCATAGTCAGTCTTCCATGTCAACACCTTTTCGATGTCACTCAGTCATCACAACCGTGCCACATCACCCTACCATGTCATCACACCAACCACATGAACTATAACATCAACACCACGTAAACATTTGTACAAACGAATCAAAATCCCACATTGACATCCATATAGCTTAGTCAACATTAGTACTACCATATTTCATGTATATACTTCCATGTCATCATCAATGTCAATTTCTCTATAACCACGTGTTAGCTCCTAGTGATGCCATGCGTCCCACTTGAGCATCTTTTTTCCTATTTGGACAACTTCTATTTGAATTCATTTAAGCATCATTGGAAATATCTCAATGAGTAATCGACATGGGTGAATTTAGATCAAAATTTAATGTCATTAATTTTTCTTGGTTGTAGTTCTCCTCCTAGATCATATCATTGAGATTTTAGCCCAATAACCTTGTCACATGTCTACTCTAGAGGGTTTGTATAACTATCTTATGCAACATAAATATTTGTCTCTTATAGGTCATCTTGCAGATCTTAATGCAAATATTCAACCATGATGTACACCGCACACTCTTGGATACAATACTTTCCACTTGTATTATGGCCATGCCATGTTGGAAAACTCTTATTTCTATAGAAGTGGTAATTCAAGTACAATGGTTCAAGTCTTCGATGGACATTATTTTGTGCCTCGGGGAATTCTTCCTTAATTTTCAATCGAGATAGGGGCAAAATTGTCACCATAGATGTTGAAGTTGTCAAAGCCTCATTAGTTGATTAATTTCTCCCTAGTTTTAGTTGGTTTTATTCCATGAATTTTGTCATGTTTTCAGTGTTTCAAGTGCTTCGCATTCCCCATTAAAGGAAATATTGTGGCGCTGGATCAACTTGAGTATTATGTATAATTGACTAGATATATGGTTATGCGAACTATTGTGCCATCTATTGCTAATAACCCTCGAGAATATGAGGCTATTAGTGTGGGACTACTTTAAAATCATGTCACTTATAGGTGTTTTACCTATGCCCCCACCATAATGTTACATATACTTATTTCACTCCTATGAATATGATCTGTTCCATCTCCAATGGATCCCATTGGCTTCTTGACCCATGGGTAGTGCATTATCCTTCAAATGTTGATTAATATGGTAGTAAGCACATGCCTTTAAGTTTGGCTAAGATCACTTACCAATGCATGTAATTGGAATTTGACACTTCTGAGTTAGATGACACTTCTAAATCAGGTGACACTTCTAGTGTGAAATTTGATGACTATATTATGCCCATATAGGTGGTGTACCATCAAATGTCTCACGACATTTTGGATACTAATCTTCCTACTAACAAAGAAATCATGAAAATCATGTCAATATTTGATCATCCATGAGAACTGCATCATTCATTATCCTTCCTTCCTTATGTAGATAAGTTAGGTGAGTCAACAAAAGTGTCATTCATGTCAAATATTTTATGAGAAGATGCATGCTCACACTTCTCCACTCCACCCTATGATTATTGTCAGACCCTTTACATATGGGGCATTGACTTTATGCAATGTAACCCAACCTCGGTCAGAGGACACCACTATATCATTGTAACAATGGGCTACTTTACTAAGTGACCCAAGGCCATTCTTGCCTTCTCTAACTATGGAACCACTATGGTATTATTCATATTCAACCATATTGTTACTAGGTTTAGGGTACCCAAAATGATCATGACTAATCATGGTTCAGAATTTCGCAAGCATATGATGATGAAATCAATAGTGAAGTTGGGTATAAGAACACTCAACCACCTACTACCCCTAGGCTAATTGAAAAGTAGAGGCCATTAATCATGTCTTGAAACCATGCCTTGAAGAATGATAGGGAATCATTAGTCAAATTGGATTCTTATTCCTTTTTTGCATTATGGGTGTATCAAACCTTAATTAAAAATCACACAGGTTTCACTTCTTTTGAGTTTCTTTATGGAGTGGAGGTTTTAATTACAGTCGAGTATGAAATTCCATCAATGAAACTTGTCATTGAACTACTACTTGATACTACCACAGAGGAAGAGTGTCTCTTACATTTGGACCATCTTGACGAATAACAATACTATGCTATAATAGCCAATGAGACTCATACAAATCATATCAAGGCTTAATATGATGAATATATTCAATATTATGTATTTTTGGAAGGTGACCTAGTTCTGGTCTATGATTAGGATCATGATAAGTTAGGTGTAGCTAAGATGGAACCACTTTGGCATGGTCCCTATATTGTTAAACATGTTCATAGAAAAGGGGCCTATGAACTGGTAGATTATGATGGAGAACCTTTATTGGAGCCACATAATGGATCCTACCTCAAAATTACAATACGTAAGTCTTCTAGCTGCAAGGTGATTGTAGATATTGTATATAGGTTTGAGTGGGGTGTTCCTTTTCTCTTTTTATTTTGTATTGATGCTAACTTTGTGCATTCACTTATACATTGTGCCTCATTGGAAAATTTCAAGTCCCTCTACAATGTCCATAGGCTTCATTGATGGTGCTAGCCATAGTACTCAAAACATCACTTCCACCAGTTGGGTCCTCTTCTAAACCATCGATGAGATCTTGAGTATAGGGGTCATTTTGCTTGGACCTATGACCAATAATGTCATGGAATATAGTTGGTTATTTCGCTATTTTTTGAGGCTATTTCCCTTGGAATAAATCACATGATTGTCAAACTTGACTCACAGCTCATAGTTTCTCAGCTAAACAATGTTTATTTTGTGAGGAATCCTTCATCACTTCATTATTATTTGAGGGTACATCTCTTGGAATGACATTTCTTAGAATTACCTACATTCATATTCCTTGAGACTATGATATGTTGGCTTATTCATTGGCTAACTATGTCTTGAATTGACATTTTTCGAATTGATTTTATAAACCATGCATAGCATATAATCATTAAAAGCATTAATGAAAACATCATGAGAAAAAATGTACAAGAAAACACCATCATAACCATAATATATATATCATAATTTTTTTTAAATTAATTATAGAATTCAAAAAATAGAAAATATATGGTCCTTCTTTTACCTTGTCCATGTTTTATTTCTTTCATTATGTGATTTAACCATGGGTCTAGTCTTTCTAGATGGTTTTCACAAGATAAGGTGGTGTTTTTATTGTAACATGCACTGGAACTTAAGTGTGTTTCTCTTGAATCTGTAAGAGAGGGTTGGGTTTCTCACTTCCATGTTTATTACATTGTTGATCGTCATCACCATCTTCATTTCATCTTAGGCCCAACCCTATCAACTTACGATATTAACCCATCTCTCTTTGCACATTATATATTGATGATAGAGATCTCATGTATATGGATTCTGTTGGGTCCCTATAATACTAGTGATTACCCCATTACTATTGTAGTTTTATCCCTTATTAATATTGTTGTGCCCCTATTGTCCCCATATTTTTATTATTGTGCCCCATAGAATCCCTCTATTGTTATTTTTGTGGCTTTATATTATTATTGTTAGGTCGGCTGGGTTATATTGTACTCCTGAGACTCCTATATATAGAAAGGAGGTTTTGTCATTTGAATCATCCAAGAATTGTTCATTTATGTAATGTAAAGGAGGTTTTCCCCTCGAAGAGGCTGAATTCTAAGGTGTTGATCTATCTTTTTGTGAGCTCGTTTCATAACATTTGGTATTAGGGCTTTGGATTCTAGGGTTTCGTTGCTCCAAATAGGTCATCGTGGCATTTTTGCTATAACTTTTTTCTGCGGCGTTTCAGAAGCCAAAAAAAAAACCCATTTGAGAAGACATTGCGCTCAACCTCAGATCCAAAGTTCAAATCTTTTTGTGCTACATTTGAGGAGATATGATCTGTGGAAGTTGGTCTTTTTGCAGACTCCTGAATTACATTCCAAACAGGTGACCTGGGGAAAATTGTCACAACATTCTCTCTGAGCATCGAATTGAAATTTTGTAAGAAAGTGCAGAAAGGGGACGGACTGTAGTTTCTTGTATATATTTTTCAGAGCCAAAGGTAGAAAAAGTGACGCGTGGCATGTCGTACAAGTTCGCTCTACTGAACTAGTCTATAATCAAGTCACCATGGGAGATTTCGCATAACTCTTCCTTGGAGAATCCAATTTGGATCAGACTGGTGGCATTGGAAAGAGGATACAGAGGGCTACTACATATTGGAATTTCAGAACTAGATGATTGGAAGGTACAGATATACATCAGAGACAATATCGAGCTCCTATAAAGTGAAAAAAGCTGTGTAGATTTTTTTAAATTTTTGCTTAAGCTTGGTTTGAAAAAAAATATTTTGAAGGAATTCAAAGGGCATAGTAGAGAATTATTATCGGTAGCCTTGAGGAAATAAAATGCAAACACCTAGTAAGAAACCTAAAATCTCTAGCATGACTCATGAAGAAGAGGAAGAAATACTACTTGATATCAAAATTACAAGACCAAGTGCAACAAATGTCACTCTCACAAAAGCTAACATAAGCTAAGATAAATGGCGTGGAATCTAAGATAAAGGGCGTGGAAGATAAGATGAATGGCATGGAAGCCAATATGGATGATTTGAAGATAGATTTGAAGAAATATTTCAAGACAGACATGGCAGATTTGAAGACAGATTTAAAGACAGACATGGCAGATTTGAAGACAAATTTGACAAATTTTCGACAAGAAAGACTTACTAATGGTGAAAAGGTAGTAAAGGAAACTCATGATGCGAACAAAAGAAATGTTAATCATGATTTCATAGACTCTAATGTGGGATTGAAGACCCACCTTATTCCAAAAATCGATATGAGGAAGTTTGATGGCAAGGATCTCGCAACATGGATATTACAGATGGAGCAATTTTTCGATCTCAATAATGTGCAAAACACACAAAAGGTACGTATTGCAACTTTATATTTGGAACCAAATCAGTTTGTATGGTATCAATGGCTTTTCTCTCATAAACAAATAAACTCTTGGGCAATTTTTATGGAAGAATTAACAACACATTATGAGGATACAAAAAGAAACACTTTTTTTAGCCAATTTATAAGTATCAAACAAAAGGGTTCAATAATGGAGCACATTGAGGAGTTCCAAAAATTGAACATAAGGGTAAAAAATATTCCAGAGGAGCATAGGATTGATGTGTTCATAGGGACTTTAAAGGATAATATCCAACATGATGTTCGCCTTTGGGAACCTGATTCATTAGAGAAGGCATTCAGGTTAGCAAGAAAAATGGAAAGCAAAATTATGGCAACCAGGAAGCATACCACTCACAACTATAAAGATGGAAGTGTTGTTGCCCCTAGTCTTCCACAACCTATAAGGTTGACACCACAACAATTGGAAGAAAAAAGAGCAAGAGGGCTTTGTTACAGTTGTGATAGCAAATACACTAAAGGTCATAAGTATGCTGAGAAGAAATTATTCTACATAGATTGTGAAGAGGAAGAAGAAAAGGAGCAATAAAGGTCAAAAGAATAGGAGATACTCCAGGAACAAAGCCTAGATAAAGAAGAAATGAATTCGACCATATCTTGTAATGCATTGGTAGGAATCACCACTCCTCAAACCATCAAGATAGAAGGAAAAATCAAGAAGAAAAAGGTAATAATGTTGATTGATTCAGGAAGTACCCACAATTCTATTATTTATAAGGTAGCAAAAGAATTGAATTCCTTCTTATATCTAGCACCAGAGTTTCAAGTGATGGTTGCAAATGGAGGAACAAGAAATTGCTCAAGAAAGTGCCATAATATCAAGCTATCCATGGGATAATATGTATTGACTAGCCCAATGCTTTCCATTCCAATGGGAGGTGTTGATGTTGTACTAGGAGTCCAATGGCTACAATCCTTGGGTACAATAGATTTTAATTTTCATGAAATTTTCTGTGGAAGGAAAGGAAGTGGAATTAAGGGGTATTGCAGGGAAACCGGGAAAGATAATCAGCTCTAATGGTATGACAAAACTTCTAAAAAAGGAACAAAGAGTTGTAATTGCAAAATTATGTTCGCTAGATGTTTCCACATTAGAACCATCTATTTCTCCAGATCTCCAAAAAGTCTTGGACAATCATTCCAAGGTATTTGAGACTCCCAAAGGTCTCCCACCTATTCGTGATCATGATCATGCTATTCATCTTATTCCAGGAAGCATTCCTCCAAAAATCAAGCCGTACAGATATCCCTATACCCAAAAGAGTGAAATTGAACGTATGGTTGCAGAAATGCTAGAGGCTGGTATAATTCAACCGAGTCAAAGTTCTTTCTCTGCCCCAGTAGTATTGGTGCACAAGAAGGATGGATCATGGTGCATGTGTTCGGAATATAGGGAGCTCAACAAGCTCACTATTAAAGATAAGTTTCCCATTCCTGTCATTGATGAATTACTGGATGAATTGCGTGGATCAATTTAATTCACCAAGTTGGATCTTCATTCAGGATATCATCAAATCGGAATGGAGACTGAAGACATTCCAAAAACAACATTTAGAACTCATGAGGGTCATTATGATTTTTTGGTCATGCCTTTTGGCCTTACCAATTCACCTTCAACATTTCAAGGTTTGATGAATTCCATTTTCAAACCATTCCTTAGAAAATTTGTGTTAGTATTTTTTGATGATATACTAATCTACAACAAGTCTTGGAAGGATCATGTTGAACATGTTGACAGGGTGCTACAACTATTGGAGGAGAAACAATTATATGCAAAAAGATCCAAATGTTTCTTTGGAGTACAAGGGGTGGAATATCTGGGTCATATTGTATCTCATGAAGGAGTTAAGGTAGACCCTAGAAAAATTAAAGCCATTAAGGAATGGAAAACCCCCACATCCATAAAGCATATGTGAGGATTTCTCAGGTTGACAGGGTATTATCGCAACTTTGTTAAGAATTATGGGAGAATAGCAGCACCTCTAACAACATTATTGAAGAAATATTCATTTTCATGGACTTCAGAAGCAACAAAGCCCTTCGAACATCTTAAATAGGCAATGTGCCAAGTACCATTCTTAGCTACATCGGACTTCACAAAAACCTTTATTGTGGAATGTGATGCTTCACGAAATGGAATTGGTGTTGTTTTGATGCAAGATGAGAGACCCATTGCTTTTGAAAGTCGTCCAATCAAGGGAAAGATTTTACACAAAGCTATTTATGAGAAGGAAATGTTGGCAATACTCCATGCACTTAAGAAATGGCGACCCTACCTAATGGGAAGACACTTCAAGGTAAAAACAGGTCATGATAGCCTTAAATACTTTTTAGAACAAAGATTATCCTCTAAAGAGCAACAAAAGTGGGTCACAAAGATGTTGGGTTATGACTTTGAAATAATCTACAAAAAATGGACGCAAAATGTGGTGGAAGATGCACTCTCAAGAAATGATGAGGATGTGGAAGCATTGTTGTGTGTCATTTCTATTATCCAACCAGATTGGATAAATGAAGCAAGGGAGGAATGGAAGAATGACGAAGAAGTGTGGGCACTTATTCGAAAGTTACAACAAGATTCCAGTACGTCTGATACATTTAGCTGGAAAAATGATTCATTATGGTACAAAGATCGCTTATACCTCTGTAAGAATTCCCAACTAAAACAAAAGATTCTTATGGAATTGCACACTTCCCCCTTAGGAGGGAACTCTGGATTTTTAGAAACTTACCATAGGGTTAAGAAGGAATTTTTTTGGGATGGACTTAAATCAAATATTCAAAAGTTTGTGGCGGAATGTTTGGTTTCCCAACAAAATAAAGTTGAAACAATTAAGACATTGGGTCTATTACAACCTTTATCCATTCCAAGCCAACATTGGGAGGAGGTTTCAATGGATTTTATCACAGGTTTACCCACTGAGGGAAAGAGTGTCATCATGGTGGCAGTTGACAGAGTTACCAAGTATGCACACTTTTGTGCATTATCACATCCATTTAAAGCCAGTACAGTTTCTACTACATTTATGGAAACAATTCAAAAGCTACATGGAAACCCAAAGATTATTGTAAGTGACAGAGATCCCATTTTCACTCGAAATTTTTGGACAAAATTATTTTCTTGCCTTCGTACTCAGTTAGCTCATAGCTCATCTTATCATCCTCAATCTGAGGGGAAAACTGAGATAGTAAACAAATGTTTGGAAGGATATCTTTGTTGCTTTGTATCTGATAAACAGACACAATGGGTCAAATGGTTGCCTCTGGCTGAATGGTGGTATAACACTTCCTTCCATACAACAAAAAAAATGACCCCATTTATGGCACTTTATGGATATCAGCCACCATCCATCACATCATATTTAAGAGAAAAGTCTAAGGTTCAAGCAGTGGAACATCACATCGAACATCAACAACAAGTCCTACAACTCTTAAAGGATAACCTCGTGTTGGCACAGAATAGAATGAAACAACAGGCAAATCAACATCGCAACGAAAGAAGTTTTGATGTAGGTGATTGGGTATTCCTACGACTACAACCATATAAGAAAATGTCCCTCAAGCAAGCTAAGAAGGATAATAAATTATCACCAAAGTATTATGGTTCGTACAAGGTGTCGCAAAGGATTGATACTATGGCATACAAATTGGAGCTTCCTGCAGCTTCTCGACTACACCCAGTTTTCCATGTTTCATGTTTAAAGAAGGTTATATGCGACAAGCTCCCAGTTCAAACAATATTGCTAGAACTTGATGAGGAAGGAAAATTTATATTGGAACCGGAAGCAGTCACAGAAACAAGAACTCGACAGCTACGAAATCAATCAATTTCAGAGTATCTTATCAAGTGGAAGAACTTATCCACTGAAGATTCCACATGGGAGGATGAGAATTTTAGACAGAAGCATCCAGAACTACTCAAGCGTTGAGGACAATACTTTTTTGAAGGAGAGGGGCATGTTGGGTCCCTATAATACTAGTGATTACCCCATTACTAGTGTAGTTGTATCCCTTATTAATATTGTTTTGCCCCTATTGTCCCCATATTGTTATTATTGTGCCCCATAGAATCCCTCTATTGTTATTTTTGTGGCTTTATATTATTATTGTTAGGTCGGCTGGGTTATATTGTACTCAGACTCCTATATATAGAAATGAGGTTTTGTCATTTGAATCATCCAAGAATTGTTCATTTATGTAATGTAAAGGAGGTTGCCCCCTCGAAGAGGTTGAATTCTAAGGCGTTGATCTATCTTTTCTATATTTTTGTGAGCTGGTTTCATAACAGATTCCCTAGATTAGTACCTCATTGTTGTGTTGGTGTTGATGCGACATTATTTTATCACCACATAATCCATCCTTTTAAACTGCAATGACTCAAAAATTTAGCGTCATCTTCCTCTTCTTTGTATACCCTAGAAGGATTCCATTACAAATTTTACCTCATGATTGCTGCTATATTTAGTCTCTCTTATGCATGTGAATATGCATTGGTCTCATATCATCGTTAACATTAGCCCTTTTTCTTTCTTTCGCTTGGTGTTCTATATTTCATGGAGGGACCACTGTGATGAGTGGTTTTTCTTACAAACCTATTTGTTCTTGTCTATTTAAGGTGGTTATATCTATCAGGTCTCCATTTTAATATTGTTTCATACATCTTTTTCCCTATGATTACCTATACTTTTTCCTAGTTCTTATCATTATCATCTCCAATATGCACGTCCTTGGATTATTACCTTAACCTTGAGCATGATAAGGTAAATTGTTAATTTTTTAGTACATTTCCTTTGTTTTCAATGTTTTAAGGAATTTTACATAAGATTTTACTAATGATGGTCAATGTGGAGGATCGATTAATGTGATGCATCAAGGGTTCTTATTCACTCAGTTCAATTCTTGTTTGCAAAATAATGTTCTTATTCCTATCATCATCTGTCATATTTCTAGCTATCATGGTGAGAATTTAGATCATCATTGTTGCATAACAGGGGCCTAAGATGGTTTTACATTGTTTCGTTTGTGCCTAGGATCTTAGGAAGAAGCATGAAGCCACGATCAAAGATATGGTCAAACTTCCCTCTATATGCACCAAATCCTCATATGCAGTAAATAATAATGATCTTTCTAGCTCATCAAAAACTCCTTTTTCTAGCTCATTAGTAGTTTAAAGTCTTTAATCTCATTCCTAAATGATATCGAATGAGTTATGTTTAAGAATTCTATACTTTGTTAGCCAACACGATATTTAGACCTAAGTATGGAAACATATTTGGTGCCTTTGCTGTATGGGCCAAGATATGCTAGATATCGTGAGACAAAGGATTCATATTCGATGGTATATTGTGTGGAGTCATGTGGTTCATGCTAGTTTTGTTTATGAAGACACATCTCATCATTTCAATCCGAGCCAAAGATGCTCTTTCTATTCTATAGGGATGAAGATCACGATCGAAACCTTAAAATGTATGCAATTGTTTGATCTCTAATATATGAGATTAGAGACATTGATATTATTCATAGATGAAGGATATTCTTGTAAATATATATTAGACCTTGTAATGTGATATGGGGGAGAGGAGTTGAGATATAGCAATGTTTATATGTAATAGTCTTTCTTAATACAACAATACTTTGAGTTCTATCATCCTGTGGTTTTGTTGTTGATGTATTATTGATTGTATTTATGTAGCCTACTTTCCAAGAAGGTGTGACCCCCTTCTAAGGAATAAATTCTACATTTTGTAGGTGATACATTCGTATGCCAACATATGGTATGAGATAAATTAGTGAGTTATTCATCTCAGTTGAATGTACAAGGAAAACATAATACCATGAGGGAAATATACCTTAAGAGTCATGATTACATTTCTCTCACCTGAACTGATTGAGCCCCACTTATATTCAAGTTTGAGAATAAGTGGTGCCTCCTTTGAAATGTAATGCATGTGTGATTTTCAATTCTTTCTATTGTCATTCTCTCAAGATATCTTAGGCTTTACTCCTACACAAATTGTGTTTGTACCTTATAAGTATACAAGCCCTAGGTTGATAATAAATGTCTGAGGTTTATGCAAATAAATAACTCAACATCGTTGGCTAAAACCGATACTACTCATTCCACCAGGATTATCTACCTTTTTTACTAGCGGTTATGATCTTTTGGTTTATCACATAGATCCATGGTGTATGTGTTGGAAATAATACTGAGAGGGGAGGGGGGTGTGAATCAGTATTAGTCAAGTCAATAATATTTTTGTCTTCTTACTCAATTTCATATATGCTACTTCAATGAAGGCAACTCGCGTGTGTACGCAACTGTCTTTAAGGAAACAAGCATATATCCAACAAACTAATGACTCTGTTAATTCATCATATGTTGATCTTTAATCTGAGTATTAGTACTTTATTAAACATTAAATAGTAACCATGTGCAGTTAATAACAGAAAGATCCATCACACATAAGCATCACACATGAACACCAAGATGTAAGGTGGAAACCCAATGTGGGTAAAAACCATCTGCTATTGTCGTCTCCATCTTCTTTTAATAATAAGAAAATCTATTTACAACAATGTACTGGTGTAGACTCATACCAGTACGTAGGCTTCTACCTGCAGAAGGCTACAGCCTTCTTTCATTCTCCAACTTCTACTCGAAGGGAGCTACAACCCCCTAGCTCTTGTACTAGCCAATGTGTTTACTAGTACGTAGGTGCTGACCTGCAGAAGGCTACAACCTTCTTTCTTCCTCCAGGTAACACGTTTCATAAATTTTTAGACTGGATACTCTTGGAACACAACACCATAATTTGAAGGCCACGTTTCATCCAATTTTCATACTAAACCAATCAACAACATTGAAGATCAACATCAATCACCACTGTAATACAACTGTTGCATTACCCATTTATTGATATCATCAATAGCAACAATCGTCAACCATGTGAGAGCCAAGAACTATAGGAATCCTGCATCACAATTGTACTATATGATCTTTATGCATCTTTGAAGGCATGACGATGGTAGCATAAAGAAATGAGGACTCATCATCAAATAATGAAGTTGTCTATATATTCATCATTAGAGAATCATCCATAAATATGATCTGAACACCAACTATGTGACCCCAAGAATCATATGAGATTTTGTCATGGGCAACTCATAACCACATCATAGCAAGATGTATCATTCAGCCATATAAGCATCATCATCATTGATTAGGTACTAAAGACTTCTAAACATAATGCCAACAATGCTTTATTAGAAGCATAGCATGTTCTCCCCTTGAACTTGTTTCATCTATTCACTGTCATATCTGGTCATGCATATATCAGCAAGAAGTATCAAGGCATCATCATCAATCAGATATACATCAAGTTAAATTGTGAGGATCAAAAACAACATCTTATGAGTACCAATACATTTCCACACATTATCAAACAGACCAAATAATTGACTGAACCATATCACACCCTTTTTCCTGAGTCTGTCCCATTGCTTTTCCTCAAATTAACATATATGCATCTGTGCAGTGTCTAACTCGTGTATATACGCAACTTCTCTTCATGAAACTTGAATATGAGATTTATAACACTGAAGATTCACACCTTCAGCTCCCTCTGAGTCTGTCATGTCTATGCATTGTGTTGTGCCACATCTTTCTCACTGTACTTCCTTCTTCTTCCATATATTCAAGTGTGATGATGTTTTCTCCTTTTGGTATGGTGCCCGTACTTTGTTCCTGCATTCCTTTGCTATATTTCCAAGCTTGTTACATGCATAACATCTCGTATGTTTCATATTCCTTCTATAGAAGTCAATGGCTTTGTGACCAAACCTATTGCAAGCAAAACAATATCCCTTAAAGTACCTAGAACATGACGATATTTCTGTGTGATGATCTTGAAGCATTCTTCTTCTGCATCTGGTTGCACCATGTCCAAAATTATAACATTCAACATTAATCATTTGAGAAAATAACCGACTATCACTTCCATAGTTAGGAGTAAAAGAATTTCTTCAAAGAATTTCTTTCCTTGGTTGTTGATGGGAATGACCTCTCATCTCCTTGTTGAGCATTTCAGATTTTGCATTAGAGTTCCTTGTTTTACTTTGTGAACTAGATTCACCTTCAACAGATTCATGAAAACTAGGACCAGTTTTGATAGCAGGAAACCTTTGACTACTAAGAATATCATCCAAGATCTTAGTACTATCTTGAAATCGTAAGAGCTTATCCTTTTCTTCTAATTTATCTTTTATAATATTTACCTGAACTTGATGTTTCTCTTCCTTTCCAGGATACTACTTCTTCATGATTCCTTCAACTTTTCTTCCTTCTTCCAACTGATGTCTTAATTCAAGAACTTCTTTTTCTTGTTTTTAAAGAGCTTGGAGTAGTTCTTTATTCTTCTTGTTTGATTCTTCAAGATCTTATTTTAGCGAGAGGATCTTAGCTTCAAGACTTTCATAGTAACTGGATCTATCTATGAGTTTCCTGATTGCTGTGCTCCTTTCATTTACTTCATTTCTTAATGATTTCACTTCATCCTGTAGCTTTTGACATTGATCTTTCTTTTCCTTGAATTGCTTCCTTACCTTGTTTCCTTCCTCTAGTTGAGCTTTTAATTTGGTTGCTTCCTCTTTGGAGGCACATTCCCTTTTGTCCAATAGATCTTGTTGATCTCTAATTTTTTATGTAAGCCTTTTAAACTCTACCTCTATTTGATATCTTTCCTCCTCACCCATAAGAGAAAATTTAGTTGTTTCACTATCACTTTCATCATCTTCAAATGGATGGAGAAATGTATCACCAGAGGATAACAAATTCATACCTGATAGTTCTTTTGCTTGTTCATTTTCATTCTGAGGTGATTTTGAATCTGAATTGTTGCTTCCACATATTCCGCAATCGATTCTCCCATTGTCATAGTTCTCTCAGATGTATTCTTCTTCTAAGGTTCTTTCTTCTTTAGCTTCTTTCCCACTGTTCTACGGATCTCCTTCAAGCGATGAAGCTTCCACCAAAGGACCTGCTATGATACCAATTGTTGGAAATAATACTGAGAGGGGGGGGGTGAATCAGTATTAGTCAAGTCAATAATATTTTTGTCTTCTTACTCAATTTCATATATGCTACTTCAATGAAGCAAACCCGCGTGTGTACGCAACTGTGTTTAAGGAAAGAAACGTATCTCCAACAAACTTATGATTCTGTAAATTCATTATATGTTGATATTTAATCTGAGTATCAGTACTTTATAAGACATTAAACAGTAACCATGTGCAGTTAATAACAGAAATATCCATCAAACATAAGCATCACACATGAACACCAAGATGTAAGGTGGAAACCCAATTTGGGTAAAAACCACCTGCTGTTGTCGTCTCTATCTTCTTTTAATAATAAGAAAATTTGTTTACAACAATGTACTGGTGCAGACTCATACCAGTATGCAGGCTTCTACCTGCAGAGGGCTACAACCTTCTTTTGTTCTCGAGCTTCTACTGGAAGGGAGCTACAACCCCCTAGCTCTTGTAGTAGCCGATGCGTTTACTAGTACATAGGTGCCGACCTACAGAAGGCTACGACCTTCTTTCTTCCTGCAGGGACTACGTTTCATAAATTTTCAGACTAGATACTCTTGGAACACAACACCATAATCTGAAGGCCACGTTTCATCCAATTTTCATACTGGACCCGTCAACAACATTGAAGCTCAACATCAATCACCACTATAATACAACTATTACGTTACCCATTTATTAAATAGTCAATCATTACTCTCTGAATCACCCAACAACTTAATCACTAAAACCATGTCATCAAAACACAGTCACCAGAACACAGAGCAGAACCCAGAACTATGCAACAATATTCAGAGCCAATTGTATCATCAAAAACCATGCATTAGAGTGCATACACTACTTCAAAGAGCCAAACCAGCGTTTATACGCAACTTCACCAAAGCGAACCAGCGTATATGTCATCAAATACTTACTTATAACTTCGTTGCACTTCCTGACTTCAGACATACCCAGATCATTACATACAAAAGGATAATACGTGGGTTAGCAACCAGATCTAGTCCATCAGATCACATAAAGATAAGTCATTATGATCCTAATCCATTATTAGATCTCATCCATCAACACTAAAGTTAATCACAATCAACCAATCTGAATATGAAAAATATTGTCACCAATAAACAGTCACCAGAACTCAGAACTTTGCATCAACAACCAGAACCACTTGTAACTTCAAATATCATAGTTCATATGGTATATGCTACTTATATGTGTCTAACCTGTGTCTATACATGCTTTTATCAAAGTCAACCAGCATGTACATATGTAAATATTCATTCATAATTTTGCAGCTATTCTCGATTTTAGTTATACCCAGACCATAACATTTACAGAACATCACATGCCTCAGTATACAGATCTAGAATAAACATGATCAAACCATATAGAGATGATACATTCCAAGCCATAAGATCCTGATCCATCTTTAGACCTTGTCATCCATCAACCACTGAGATTCCTCCTTCACGTAGATCAAGAAAAGCATCATAAACCCATAACCTGCATACTAGATCTCACACTACATCAGATATTCGAGACTTCCTTCTTGGCCTAATGATCTTATCCTCCTTTTATAGTCTTAGGCCTTTCCCAATACCATGGTCCAAAACCACGTAGGACCAATACCTTGGACCCAATACCTGGGGTCAATACCTCTGACCAAATACCATGGACCAATACCAAAAGACCATGGACCAAATACCACAGACCAAAACTTAGTTTTCCAACATGTACGTGCCTTTCCTTCTGTGAAAGTGTGTGAGTACGATATACGCGCCTTTGTATATAGTGAACCTACATGTATACGGGGCTTGGTATATACTGAACCTGTGTATAGCTTCTTTCTTCATTCTTGTTGTTTACCTGCTATACTGTGATCTTTCATCTGAGAGAGTTGCCTTCTAAACTGATTCCTTGAAGCTGCCCTGCATTTCATCACATCTATAAATACCATTGTCATGCATTATGTCACATCTAATATCTCTTTTGTAGATTCATCTAGTTACCATGAACAAGTGAGTTGTTCTGCTACAAGTGGGTTTCCATCAAGTACAACACGTTCATCATAATGCCAACAATCTCCTCCTTTGGACTTGACGGCAACAACAACACCAAGTCACTCTCCCCCTTTGAAATCAAGGGCAAAGGGCGGACCAAGATCTTCTCCCCCTAAGAGCATAAGACTTTCATATCTAAATAGCTGAATATTAATCATGCTCCCCCTAGGCACATGTTAAATTCTTTGATTGAACTCCCCCTTGTTCATGCTAAGATGTATTGTATCATCCATGCCCCCCTGGGCACATGCAGAGTCTGCAAATATTTTCAAGAAAATAACATGACTCTATAACTCAACTATGTGAGTTTGACCTTCCTATCACCAATGACTCATACGTACATTCATTCTCCCAACCAAGTGGGGATAAACTTGACTCGTCCACCCAACCAAGTGGGAATATACCAGATACCAATTTTTTATACATGACTGAAATATTACGTCATCCTTGCCATGCATAGTGGGGGTACAAATTACATCATCTCACCAAAAGGGATTCATCAAAAGAATACAATAGACTGAGGCAAACTATTACATCATGGGTCTTGATATGACCTTTACATCAAATGATATAATGACATTTATAACAAAGACCAAATATCTAAACAAGACCATGATAGTCATCAACAACTATCATACACTATGTATGTTTTCTGCTCCATAAGCATTTGTCAATAGCATCCAGACCAGCAACTTGTATATGTCCATCCTTAGTCCCCGAGATATTACAGTGTAAGTCTCATCAACCTGTGACAAAGTATGTCTGCATATAGATATCAACTCATCCTCTTGATTTCATCAAGATCAACTTGCTTCGTTTCCTTAGTAGAAAGAGACTTATCATAACCTCAACATATGTCATATCTCCAATCATTCACATCATATCATCTATATGTGAAAACACCATAGTCATCATCTATGATTATAACATTGCCTTTAATAATAATATGATCTTTCCACAAGAACCTTCAATATATCAACCATGTATCATCACTAGGGAACATCCCGCATTTGATAAGCATCAACCATGATAATCAACATATGTGAGTATCAACCTATCATCATAAGGTAAGAACTCAAAGTGATTAAGTAAGCTATGTCTTCGAATTTCCATGTCTTCAAATAGCTATGTCTCCATGTGACCTATAGTAACACCATTCTCTTGGCCAACCAACAATATGCAACTTAATTAATCATCCATGTATCCATCATACTGTATATCCATAAAAGAGATCAATATGTATCTAGAAAGCCATGATCTTATGGTCATTTGTCAAGATTTATTGATATCATCAACAACAACAATCCTCAACCATGTGAGAGCCAAGAACTATAGGAATCCAGCATCATAATTGTACTATATGATATTTATGCATCTTTGAAGGCATGACGACAACCGCATAAAGAAATGAGTGAATCATCATCAAATAATGAAGTTGTGTATATATGCATCATTAGAGAATCATCCATAAATCTGATCTTGACACCAACTATATGACCCCAAGAATCATATGAGATTTTTTCATGGGCAACTCATAACCATATCATAGCAAGATGTATCATTTAGCCATATAAGAATCATCATCATTGATTAGGTACTAAAGACTTCTAAACATAATGCCAACAATGCTTTATTAGAAGCATAGAATGTTCTCCCCCTGAACTTGTTCCATCTGTTCACTGTCAGATCTGATCATGCATATATCAGCAAGAAGTATCAAGGCATCATCATCAATCAGATATACATCAAGTTAACTTGTGAGGATAAAAAACAACATCTTATGAGTATCAATACATTTCCACACATTATCAAATAGAGCAAATAATTGACTGAACCATATCAGATCCTTTTTCCTGAGTCTATCCCATTGCCTTTCCTCAAATTAACATATATGCGACTGTTCAGTGTCTAACTCGTGTATATACATGACTTCTCTTCATGAAACTTGTGTATGAAATTTAGAACACTGAAGTTTCACACTTTTAGCTCCCTCTGAGTCCTTCATGTCTGTGCATTGTGTTGTGCCACATCTTTCTGACTGTACTTCCTTCTTCTTCCATATCTTCAAGTGTGATGATGTTTTCTCCTTTTGGTATGGTGCCCGTACTTTGTTCCTGCATTCCTTTGCTATATGTCCAAGCTTGTTACATGCATACCATCTCATATGTTTCATATTCCTTCTATAGCAATCAATGGCTTTCTGACCAAACCTATTGCAAGCAAAACAATATCCCTTAAAGTACCTGGAACGTGATGATCTTTATGTGTGATGGTCTTGAACCATTCTTCTTCTGCATTTGGCTGCACCATGTCCAAAATTATAATATTCAACATTATTCACTTGAGGAAATAACTGACTATCACTTCCATAGTTAGAAGTAAAAGATTTTCTTTGAAGAATTTCTTTCCTTGGTTGTTGATGGGGTTGACCTCTCATCTCCTTGTTGAGCATTTCAAATTTTGCATTAGAGTTCCTTGTCTTACTTTGTGAACTAGATTCACCTTCAACAGATTCATGAAAACCAAGAACAGTTTTGATAGCAGGAGACCTTTGACTACTAAGAATATCATCCATGATCTTAGTACTATCTTGAAATCGTAAGAGCTTATCCTTTTCTTCTAATTTATCTTTTAGAATATTTACATCAACCTGATGTTACTCTTCCTTTTCAAGACACTATTTCTTCATGGTTCATTCAACTTTTCTTCCTTCTTCCAACTGATGTATTAATTCAAGAACTTCGTTTTCTTGTTTTTCAAAGAGCTTGGAGTATTTCTTTATTCTGCTTATTTGATTCTTCAAGATCTTCTTTTAGCGAGTGGATCTTAGCTTCAAGACTTCATAGTAACTGGATCTATCTCTGAGTTTCTTGATTGTTGTGCTCCTTTCTTTTACTTCATTTCTTAATGATGTCACTTCATCCTGTAGCTTTTGACATTAATCTTCCTTTTCCTTGAATTTCTTCCTTACCTTATTTCCTTCCTCTAGTTGAGCTTTTAATTGGTAGCTTCTTCTTTGCAGGCACATTCCCTTTTGTCCAATAGATCTTGTTGATCTCTAATTTTGTCCTAAACCTTTTAAATTCTACCTCTATTTGATATCTTTCTTCCTCACCCATAAGAGCAAATTTAGTTGTTTTGCTATCACTTTCATGATCTTCAAATGGATGGAAAAATGTATCACCAGAGGATAACAAATTCATACCTAATAGTTCTTTTACTTCTTCATCTTCATTCTGAGGTGATTCTGAATCTAAAGTGTTCCTTCCACATATTCCCCAATCGATTCTCCCACTGTCATAGTTCCTTTCAGATGTCTTCTCCTTCTGAGGTGCTTTCTTCTTTAGCTTCTTTCCCATTGTTCTACAGATCTCCTTCAAGCGATCAAGCCTCTACCAAAGGACCTACTGATCCAATTGGATGTTGGTGGCCACCCACCTATCCCATTTGGACCCCCACAACTGTCTCTTTCAGTCTTTTCAGTTTCCTAAATTGTAACACAGTTTACTATTTTTAGCAGTTTTTCGGGTCTTGAACTTCCGGAGCCGTTTTGAGGCCCCAAAGTGGTAGTACTCGGATAGATCTTTCTAACGAGCTATCGTGCGCGTCAAACGAAGATCGTATGCCAAAGTTACGAAACCAGGAAATTGATGTACCAATTTAGCCAAACGGGGCCCACAATTTGGCGTTTCATCTTCTAGGGTTAGGTTTCAGGATGTGAAGGGTTTTCCATTGTTTCTCAACAATAAATAGGCCTTCGAGCCTCATTGTAATACAGTTCAGAACAATTCAGAGGCATGTAGCCATCACATCTCTTCTCAGAGATAAGCTACCATCGCCCTAGCTGGTTTATTTCCATTTCTGGTTGTAAGCATATTTCAGTATTTTCCATTAATGAAATGAAGTATTATTTCCGCTGCATCTTTGTGTATATGGTTATTTCTGTAATTTGTTGCATTCCTGTTTAAATCCGGATCAGTGGTATCAGAGCGGTCTGCTTTTTCTCTGTTTTTCTTTGCATGTCCCCAACAAGGTCGGGATATAAGGAGTTAGGGCTTGAACTGGTTGAACGTTTGCAAGACCAGCCTCGCAAATCCCGACGGCCTCCCATGGCGGACGAGAAGAAAGACGAGGGGGCAGGAGATCCCATCAAAATCTTGCTCGAAGAAGCCCTCGAGCGACAACAGAATGCGATGATGGACAACTTTGCCCAGATCCTTCAGTGGCTACCCAGAAGCAATGCATCGGCTTCCAACAGCTACTCTGGAAACACCACACCATTTAAGGTACAAGTTAATTTTGAAATCCCCATCTTCGAGGGTCAAATAGACGCAGATGCCATAGATAAATGGTTAAATCTGCTAGATGGGTATTTTTCTGTTCACGAATTTTCAAGTCGGGAAAAGATTGTTTTTGCTCTTCTCAAAGCAGCCCCCCATGTCAAGGACTGGTGGGAAACCTACTGCGAGCAGAAGGATGAAAGTACAGGCTCACTATTTTCAGGCGCACCCACTTGGAATGACTTCCGGGATGCCATCAAGGAGCAGTACTACCCTGTCGGAAGCTATGAGGACAAATACATCAAATGGACCACACTGCGGCAGGGACGAGACCAAGATGTGCCGGAGTTCACAAACATTTTTCATACCCTTCACACACAGTTGGGTATCAAAGATTCTGAGCTGCATCTGGTACTCAAATATCGTGGCTGCCTGCACAAGTACATCCAGGAAGAGATGGTGTTCTTGAACATCTCCTCACTTGGCACAGCATACCGATACGCTGTAAAAATCGAGCAAAAGTTCAAACAGAAGAAGCGAGACTTTGGATCTGCAAATCTGAAGCCCAAAGGACAAAGCCAAGGCGGGGTGACCCAAGACAACCCGTCGAAGCCGCAAGAAAAGAACAACACCACGAAGCCGAAGAAGGACACAGAAAAGTGGTGTGAATTCCACAAGAGTCCCACTCATAACACAAGTGAGTGCCGAACCAAGCAGTCACTCGTGGCCGAATTGATGGCTTCCGAATCAGGTGCATGTTCCGACCCTGAGACAGAACCTGACAAGGGGAATGGCAAAGGGAAACAGATCATTGATGCGGATCCCAGTGCCACTGTTGCCACCGCCAAGATCAAGAAAAATGAGCCCGAAGATCCAGAGGAGGGGGAGCGTCTTTTCCACTCACAGATGTGGGTGAAGGGTTCGCCGCTACAATTCATTGTCGACAGTGGCAGCCAAAAGAACCTCATTTCAGCAGAGGTTGTGAAGCGGTTGGGCCTACCGACTACACCACACCCACAGCCGTACAGTATCGGGTGGCTTCATGAAGGACGAGATCTCAAAGTTCGCCAGCAGTGCCGCCTTCCCTACAGCATCAAGCCCTTCACAAACGAGGTATTGTGTGATGTTACACCTCTGGATGTTTGCGATGCATTATTAGGCCAACCATACTTGTGGAGGCGACATGCTGTGTATGAGTCCAGGCCTCGTGCTGTCATTATTTCTTTGAATAATTCATTATACAGGATACCAGAGGTAGCCCCACCTACTGCCACATCCTTGATCACTACCAAGAAAGGCAGCAAGCTCATCTCCCAGACCAGGAAATTCATCTGTATGGGAAAGATCGTTGCTACATCCATGGCCCCCGTGAAGGGTTCCTCCATGCAACAGCAGCAGAAAAGGGACACAGTCATGACAAAACACAAGAACAACTTCTCCTCACTCACAGGAGTAATACACAAGTTTCAGGTGGGCAACAAAGTCTGGTTGCATCGACAGAGAGAACGCCTTACCAGAACCCATCAGAAACTCAGACCACTCCGACATGGTCCTTACACCGGTACCAAGGCTATGGGCAACAATGCTTTGGAGCACATCATTCCTCCATTCCTTTGCCTGCACCAAGTGTTAAATATGAACCATCGTCGACCATGCTTCCCACCATTACTGGACACATCAGAGATTGCAGGACAAGTTCAGCAGATGGAGGAACTCAACGCAATGGGGACCATTGCTTCCTAAGGGGGGAGGAATGATCCAGGTGGATGTTGGTGGCCACCCACCTATCCCATTTGGACCCCCACAACTGTCTCTTTCAGTCTTTTCAGTTTCCTAAATTGTAGCACAGTTTACTATTTTTAGCAGTTTTTCGGGTCCTGAACTTCCGGAGCCGTTTTGAGGCCCTAAATGACGTTTTTTTGGGAATCTGGGGCAACATGGGTCCATGGACCCATGTTGCCTCCCAAAGTGGTAGTACTCGGATAGATCTTTCTAACGAGCTATCGTGCGCGTCAAACTGAGATCGTATGCCAAAGTTACGACCCCGGGAAATTGATGTACAAATTTACCCAAACGGGGCCCACAATTTGGCGTTTCATCTTCTAGGGTTAGGTTTCGGGATGTGAAGGGTTTTCCATTGTTTCTCAACAATAAAAAGGCCTTCGAGCCTCATTGTAATACAGTTCAGAACAGTTCAGAGGCATGTAGCCATCACATCTCTTCTCAGAGATAAGCTACCATCGCCCTAGCTGGTTTATTTCCATTTCTGGTTGTAAGCATATTTCAGTATTTTCCATTAATGAAATGAAGTATTATTTCCGCTGCATCTTTGTGTATATGGTTATTTTTGTAATTTGTTGCGTTCCTGTTTAAATCCGGATCACCTACTCTAATACCAATTGTTGGAAATAATACTGAGAGGGGGGGGGGGAGGGGGGTGAATCAGTATTAGTCAAGTCAACAATATTTTTGTCTTCTTACTCAATTTCATATACGCTACTTCAGTGAAGGAAACCCACATGTGTACACAATTGTATTTAAAGAAACAAGCGTATATCCAGCAAACTAATGATTCTGTTAATTCATTATATGTTGATCTTTAATCTGAGTATCAGTACGTTATTAAACATTAAACAGTAACCATGTCCAGTTAATAACAAAAAGATCCACCACACATAAGCATCACACATGAACACCAATATGTAAGGTGGAAACCCAATGTGGGTAAAAACCACTTGCTGCTGTCGTCTCTCTCTTCTTTTAATAATAAGAAAATATGTTTACAACAATGTACTGGTGCAGACTCATACCAGTACACATGCTTCTACCTGCAGAAGGCTACAACCTTCTTTCATTCTCTAGTTTCTATTGGAAGGGAGCTACAACCCCCTAGCTCTTGTAGTAGCCGATGTGTTTACTAGTACATAGGTGCCGACCTACAGAAGGCTATGACCTTCTTTCTTCCTCCAGGACCACGTTTCATAAATTTTCAAACTGGATGTACTCTTGGAACACAATACCATAATTTGAAGGCCACGTTTCATCCAATTCTCATACTAGACCCGTCAACAACATTGAAGCTCAACATCAATCACCACTGTAATACAACTATTGCATTACCGATTTATTGAATAGTCAATCATTACTCTCTGAATCACCCAACAACTTAATCACTAAAACCCTGTCATCAAAACAAAGTTACCAGAGCACAGAGCAGAACCTAGAACTCTAAAAAAAATATTGAGAGCCAACTTTATCATCAAAAACCATGCATCAGAGTGCATACGCTACTTGGAAGAGCTGAACCAGCGTGTATATGCAACTTCACCAAAGCAAACCAACATATATGTCCTCAAATACTTACTTATAACTTTGCTCCACTTCCCAACTTCACACATGCCCAGATCATTACATACAAAAATATGTGTGTTAGCAACTAGATCTAGTCCATCAGATCACATAAAGATAAGTCATTATGATCCCGATCCATTATTATATCTCATCCATGAACACTGAAGCTAATCACAATCAACCAATCTGAATATGCAGAATACTCTCACCAATAAACAGTTACTAGAACTCAGATCTTTGCATCAACAACCAAAACCACTTGTAACTTCAAACATCATAGTTCATATGGTATACACTACTTAGATGTGTCTAACCTGCGTGTGTACGTGCTTTTATCAAATTCAACCAGCTTATACATCTGTAAATATTCGTTCATAATTTTGCAGCTATTCTAGACATGAGTTATACCCAGATCATAATATTTACAGAACATCACATGCGTCAGTATACAGATCTAGAATAAGCATGATCAAACCATATAGAGATGATTCATTCCAAGCCATAAGATCCTGATCCATCATTAGATCTTGTCCTCCATCAACCGTTGAGATTCCTCCTTGGCTCAGATCAAGCAAAGCATCATAAACCCATAACCTGCATACTGGATCTCACACTACATCAAATATTCGAGACTTGCTTCTTGGCCTAATGATCTTCTCCTCCTTTTATAGTCTTAGGCCTTTCTCAATACCATGGTCCAAAACCACGTAGGACCCAATACCTGGGGTCAATACCAAAGACCAATACAAAAAGACCATGGACCAAATACCATGGACCAAAACTTAGTTTTCCAACATGTACGTGCCTTTCCTCTGTGAAAGTGCGTGTGTACGATATACGTGCCTTTTTATATAGTGAACCTGCGTGTATACGCGGCTTGGTATATAGTGAACCTACGTATACCTTTCTTCCTTCATTCTTGCTGTTTACCTGCTATACTGTGATCTTTCATCTGAGAGAGTTGCCTTCTGAACTGATTCCTTGAAGTTGCCCTAGATTTCATGACATCTATAAATACTACTGTCATGCATTCTGTCACATCTGATATCTCTTCTGTAAATTCATTTAGTTACCATGTACAAGTGAATTGTTCTGCTACAAGTGGGTTGCCATCAAGTACAAAACATTCATCATAATGCCAACAGTATGTCTCGTGGCCATGTACTAGCATTAAACTGTGACATTGATCACAAACATTGATCACAATGCTTTCACTGGTGGCTATGATCTTTTAGTTTGTCACATAGATATATTGTGTATGTCTCATGCCCATGTACTAACATTTCATGTCATGGATATTTTGGTTTGTCACATAGATATATGTGTATGTCTCATGGCCATGTACTAACATTTCATGTCATGGATCCGTAGTATAGTTAGCAACGTGATTATCAAAAACTAAATCTAATTAATTTTCCTAGACATTACTATGTTACGTCGCTAGATTATTTATTTCGCATCAATTTTAAAAATTTAGACGATCCAATCAAGTTCAATCCATAGTTAGTAACCATGGCACTAAATGAAATTATTTAATTATAAATAACGAAATGTTTTTCATTGTTTGGTTATTTTAGCTAGAATTTGAATGTTGTGAAAAAAAACTCAACTCTCATATTTTAGCTAAAATTTGAGTGTTGTGAAAAACAACTCAACTCTATGAATGAGAAATGCATTATAAGGTTTGGGATAAGTTTCTTCTAAACATATATATATATATATGCTCACATCTAGGTTTTCTTCATTAGCGGCAAGAAACAAGATTGAACTCTATTAGCTAGCTCTAACATGCATTTCTCTTGATTGTTTCCTCAATAACATTTGCAATATATTATTCCAGGTATGATAGCATACTCAAAAATTTGTAAAGTTTGATTGAATGGACAATTTGTAAAGTTTGATTGAATGTGTCCCTGCAACTATGAATTGAGATATTTACTTTAAGTTCTCGTCAAAAACTATAAATCATTTTGTTTACACATTATTTCAAAAAAAATGTTTATTATGGATTTAAAGTTGTTTCTCTTTTACTTTGCAAAAACGTTGTCTTGGAGAGCAAGTAATAATAAAACGCTGTCTTGGAGAGCACGTAATAATAAAAATCTACAAATACACATCGAAATAGCTTGCCCAGCAAGTAAGTAATACAAGTGTATGTAAGTCTACCAATTAGCCTTTTCTTTCTGGGTTTTTCGCTTTTTCAAATTACCTTATTATTTTAAACCATCCGAGATATATATTTTGACCTCTACTCATTACTTTTAAATCAATTTTCAGCCGCCTCGTTTTTCTGAAAAGATTCTTTCCAGCCGCCTGGAAAATCAATGAAAAATAATTTACCAAAAGAATAAATCAAGCATTTCATAACACAATTGCCGCCTGGCAATATAGAATTTTACTTTTAAATATAGAATTTTGTTATTTAATAAAAAGTAAATGTAAATTTAAAAATACAAATTTAATTGTATTTTTGACATGGAAATTTTTTTTATCAATATAATAATAATTATCTATTTTATAATCATTTAATTTTAGAAATATTTTGTAGAATATGATTATGTAATTTTGTTTTACACTGTTGGATGATTTTTTTTCATTTTGGAAAAAGTTGGGTTTTATTTAATGATATAAATATAATTTTATAAAATTTTAATATAATAAATAATAAATTAATTTATAATTAAAAAAATAATAGATAAATAATTTTAAATAATATAAAATATTTTTTTATTAATAAAATTTAAATCAATTAAATAATTTAAGATAATATTGTCAATAAAATTAAATTGATTAAAATAATCTTAATTCAAGATAATATTGTAGTTAATTGAAGAGAATGTTGAAAATATAATGAAAGATCTTTGGTCTTTGATGATGGATGGAGTTATCTTGGAAAACATTGGAGGGATCGGAAATATTAATTTCAACATTCAAATCAAATAATTTAATTAAAATAGAAGAAATGAGGTGAGCATCAATTTTATCCGAACAAAACCACAAGTTTCTCAACATCTTTTTGGCATCGTCAACAAAGGAGAAGAGTTTGTAATTCTCTACTTGTTTTTCTCTCAGTACAAAACCCAACAGTGCCTTCATTTTCTTATGAAGTGAAATTGAATTCAAGTACTTCTTTCTACCCCTCGTGTGCATAGGGTCTAGCACCCACCCTACCAGGTCGTTTAGCAATTTAGAGTCAGACATAGAGTGTCTCTCCTCCCTAACATCTATCTCTAAATCCCTTCTCTCCTCGCATGCTTCTCGTGGAATTTCTTTGAAATGTGTCCCCATAGAATCGTGAGCGAAGAGCCTCACCGCCTCTGTCTCGACTGAGTTATATCATAACCACTCCTACTTCTCTATCTTTGTCTTTTCAACATCTCTGAGCCATGAAGAGACAATTCTAGATTCCCATGGAGATTTCCCCTACCTGCAAAAGGACACACAAATTGAAACAAACCCCCGTCAACCAGGTCTAAACACTAGCACACAATCTCATCACAATAACACAAAACAAAGCCCTAAAACCTGGACGAAAATCCACCAAAGAAAGAAGAAGGTGACTAAAAGTCATCCACAAACTCAATTCCCTCCACCATTGGATAGAAAAACACCACCACAAGACTGCGGACCTACATGGACCCAACAAATAGAGACCCAACTTCAAACCCCACTCACAAATCGAGACTTGATAAGAAAATAAAATTTCCCATGCTAGTCCCTGCCACAAAATCCAATTGAAGCCACCACCAACATTGTTAAGGTGATACAAACCTAGACATCAAATAACCCTAGAAAACTCAATAAAAATATACAACTTCAAGAGGTAATTGGCATGTCACGGTTGAGACACACACCCTTTACAACTCAATTTACCACATAGACTGAACAGGACATCAACCAAGACCAGGAAAAATACCGGAGAAAACGAAATTAACTTACAGTTCGAGTGTTGCAACCTAAATTGAGATGGTTCGAAGTTCGCCACCCAGTGTGACCCAAGTGCAAAAGCCACCACTACCTCTGCTCACAAGAGAGCAATAAACACCAGAATTCCTCTCCACCTTATGTGAAACACCAGATCTTTCCACACTAGGGTTGTTACCCACCTCACCTTCTTAGACAAGAAGCTCCAAGAGGCCGAGGTCTTACCCTCAACTCTCGCTCTCTCTTCACAATCAAACTCACCAACTCTTTATATCATTACAAAAAAACCTCAAAGAAAAGTATATTAGCATGTGAAGTACCCACCGTGTACCAACAACATTAAATGGAGGACATGACACCCTAAACCCTATCACATCTACCATAACACCCAATCAAGGGTTGATATTGAATTTATTATATATAAAGAGGAGTTAAATTTATTCAAGTCTTCCTTTAATTATTAAAAAATTATTCCTTAAAAAGAATTAATATTTATAAATAAATATAATTAATAAAGTAAAAGTAAAACAAATTTATATTATATTTATACTGAATAAATGTCTTCTATCAAATTTAAATTTAAAATATTCTCAAAGCAATGAGCCATGACAACTTTCCAGATGGAATTTTCACAGCTAACCATCAAGACATTATAAGTCGCATTTGTTTTGACATGGGTCAACTTTAAGTTAAGAAAAAGAAAAAAGAAAATAATAATAATAATAATAATAATAATTACACATCTTATTGTAAAATGGATCATTTTGTTAAATAAAATTTGCTTATATATAAATGAACGTTATAAATAATAATGTAGAAATTATCATGGAGGAACCTATTAGAATTGGAATAATTTCAAATCCCTAGGAAATTGGTGGGTGGGGAGCCACTTGAAAGGAATATAATTTTTTAAATTTATTAAAAGTAATTGACCATTTTGCTAAATAAATTTGGCTTATATATAAATGAATGTTATAAATTATGATGAGGAACTTATTAGAATTGGAATAATCTCAAATCAAATTAGTGGGCACGAATCTAATTTTTTAAATTTATTAAAAGACTACGCAACCTAACAAACTCTGTAATACACTACAACTCTTGATAAAGATTTCACTCATGAATAGATAAGTTTACATATAGAAATAAGTGCATATGTATGTATGCTTATACAACATCTGTAACTTTTCATTTTTAAAACCATATTTTTGAATGCATAAATGGATACAACGCCTTGAAAGTTTATTTGGACATTTGGATTGTGTAAACCACATAAATTTGCAATTCCAACAAACCTTTGCTAGACAAAATTTAAATTTAATTTTAAAACTGGAATTAATGGCTCCAAATTAATTTAAAATTTTTAAAATGAGATGACAAAAATCCTAAAACAATCCCCGTTCTTTGTGTTGATTGTAAAATATAATGGAATCTCATAGTTATTCAAGTGAAAATGCTCTTTATTTAATCTCATTAGCAACATTATCAACACACACTGACTTTAGTCATTTCCTCCTCCGTGAAATTACATTTTTTGTGCTCCATTGACCACAAGGACCTATGGTAATGTTTCTCCTCGTTACCTTTCATGTTATAGCTTGGATATAATATCTATATAATATTTTGACATAGTGGTATGATTGGGAAAAAATGATTTAGCCAAGTGGTTTGAGAAACATGTGTGAGACTGACATCTGCACAAATGTGAGACTATTTAAAGCCTGAACACATTTGCTCCCCTCGATACTCCACCATTTAGATTGTTATCTTTTCTTTGCTGCAATATTTTTGCAGTAACATCACAAACATGTTCAATTATTTTAGTGTATCTTTTCATCTTTAGAAGCAATTGCTAATTTATAATGATTATTATTTATACCTACCAATCTCCCAATATATTATATTGTGAACCTACTTTTGCAGTCACTCACTTGAAAACCTAATGAGTGATACTTTATGATAAAAATCATGTTGATTTAATGATTATTCAATGTGCACTTGGCTGGATGACGAACACCATGACAATTGATCCTACACTCAGTCAGCGAGAACTAGTTGATCTTAGACCAGATGGATTGAACATTGTGATGAATTGAAATTGGTTTGTTTAACTTTAGACCACTTTCGGATGACAAATGTTGTGACACACACATTACAAATAAATTATTCTTATGCCACATATACAATTCTATATATTGATGATCTTTCCGACCTCCATCTACATCTACCAGGCTAAGGACCAACGAGAAGAAGTAGTACTATATTACTAGGTCGATTGATTGAGTGTTGCGCATAGAGTGAGTAATGGTAGGTTTTAATATTGTTCCCTTGGGCTTATAATCCCTTGGGTTTTTAGTATTAATCCCTTGGTTGTATTGTTCCCTAGTCTGGATTTATAATATCGATCCCTTGTGTTTATTAATCTAAGCATTCATTAATATCGATCTGTAGGTTTTATAATCTGTTGGGTTTTTAGTATTAATCCATTCGATATATAATATCAATCCCTTGCATTTATTAATGTAAAGGTTCATATTCTTAAGGTATAATCATTCATGGGGTTTATAATATTAATCTTTGGATTCAATATAAATCCCTTGGGTTTATAATAATAGTCAACCATGGTCCAACGTCACATTGTGACAAAGAATTTTCTCAATATGAAAATAAGCCATGGTCCAACATCACATTCTTGAGTTTAATATTAATCCCTTGGGTTTATTAATCTAAGGGTTCATATTCGTAGGGTATAATATTATTGTTAGGGTTTATAATATTGATCCTTGGGTTTCATATAAATCCCTTGGGTTTATAATGATGGCCAACCATGTTCAACCATGGTCCAATGTCACATTGTGACAAATCTTCTCTCAATATGAAAATCAACAATCATAAGCCATGGTAAACCATGTTTATTTTAAGGATTATATACATTGGGTTTATAATATTAATCCCTTGGGTTTAATATTATTCTCTTGGATTTTTAGTATGAATCCCTTGGGTTTATTAATATAAGGGTTCATATTCCGAGGGTATAATATTATTTATAGGGTTCATAATATTAATCCTTAGGTTACCCGGATGCGGGTGACTACTCTGGTAATTAATATGATTAGATGGTCGGCCTGTGGACAGGATGGCCATATGGCCACCAGCATCGTCTCCAATGCCAACCTCAAGCGAATTCATACCACCTTACAGAGGACATTAAATGACTCTGAAGGCCGAGACACCTCCACCACCCTCATAGACATGGCACCTGTAGAGCAGTATGCAATTCCTCCCTTGCTCCATTGTGTCTACCCTCTGCAGGCAGCAGAACCTTGCACTCGTAATGTGACAGGAAACCGATGCTGGTTGCTTCCTTGCTTTGATCTCCGCAATGGATTTCATTACTCTCACTCCATCCTTTGCGTCTTAGACCAGGCCCATACCTCCCCTGTTCATTCTCTACATTGAAACTCCATCAATCCCTTTGTTGTCAACCTAACTCTTAATCCTGCTATGGCATGCATCAGGCATCGTATGCGAAGCAGGCGTGGTGGAACTCGCAGAGGCATCATTCGCACACCGGCTTCGACTAGCTCTGCCACTGTTTCCCCTGACTCCTCCATTGATACTTCCAATCCTCTCAGCTCTACCTATCGTCGCTACCCAAACACCAGAAGTGGAAGGGGTCGTGTCAGGCTCCAAAGCACTGAAGGAAGGAACATTTTTGTTCACTCAGCGGATTTCTCCCTTCCACTGTATCCAGATCCCCATATCACTTAGTTCCATTTCTGTAGCTCCTTAAACCAGCCCGTAATCACTGCTACTCTGACCATTTCTTTCTCAGAAGAGATTGAACCGCAAGCTCCTCCGCCTAGGCACAAGGACAAGCAGAGTAGAGCAGCTCCAAGCAACCATGGTATTAGCATTCCTGGTAATCAGTAGCATGACGAAGGCAAAGAAGCCCTGCATGGCAAAGCTGTAGCTGGCAGTCAACCAGCTGTAGATAGCAAACATGGTGACACAAGGGCATCGGGAAGCAGACCGAATGACACATCTAAAATGCATATAGGCACAGGTAGTGCTAAGGAGGCTCCTCCAGCTCAGGGTAGTGATGTGCCTGATGAAGATGATGATTGGTACCAATTCGCATGTCGGATCGAAGAGGAACCAGCCCTGGAGAATCTCTAGTCTTAACGCGTGGCTACCAGATATTTCCTTTTTTCCAGGTGGATGTGTCTTAGTTTGAATAGTCTTTTCCTCGGTTAACTGTTTTTGGTTCTAGACATGCATTATCTCTCTCTGTATTTTTTGATAAACACTGTTTACCCATGTGTGGGTTCTCTCTGGCTTCATGGACTGGTTTCCCCTATGTTGGGGCAGTAAAAAACAGACAGTTTCATTTTTGGTGAGAGGTCCAGATTTTCTGTAACATCTCTTTTGTATCATATTAATAGAACAATATTACTTAGAAAATAAAAAATATTAATCCTTAGGTTCAATATTAATCTCTTGGGTTTATAATCATGACTAACCATGGTTTAACGAGACATTGTGACAAATATTTTTTCAACATGAAAATCAGTCATGATCCAATGTCACATTGTGACAAAGATTGTCTCGATATGAAAATCAATCATGGTCAACTATGGTTCAATATTGCATTGTGACAAATATTGTCTCACTATGAAAATGAGCCATGGTCAAGCATTGCCAACCATAGTGAGCCATGGTCAACCATTGTTTAATGTCACATTATGACAAAGATTGTCTCAATATGAAAATCAACCATGGTCGACCATGACCCAACATCGCATTGCGACAAAAATTGTCTCAACAAGAAAATCTACCATGGTCAACCATGTTTATTTTATAATTTATAATATTTATCTTAGGGTTTATATACTTTGGGTTTATAAGATTAATTCCTTGGGTTTAATATTATTCTCTTGGGTTTGCAATCCCTTGGGGTTTTAGTATTAACCCCTTGGGTTTATTATAATCCCTTGGGTTTATAATATCAATCCTTTGGGTTTATTAATCGAAGGGTTCATATTCCTAGTGTATAATATTATTCATAGGGTTTATAATATTATCCTTGTGTTCAAAAAAAATTCCTTCGGTTTATTAGCATGGTCAACCATGGTTACTAACCATGGCCACATTGTGTCATAGATTGTCTCATGGTCCAATATCACATTGTGACAAGCATGGTCAGCAATGGTCCAACGTTGCAATGTTACAAAGTACTAGGTTAGTGGAATGACCATTCTAATCTTCTAATCGTTGAGTCGAGACTACCCCAGAAGGGGAAACCAGTCCAGGCCCAAAATTAAGAAAGTTTCAGCTGCCCACGTAGGGGCTATATTTCCAAAATACGAAAAATAAGAGTAAAGACTGGGAAAATCAAAACTTGACTTAGACTTGTCCATTATAAGTCGACCAGTGGGAGTAAAATTCCAAAATTTTGACGCCCGAGAAGGAAAGTAAGACAGTAAAAGACTAGACAGGATGCATGAAACAAAAAGACAAGTGCCAAAGCTGAACAGAACCAGATTAAGGCTCGCCATGTGACCTGGCAAGCTGCTGCTTAGTTTCCTCTGTAGGTTCCTCCTCCACTATCGGACACCACCCGTAGACGTCAGAACTCTTGTACTCTACATGACCGCCACCTGCACTGTCCTCAAATTGGATGCCCTTATCCTTATGGTGGGTTTCGCTTTCCAGCGTTCGCGGATTGCTGCTTGAGGGGATATCCTTGTCTGTTGGCTGATATCTGGAGCTTGGCTCCCCTGGATCAAAATTGAAAGGAGGGTCTTGGCTGAAATCCCTGCTGAGCGAAGGTTCTGAATTGGAGGCAGGGATTTCCCTGAAATCCACGGTGATGGTGATCATAATGCGCAGCTTGTTCAGGGAGCTTTGATACTGGAAGTGTGCTTGCTGGGAGGTGGTGTTGGTTGCTACATGTAGAGGGATGCTTCCAGAGTGACGAGCCCCACTGGAGCTCATTCTTCCACGTCTGCTTCGCGTGTTCAGATACCTGCCATGGGAGCGGGGATTGGAGAGGGTAGGGGACTGGGAAACTGAAGGGGAAGAAGAGGCAGAGGGGGGATGATATCCGAATGCGGAGCACCACCACGATTGCCTTCGCGCCTGCTACTCATTCTGTGACGATATCTCATGGGTCTGATGGAGAGAGGCTGCTGAGAGCGGTAGGAGGACTGAGCAGAAATCAAACCAGGCTCCACGGGAGGAAAAAGTCGGGGATCCGCTGAATTTACAGGCGAAGTAGAGGAAGGAGTTAGGATCTCAGACCGCAGATGGCAGAGAAGGGACTGGGAGTGATGGATACCATTACCAAGGTCTACGTAGCATAATAATCTGTAGCATCTTCCAGTAGCTGTGCGGAGGCTCGGTTCAGAGACGGAACGAGGACAGGAACAATTGAGCAGCTAAATGAAGTAAAGAGGAGTCTCCTGTGCCATATTTTGGGAGTTGTAGGGAATGTCTCGAAATTCCCAAGTAGTTAATGTTACTAGCCTAAGAGCCATAATTTGCCTTCAGAACGCACAAGTGGAGGCACAAGTGGCTATATGGATGGGCCGCCTGTTTGCCCACCTGCTCATACACCATAAATGATTATCTACCACCCGCATCCGGGGATGTTGCATCCATTTGCACTAGCTTGGTGAACTCCTGTTGGTGTGAGGCATATTTTATGATTTCTACCAGACCTTTGTGGATGGGTCTATCGTCCATTACACCAAGGTTGGCTAAGGGGTAGGCCACTTTGTTGCCATTCCTCTTAATGTGTTTGAATGTGATGGCTTTATTTCTTACTAGCATTTGCTCAATGTTTTGCAGACGAGCTGCAAGACGCCAGCTGCATGAAAGTTTGTCAGCAGGGGTTCACTGAATGATTTGTTGAGCCATGTTGATGAGTATTTGGGAATCTCCCTCAATGATTAGGGGAAAAACTCTGTGTTGTTGTGCGAGGATAAGTCCTTTCCATAATCCCTCCAATTCCATTGAGTTGTTGGTGTCCCATCCTATATTGCCCAGATATAATAAGAGAGGATTGCCTGAATGATCCCTGAAGATTCCTCCAAACCCTGCCTGACCTGGATGGCCTTTGGAAGCATCATCAAAGTTGAGTTGTGTAAGCCCAAAGGGTGGAGGGTACCACTTGCTGGGAGGTTGTTGGGCGGAGATGAACTTGGTAGGTGGGTCTGGAGTTTGGATGGGCTTGAGATTCCAATTCATTCAGATATTTCGTTCTTGTGGTTCAGTGGGAAAGTCCTCCTTGCTCCAAGACTGTAGTGCCAGGGTTTCCTGCTAGTTGATGCACAGAGTGTTCCAAATTATTTCTATGGGAGTGGTTTGATTCCGGAATATACACCGATTCCTTTACTTCCAGATTGTCCACATGATGTGTCCTGCAAGTACTTTCAAAAGAGCATTGAGTAGGGGACTTTTGTATGGGTTTTTGGGCTAGTGTCAAATGGTGTTGGTGATGTCTTCTCTATCTCTCCCATCTTTTCGACATTTGAAAATAGTTTTCTCCCACAGTTTGCTAGCTAGTGTGCAAGAATGCAAGAGGTGCATTATAGTTTCCTCTTGCTACTCACAATTGGGACATATTGATGGGCCATAAAGGTTGTCCCAAGTGAGAATTCTTTTGTGGCAAAGTAGCCAGAGAAAAGTTGATATTTTAGGCCAAATTTTGGGATGCCACACTTTATCCCAAAGAGGGTCCTTATTAGCTGGAGAGTTGATTATTAGATTGTATGCCTCTTGGGTGGTAAAGGTGCCACGAGGTTTGTATCCCCTACGAAGAATGTCCTTTTCTTCAAAATATCTAATCCGCCTATTGGTTAATTCTGTGTTCAGCTCCCTGTGCATTATTTCTATGCCATTCCTTATAATATCTTCTGCTTTGCGCCATTGTCTGTACCCCTGATCTAGGGTGGGAAGCCAATACTGGCTGACTGTTTCCCATCTTTGTGCTTCCTCGTCCTCTATTGGAGGTGGGGAGATTAAGCTGTGGATATTGGGTCGTTGCTGCCAGGAGTCTATCCAGAAGCGCGCATGATTGCTATTTATTATCTCCCAAAAACTGTGCTTGTGAATTAGGTTTCTGTGCAATCTAGCTGAGTCCCGGATTAGAGAACCCTTCTCCGTGCTTGTTAGCCTGATTAGGTCATCATTCGATCTGTTATCGGTGTACTTTGCTCTCCAGAGGATTGCCTAAGGTGTGTTTGGGGATGTAAGCCACTTCCACTAGATTCGAGTGCCCATGAATGTGTTTCTATGCTAAGGGTCCCGAAGACTGATTCCCCCAAAGTTTTTTGGGAGGCAAGCAGTGTCCCGCTTGACTAAAGCCCATTTGTGATTCTGCCCCATAAAACCCCATAACAAATTCCTTTGGAGATTTTTGACTTTTTTGAGGACCCATTTGGGTGCTACTAAGATAGAAAAAAAATATAGAGGCATAGATTGCAGAATGGATTTGGTGAGGATCAGCCTGCTAACCATATTTAGGGCTCTGAAAGTCTAGGAAGTGAGACGGGATTCTAGCTTGTCAAGGAGGAGTTGCCAAGAAGAATGTTTGAGGGTTGAATCAGTAAGGAGGGCACCAAGGTACTTGGAGGGGAGAACGGCAGGTGAAAAGCCCAAAATGCAGATTATGGAGGATTGAGTTGCCATGGGAGTGTGGAAAAAGAAAATCTAGGATTTAGTAGTATTAATACTTGCTCCAGAAGCAGCGGAGAAATCATCAAGGAGGGCTTTGTATTTTCTAGCTTCCTGGACCGAGGGGTGTCCAAATAACATATTATCATCCACAAATTGCTGATGGGTTATAGTTGGGGAGTTGTGTAGGGATATGCCTTTAAGCTGGTTTTCTTGTAGTGCATGCTTAATGGATCTGCCCAATCCTTCAGCCATAAGAACAAAGAGAAAAGGGGAGAGGGTATCCCCTTGGCATATGCCTCTGGAAGGTTCAAAGGGGGGAGGAGGGAATACCATTAACCCGGATAGAGAAGAAAGCTGAGGAGATTAAGCTCATGATCCCTCTAACCCATATAGGTGAGAATCCAAATGCTATTAACATAGACTGAATGTAAGTCCAACTCAGCTTATCAAAGGCTTTGGAGAGATCAATTTTAAGGAGCATACCTGATTTTTTATGATGCTTTAGAGAGTGAATGATCTCATGGGTGAGTATGATCCCATCTATGATTTGCCTTCCTTCCACGTAGCCCGATTGTTCTGGCGAGATGAGCAGGGGAAGCAGCGGCTTCAGGCGAGAGGCTATTACTTTGGAGATAATTTTGTAGATGACATTGCATAGGGTGATCGACCTAAATTTATCAGGTGAGTTTGAGTGCTCCTCCTTGGGAATGAGGGTGATAAAAGTGGAATTCAGTGAGGGGAGAATCCAATGAAGCATTCTAGACTCTTTGACCACTTGCCAGACTTCCTCTTGGATATTTTCCCAGAATTGGTGGAAAAAAGTGGAGGTGAAGCTGTCTAGACCCAGGGCTTTTCCTTCCTGTAGCTATTTCATAGCAGGGTCCACCTCTTAGAGAGTAATTGGGCGGAGAATCAAATGATTGTTTTCATCTGTGATCAGCTTAGGGATGTGCGAGAGAATCTTGTCAATCGCAAGCTTCCTGTGGATGGAGGGTTCTTGATGTCCTGATTTGAAGTGCCTGATTAGTTCTGTTTCTATGTCCCCATGGCTTTCTAGTCTTTCTCCTGTTGATTGAGAATGTGGGTGATGTCGTTTTGCATTCTTCTTTGGATTGTAGAGCCATGGAATAATTTCGTGTTCCTTGCCCCTTCCTTTAGCCATTTTATTAGAGATTTATGTTTCCATAATATTTCCTCCTATCTCTCCCTTTCGTTGATCTGAGTCTGTATATGATTTTCCTGTTCATTGTTGGTGTTAGTTCTGCCTTCATCGATGATAGTTTGCTGGAGCTTCTCCATCTCCTGGGATAAAGCTTGTTGAGCTTGGAAAATGTTTCTGAAGGTTGCCTTGTTCCATTGTTTGATTTGCATTTTTAGGAGTCGCAACTTTTGTTGAAATTGGAACATTTTGGATCCAGCAGGGGGGGTCAAGCTTTTCCAAGTTTGTTGTACTAGATCTTTAAACTAAGGATGGGTCAGCCAGAAAGATTCAAAGTGGAAAGGTTGTTTGGAGGAGGACCCCAGCCTTTGCCATTGAAGTGAGATTGGCCAATGGTCCGATCCTGCATATGGTAGGATGGAGGTAAAGAGGTCTCCTCCAAGATGAATGGCATTATCAGTTATCAGAAATCTATCAAGCCGAGAGGCAATCTGATGATTACCTGACCTTTTGTTGTTCCAGGTAAATATTTCGTTGTTGCTGGGTAAGTCGATTAACCAGTTTCTCTGTATAAACTATTTGAATAGCTCACTTTCAGTTTCCAGTCGGATTCTTCCTCCTGATTTTTCTTCTAATTTGGTGATCATGTTGAAATTGCCTCCCATGATCCAAAGTGGAAGGGATCTGTTGGCGTTGAGTAGGGATAGCGTGTCCAAGATAGAGATTTTGTTTTCAGCAATTTGCAAGAAGTATACATTGGTGAGATGACCATGCACATTGGTTCCTATGATATGGAATTTAGCTTGTATGAAGTGGTGATTAGCATAAATATCTATGAGTTCAATGGCTTGAGCATTCCAAGTGATTGCTAAACTGCCTGAGGCCCCTATGGCATCCACCGCCAAAGTGTAGCAGTTGTTATGAGAATTGTTGTGCCATCTATTGCTAATAACCCTCGAGAATATGAGGCTATTAGTGTGGGACTATTTTAAAATCATGTCGCTTATAGGTGTTTTACTTGTGCCCCCACCCTGATGTTACATATACTTATTTCACTCCTATGAATATGATATGTTTCATCTCCAATGGATCCCATTGGCTTCTTGACCCATGGCTAGTGCCTTATCCTTCAGATGTTGATTAATATGGTAGTAAGCACATGCCTTTAACTTTGGCTAACATCACTTACCAATGCATGTAATTGGAATTTGACACTTTTGATTCAGATGACACTTCTAAGTCAGGTGACATTTCTAGTGTGAAATTTAATGACTATCTTATTCCCATATGGGTGGTGTACCATCAAATGTCTCACGAAATTTTGGATACTAATCTTCCTACTAACAAAGAAATCATGAAAATCATGTCAATCTTTGATCATCCATGAGGAGAACTGCATCATTCATTATCCTTCCTTCCTTATGTAGATAAGTTAGGTGAGTCACAAAAGTGTCATTCATGTCAAATATTTTATGAGAAGATGCATGCTCACACTTCTCCACTCCACCCTATGATTATTGTTAGACCCTTTGCTAATGGGGCATTGACTTTATGCAATGTAACCCAACCTTGGTCAGAGGACACCACTATATCATTGTAACAATGGGCTACTTTACTAAGTGACCCAAGGCCATTCCTACCTTCTCTAACTATGGAACCACTATGGCTTTATTCATATTCAACCATATTGTTACTAGGTTTAGGGTACCCAAAATGATCATGACTAATCATGGTTCAGATCTTCGCAATCATATGATGACGAAATCAATACGGAAGTTGGGTATAAGAACACTCAACCCCATACTACCCCTAGGCTAATTGACAAGTAGAGGCCATTAATCATGTCTTGAAACCATTCCCTGAAGAATGATAGGGAATCATAAGTCAAATTGGCTTCTTATGCTTTTTTTGCATTATGTGTGTATCAAAACTTAATTAAAAATCGCACATGTTTCACTTCTTTTGAGTTTCTTTATGGAGTGGAGGTTTTAATTACAGTCGAGTATGAGATTCCATCAATGAAACTTGTCATTGAACTATTGCTTGATACTACCACAAAGGAAGAGTGTCTCTTACATTTGGACCATCTTGACGAATAACAATACTATGCTATAATAGCCAATGAGACTCATACAAAGCATGTCAAGGCTTAATATGATGAATATATTTAATATTATGTCTTTTTGGAAGGTGACCTAGTTTTGGTATATGGTTAGGATCATGATAAGTTAGGTCTAGCTAAGATGGAACCACTTTGGCAGGGCCCCTATATTGTTAAACATGTTCATAGAAAAGGGGCATATGAACTGGTAGATTATGATGGAGAACCTTTATTGGAGCCACATAATGGGTTCTACCTCAAAATTACAATACGTAAGTCTTATAGCTGTAGGGTCATTGTACATATTGTATATAGGTTTGAGTGGGGTTTTCCTTTTCTCTTTTTATTTTGTATTGATGCTAACTTTGTTCATTCACTTATACATTGTGCATCATTGGAAAATGTCAAGTCCCTCTACAATGTCCATAGGCTTCATTGATGGTGCTAGCCATAGTACTCAAAACATCACTTCCACTAGTTGGGTCCTCTTCTAAACCACCGATGAGCTCCTAAGTTTAGGGGTCATTTTGCTTGGCCCTACGACCAATAATGTCATGGAATATAGTTGGTTATTTAGCTATTTTTTGAGGCTATTTCCCTTGGAATAAATCACATGATTGTCAAACTGACTCGCAGCTCATAGTTTCTCAGCTAAAAAAATTTTATTTTGTGAGGAATCCTTCATTACTTCATTATTATTTGAGGGTAAATCTCTTGGAATGACATTTTCTTAGCATTACCTACATTCATATTCCTTGAGACTATGATATGCTGGCTTATTCATTGGCTAACTATGTCTTGAATTGACATTTTTCGCATTGAGTTTATAAACCATGCATAGCATATAATCAATAAAAGCATTAATGACAACATCATGAGAAAAAATGTACAAGAAAACACCATCATAACCATAATATATATATATATATATATATATGTCATAATTTTTTTTAAATTAATTATCGAATTCAAAAAATAGAAAATACATGGTCCTTCTTTTACCTTAGCCATGTTTTATTTATTTCATTATGTGATTTAACCATGGGTTTAGTCTTTCTAGATGGTTTTCACAAGATAAGGTGGTGTTTTTATTATAACATGCACTGGAACTTAAGTGTGTTTCTCTTGAACCTATAATAGAGGGTTGGGTTTCTCACTTCCATCTTTATTACATTGTTGACCGTCATCACCATCTTCATTGCATCTTAGGCCTGACCCTATCAGCTTACGATATTAACCCATCGCTCTTTGCACATTATAAATTGGTGATAGAGATATCATGTATATGGATTCCCTAGATTAGTACCTCATTGTTGTGTTGGTGTCGATGTGACGTTATTTTATCAGCACACAATCCATCCTTTTAAACTGCCATGACTCAAAATTTGAGCGTCATCTTCCTCTTCTTCGTATACCCTAGACGGATTCCATTACAAATTTTGCCTCATGATTTTTGCTATATTTATTCTCTCTTATGCATGTTGATATGCATTGGTCTCATATCATTGTTGACATTAGCCCTTTCGCTTTCTTTAGCTTGGTGTTCTATCTTTCATGGAGGGACCACTATGATGAGTTGTTTTTCTTGCAAACCTATTTGCTCTTGTCTATTTAAGGTGGTTATATCTATCGGGTCTCCATTTTAATATTGTTTCATACATATTTTTCCCTATGATTACCTATATTTTTGCCTAGTTCTTATCGTTATCATCTCCAATATGCACATCCTTGGATTATTACCTTAACCTTGAGCATGATAAGGTAAATTGTTAATTGTTTAGTACATTTCCTTTATTTTCAATGTTTTAAGTTAGTTTACATAAGATTTTACTAATGATGGTCAATGTGGAGGATCGATTAATGTGATGCGTCAAGGGTTCTTATTCACTCATTTCAGTTCTTGTTCACAAAATAATGTTCTTATTCCTATCATCATCTGTCATATGTATAGCTATCATGGTGAGAATTTAGATCATGACTGTTGCATAGCAGGGGCCTAAGATGGTTTTACGTTGTTTCGTTTGTGCCCCGGATCTTAGGAAGAAGCATGAAGCAACGATCAAAGATATGGTCAAACTTCCCTCTATATGCACCAAATCCTCATATGCAGTAAATAATAATGATCTTTCCAGCTTATCAAAAACTCCTTTTTCTACTTCATTAGTAGTTTAAAGTATTTAATCTCATTCCTAAATGATATCGAATGAGTTATGTTTGAGAATTCTATAATTTGTTAGCCAACATGATATTTAGACCTAAGTATGGAAACATATTTGGTGCCTTTGTTCTATGGGCCAAGATATTCTAGATATCGTGAGACAAAGGATTCATATTTGATGGTATATTGTGTGGAGTGATGTGGTTCATGCTAGTTTTGTTAATGAAGACACATCTCATCATTTCAATTCGAGCCAAAGATTCTCTTTCTATTCTATAGGGATGAAGATCACGATCAGAACCTTAAAATGTATGTAATTATTTGATCTCTAATCTATGAGATCAGAGACATTGATATTATTTGTAGATGAAGGATATTCTTGTAAATATATATTAGACCTTGTAATGTGATATGTGGGAGAGGAGTTGAGATACAACAATGTTTATATGTCATAGTCTTTTCTTAATACAATGATACTTTGAGTTCTATCATCCTGTGGTTTTGTTGTTGATGTGTTATTGATTGTCTTTATGTAGCCTACTTTCCAAGAAGGCATGAACCCCTTATGAGGAATAAATTCTACATTTGTAGGTGATACATTCGTATGCCAACATATGGTATGAGACAACTTAGTGAGTTATTCATCTCAGTTGAATGTACAAGGAAAACATAATACCATGAGGGAAATATAACTTAAGAGTCATGATTACATTTCTCTCACCTGAACCTACTGAGCCCCATTTATATTCAAGTTTGAGAAGAAGTGGTGCCTTCTTTGAAATGTGATGCATGTGTGATTTCCAATGCTTTCTATTGTCATGCTCTCAAGATATCTTAGGCTTTACTCCTACACAAATTGTGTTTGTACCTTATAAGTATACAAGACCTAGGTTGATAATAAATGTCTGAGGTTTATGCAAATAAATAACTCAACATCGTTGGATAAAACCTAGTTTCTACGATTTATACTACTCATTCCACCAGGATTATCTACCTTTTTTACTAGTGGTTATGATCTTTTGGTTTGTCACATAGATCCATGGTGTATGTGTTGAAAATAATATTGGGGGGTGTGTGTGAATAAATATTAGTCAAGTCAATAACCCTTTTGTCTTCTTACCCAATTTCATATATGCTACTTCAATGAAGGCAACCCGCGTGTGTACGCAATTGTGTTTAAGGAAACAAGCATATATCCATCAAACTAATGATTCTGTTAATTCATCATATGTTGATCTTTAATCTGAGTATCAGTACTTTATTAAACATTAAACAGTAACCATGTGCAGTTAATAGCAGAAAGATCCATCACACATGAACACCAAGATGTCAGGTGGAAACCCAACATGGGTAAAAACCACCTGCTGTTGTCGTCTCTTTCTTCTTTTAATATTAAGAAAATCTGTTTACAACAATGTACTGGTGCAGACTCATACCAGTACGTAGGCTTCTACCTGCAGAAGGCTACAACCTTCTTTCATTCTCCAACTTCTACTCGAAGGGAGCTACAACCCCCTAGCTCTTGTACTAGCCAATGCGTTTACTAGTACGTAGGTGTTGACCTATAGAAGGCTACGACCTTATTTCTTCCTCCAGGCACCACGTTTCATAAATTTTCAGACTGGATACTCTTGGAACACAACACCATAATTTGAAGGCCACGTTTCATCCAATTTTCATACTAGACCCATCAACAACATTGAAGATCAACATCAATCACCACTGTAATACAACTATTGCATTACCCATTTATTGATATCATCAACAACAACAATCGTCAACCATGTGAGAGCCAAGAACTATAGGAATCCTGCATGACAATTGTACTATATGATCTTTATGCATCTTTGAAGGCATGACGATAGCAGCATAAAGAAATGAGTAATTCATCATCAAATAATGAAGTTTTGTATATATGCATCATTAGATAATCATCCATAAATCTGATCTGAACACCAACTATGTGACACCAAGATTCATATGAGATTTTGTCATGGGAAACTCATAACGACATCATAGCAAGATGTATCATTTAGCCATATAAGCATCATCATCATTGATTAGGTACTAAAGACTTCTAAACATAATGCCAACAATGCTTTATTAGAAGCATAGCATGTTCTCCCCCTGAACTTGTTTGATCTGTTCACTATCATATCTGATCATGCATATATCAGCAAGAAGTATCAAGACATCATCATCAATCAGATATACATCAAGTTAACATGTGAGGATAAAAAACAACATCTTATGAGTATCAATACATTTCCAAACATTATCAAACAAAGAAAATAATTGACTAAACTATATCAGACCCTTTTTCCTGAGTCTATCCCATTGATTTTCCTCAAATTAACATATACGCAACTGTGCAGTGTCTAACTCGCATATATACGCGACTTCTCTTGATGAAACTTGCATATGAGATTTAGAACACTGAAGTTTCACACTTTCATCTCCCTCTGAGTCAGTCATGTTTGTGCATTGTGCTGTGCCACATCTTTCTGACTGTACTTCCTTCTTCTTCCATATCTTCAAGTGTGATGACGTTTTCTCCTTTTGGTATGGTGCCCATACTTTGTTCCTGCATTCCTTTGCTATATTTCCAAGCTTGTTACATGCATAACATCTCATATGTTTCATATTCCTTCTATAGCAGTCAATGGCTTTGTGACCAAACCTGTTGCAAGCAAAACAATATCCCTTAAAGTACCTAGAACGTGATTATCTTTCTATGTGATGGTCGTGAACCATTCTTCTTCTGCATCTGGTTGCACCATGTCCGAAATTCTAACATTCAACATTAATCATTTGACAAAATAACCGACTATCACTTCCATAGTTAGGAGTAAAAGATTTTCTTTGAAGAATTTCTTTCCTTGGTTGTTGATGGGATTGACCTCTCATCTCCTTGTTGAGCATTTCAGATTTTGCATTAGAGTTCCTTGTCTTACTTTGTGAACTAGATTCACCTTCAACAGATTCATGAAAACCAAGACCAGTTTTGATAGCAAGAGACCTTTGACTACTAAGAATATCATCCAAGATCTTAGTACTATCTTGAAATCGTAAGATCTTATCCTTTTCTTCTAATTTATCTTTTAGAATATTTACCTCAACCTGATGTTGCTCTTCCTTTTCAAGATACTGCTTCTTCATGATTCCTTCAGCTTTTCTTCCTTCTTCCAACTGATGTCTTAATTCAAGAACTTCGTTTTCTTGTTTTTCAAGAGCTTGGAGTAGTTCTTTATTCTGCTTATTTGATTCTTCAAGATCTTCTTTTAGCGAGAGGATCTTAGCTTCAAGACTTTCATAGTAACTGGATCTATCTATGAGTTTCTTGATTGTTGTGCTCCTTTCATTTACTTCATTTCTTAATGATGTCACTTCATCCTATAGCTTTTGACATTGATCTTCCTTTTCCTTGAATTGCTTCCTTACCTTGTTTCCTTCCTCTAGTTGAGCTTTTAGTTTGGTAGCTTCTTCTTTGGAGGAACATTCCCTTTTGTTCAATAGATCTTGTTGATCTCTAATTTTGTCTGTAAGCCTTTTAAATTCTACCTCTATTTGATATCTTTCTTCCTCACCCATAAGAGAAAATTTAGTTGTTTCACTATCACTTTCATCATCTTCAAATGGATGAAGAAATGTATCACCAGAGGATAACAAATTCATACCTGATAGTTCTTTTGCTTGTTCATCTTCATTCTGAGGTGATTCTGAATCTGAAGTGTTTCTTCCACATATTCCCCAATCGATTCTCCCACTGTCATAGTTCCTCTCAGATGTCTTCTTCTTCTGAGGCGCTTTCTTCTTTAGCTTCTTTCGCATTGTTCTATAGATCTCCTTCAAGCGATCAAGCTTCTACCAAAGGACCTACTCTGATACCAATTGTTGGAAATAATACTGAGAGCGGGGGGGTGAATCAGTATTAGTCTAGTCAATAATATTTTTGTCTTCTTACTCAATTTCATATACGCTACTTCAATGAAGGCAACCCGCGTGTGTACGCAACTATGTTTAAGGAAACAAGTGTATATCCAACAAACTAATGATTCTGTTAATTCATCATATGTTGATCTTTAATCTGAGTATCAGTACTTTATTAAACATTAAACAGTAACCATGTGCAGTTAATAACAGAAAGAACCATCACACATAAGCATCACACATGAACACCAAGATGTAAGGTGGAAACCTAATGTGGGTAAAAACCACCTACTGTTGTCGTCTTTGTCTTCTTTTAATAATAAGAAAATTTGTTTACAACAATGTATTAGTGCAGACTCATACCAGTACGTAGGCTTCTACCTGCAGAAGGCTACAACCTTCTTTCATTCTCCAGCTTCTATTGGAAGGGAGCTACAACCCCCTAGCTCTTGTACTAGCCGATGTGTTTGCTAGTACGTAGGTGCCGACCTACAGAAGGCTACGACCTTCTTTCTTCCTCCGGAGACCATGTTTCATAAATTTTCAGACTAGATACTCTTGGAACACAACACCATAATCTGAAGGCTATGTTTCATCCAATTCTCATACTGGACCCATCAACAACATTGAAGTTCAACATCAATCACCACTGTAAGACAACTTTTGCATTACCCATTTATTGAATACTCAATCATTACTCTCTGAATCACCCAACAACTTAATCATTGAAACCCTGTCATCAAAACACAGTCACTAGAACACATAGCAGAACCCAGAACTCTACAACAAAATTCAGAGCCAACTGTATCATCAAAAACCATGCACCAGAGTGCATACGCTACTTGGAAGAGCCAAACCAGCGTGTATACGCAACTTCACCGTAGTGAACCAGCGTATATGTCATCAAATACTTACTTATAACTTCGTTGCACTTCCCGACTTCAGACATACACAGATCATTACATACAAAAATACGTGGGTTAGCAACCAGATCTAGTCCATCAAAGATAAGTCATTATGATCCTGATCCATTATTATATCTCATCCATCAACATTGAAGTTAATCACAATCAACCAATCTGAATATGCAGAATACTGTCACCAGTAAACAGTCACCAGAACTCAAAACTTTGCATCAACAACCAGAACCACTTGTAACTTCAAACATCATAGTTCATATGGTATATGCTACTTAGATGTGTCTAACCTGCGTGTATACGCGCTTTTATCAAAGTCAACCAGCGTATACATATGTAAATATTCATTCATAATTTTGTAGCTATTCTAGACTTCAGTTATACCCAGATCATAATATTTACAGAACATCACATGCGTCAGTATACAGATCTAGAATAAGCATGATCAAACCATATAGAGATGATTCATTCCAAGCCATAAGATCCCGATCCATCATTAGATCTTGTCCTCCATCAACCACTGAGATTCCTCCTTGGCTCAGATCAAGCAAAGCATCATAAACCCATAACCTGCATACTGGATCTCACACTACATCAAATATTCAAGACTTCCTTCTTGGCCTAATGGTCTTCTCCTCCTTTTATAGTCTTAGGCCTTTCACAATACCATGGTCCAAAACCACGTAGGACCACTACCTTGGACCCAATACTTGGGGTTAATACATCGAACCAATACCAAAAGACCATGGACCAAATACCATGGACCAAAACTTAGTTTTCCAACATGTACGTGCCTTTCCTTCTGTGAAAGTGCGTATGTACGATATACATGCCTTTGTATATAGCAAATGTGCGTGTATACGCGGCTTGGTATATAGTGAACCTGCATATACCTTTCTTCCTTCATTCTTGCTGTTTACCTGCTATACTGTGATCTTTCATCTGAGAGAGTTGCCTTCTGAACTGATTCCTTGAAGTTGCCCTAGATTTCATGACATCTATAAATACTACTGTCATGCATTCTGTCACATCTGATATCTCTTCTGTAAATTCATTTAGTTACCATGTACAAGTGAATTGTTCTGCTACAAGTGGGTTGCCATCAAGTACAAAACATTCATCATAATGCCAACAGTATGTCTCGTGGCCATGTACTAGCATTAAACTGTGACATTGATCACAAACATTGATCACAATGCTTTCACTGGTGGCTATGATCTTTTAGTTTGTCACATAGATATATTGTGTATGTCTCATGCCCATGTACTAACATTTCATGTCATGGATATTTTGGTTTGTCACATAGATATATGTGTATGTCTCATGGCCATGTACTAACATTTCATGTCATGGATCCGTAGTATAGTTAGCAACGTGATTATCAAAAACTAAATCTAATTAATTTTCCTAGACATTAATATGTTACGTCGCTAGATTATTTATTTCGCATCAATTTTAAAAATTTAGACGATCCAATCAAGTTCAATCCATAGTTAGTAACCATGGCAGTAAATGAAATTATTTAATTATAAATAACGAAATGTTTTTCATTGTTTGGTTATTTTAGCTAGAATTTGAATGTTGTGAAAAAAAACTCAACTCTCATATTTTAGCTAGAATTTGAGTGTTGTGAAAAACAACTCAACTCTATGAATGAGATATGCATTATAAAGTTTGGGATAAGTTTCTTCTAAACATATATATATATATGCTCACATCTAGGTTTTCTTCATTAGCGGCAAGAAACAAGATTGAACTCTATTAGCTAGCTCTAACATGCATTTCTCTTGATTGTTTCCTCAATAACGTTTGCAATATATTATTCAAGGTATGATAGCATACTCAAAAATTTGTAAAGTTTGATTGAATGGACAATTTGTAAAGTTTGATTGAATGTGTCCATGCAACTATGAATTGAGATATTTACTTTAAGTTCTCGTCAAAAACTATAAATCATTTTGTTTACACATTATTTCAAAAAAAATGTTTATTATGGATTTAAAGTTGTTTCTCTTTTACTTTGAAAAACGCTGTCTTGGAGAGCAAGTAATAATAAAATGCTGTCTTGGAGAGCACGTAATAATAAAAATCTATCGCCACTTGACCATCATTGTCTTGGAAAACTACAAATACACATCGAAATAGCTTGCCCACCAAGTAAGTAATACAAGTGTATGTAAGTCTACCAATTAGCCTTTTCTTTCTGGGTTTTTCGCTTTTTCAAATTACCTTATTATTTTAAACCATCCGAGATATGTATTTTGACCTCTACTCATTACTTTTAAATCAATTTTCAGCCGCCTCGTTTTTCTGAAAAGATTCTTTCCAGCCGCCTGGAAAATCAATGAAAAATAATTTACCAAAAGAATAAATCAAGCATTTCATAACACAATTGCCGCCTGGCAATATAGAATTTTACTTTTAAATATAGAATTTTGTTATTTAATAAAAAGTAAATGTAAATTTAAAAATACAAATTTAATTGTATTTTTGACATTTGGAAATTTTTTTTATCAATATAATAATAATTATATATTTTATAATCATTTAATTTTAGAAATATTTTGTAGAATATGATTATGTAATTTTGTTTTACACTGTTGGATGATTTTTTTTCATTTTGGAAAAAGTTGGGTTTTATTTAATGATATAAATATAATTTTATAAAATTTTAATATAATAAATAATAAATTAATTTATAATTAAAAAAATAATAGATAAATATTTTTAAATAATATAAAATATTTTTTTATTAATAAAACTTAAATCAATTAAATAATTTAAGATAATATTGTCAATAAAATTAAATTGATTAAAATAATCTTAATTCAAGATAATATTGTAGTTAATTGAAGAGAATGTTGAAAATATAATGAAAGATCTTTGGTCTTTGATGATGGATGGAGTTATCTTGGGAAACATTGGAGGGATCGCAAATATTAATTTCAACATTCAAATCAAATAATTTAATTAAAATAGAAGTAATGAGGTGAGCATCAATTTTATCTGAACAAAACCACAAGTTTCTCAACATCTTTTTGGCATCGTCAACAAAGGAGAAGAGTTTGTAATTCTCTACTTGTTTTTCTCTCAGTACAAAACCCAACAGTGCCTTCATTTTCCTATGAAGTGAAATTGAATTCAAGTACTTCTTTCTACCCCTCGTGTGCATAGGGTCTAGCACCCACCCTACCAGGTCGTTTAGCAATTTAGAGTCAGACATAGAGTGTCTCTCCTCCCTAACTTCTATCTCTAAATCCCTTCTCTCCTCGCGCGCTTCTCATGGAATTTCTTTGAAATTTGTCCCCATAGAGTCGTGAGCGAAGAGCCTCACCCCCTCTATCTCGACTGAGTTCTGTCATAACCACTCCTACTTCTCTATCTTTGTCTTTTCAACATCTCTGAGTCATGAAGAGACAATTCTAGATTCCCATGGAGATTTCCCCTACCTGCAAAAGACACACAAATTGAAACAAACCCCCCTCAACCAAGTCTGAACACTAGCACACAATCTCATCACAATAACACAAAACAAATCCATAAAACTTGGACGAAAATCCACCAAAGAAAGAAGAAGGTGACTCAAAGTCATCCACAAACTCAATTCCCTCCACCATTGGATAGAAAAGCACCACCCCAAGACTATGGACCTACATGGACCCAATGAATAGACACCCAACTTCAAACCCCACTCACAAACCTAGACTCGATAGGAAAATAAAATTTCCCGTGCTAGTCCCTGCCACAAAATCCAATTGAAGCCACCACCAACATTGTTAAGCTGATACAAACCTAGACATCAAATAACCCTAGAAAACTCAATAAAAATATACAACTTCAAGAGGTAATTGACATGTCACGGTTGAGACACACACCCTTTACAACGCAATTTACCACATAGACTGAACAGGACATCAACCAAGACCAGGAAAAATACCGGAGAAAACGAAATTAACTTACAGTTCGAGTGTTGCAACCTAAATTGAGATGGTTCAAAGTTCGCCACCCAGTGTGACCCAAGTGCAAAAGCCACCACTACCTCTGCTCACAAGAGAGCAATAAACACCAGAATTCCTCTCCACCTTATGTGAAACACCAGATCTTTCCACACTAGGGTTGTTACCCACCTCACCTTCTTAGACAAGAAGCTCCAAGAGGCCGAGGTCTTACCCTCAACTCTCGCTCTCTCTTCACAACCAAACTCACCAACTCTTTATATCATTACAAAAAAACCTCAAAGAAAAGTATATTAGCATGTGAAGTACCCACCGTGTACCAACAACATTAAATGGAGGACATGACACCCTAAACCCTATCACATCTACCATAACACCCAATCAAGGGTTGATATTGAATTTATTATATATAAATAGGAGTTAAATTTATTCAAGTCTTCCTTTAATTATTAAAAAATTATTCCTTAAAAAGAATTAATATTTATAAATAAATATAATTAATAAAGTAAAAGTAAAACAAATTTATATTATATTTATACTAAATAGATATCTTCTATCAAATTTAAATTTAAAATATTCTCAAAGCAATGAGCCATGACAACTTTCCAAATGGAATTTTCACAGCTAACCATCAAGACATTATAAGTCGCATTTGTTTTGACATGGGTGAACTTTAAGTTAAGAAAAAGAAAAAAGAAAATAATAATAATAATGTCAGGCTAGTGTAACTCCAGAAATTAATGAGCGCAAGAAAGAACTGATGATTTTATTCATTAGCCAACTATTATTTATATACATACATAAAACGAATCAGTTCATCTTCTAGATGACTGTCCAGTTCACCCATCCGTTTTGGATTAGGTGTCAACATTCCCCCCCTTAATCTGAAGGGATGTTGGTGAGTCCAAGCATCGTTCTGAATCTTTCAAGCTTTTCTCTTCCAAGCGCTTTGGTGAAGATGTCTGCAATTTGCTCGTTTGTGGAACAATGACGGAGATGGATTGTTTTGGCCTCAACATGATGTCGGATCAGATGATATTTAGTATTGATGTGCTTAGTACGATCATGGAACTTTGGGTTCTTGGCCAACTTTATTGCAGAGGTGTTATCAATCATGAGTGGAGTTGATTGTATTTGTTTTACCTGCAAGTCTTCAAGAATTTTCCTGAGCCACACAATTTCTTTCGTTGCTTCAGCTGCTGCCACATATTCTGCTTCTGTTATGGAATCTGCTGGTACTGATTTTTTGCGTGATCTCCAGGAGACAGCTCCTGATCCAAGACTCATAGCATATCCTGAAGTAGATACCCCAGTTTCTTTGTCTCCATCGAAGTCTGAATCAAAGTATCCAATCAAGTTGAAGTCGTCCACCTGTGTATACTTGCTTCCAAGGTCTTGAGTTCCCTTCAAGTACCTTAGAACTCTTTTTGCAGCAGACCAATGTCCCTCACAAGGCTTTTGCATAAACCTGGAGAGGATTCCAACAGCAAATGAAATGTCTGGTCTGGTAGTAGTGAGGTAGATGCGACTTCCTACAAGCTGTCTATACTTTGTTGCATCCTCAAATTCCTTTCCTTCAGTAGATGTGAGCTTCAAGTTTTGTTCCATTGGAGTAGAAAGGGGATTGCACTCTGTCATGCCAAATCTGTATAACAAATCTCCAATGTATTTCTTTTGAGAAAGAAATATGGACTTTGGATGTTGGGTTACTTCAATGCCAAGATAGTAATGAACATAGCCCAAATTAGTCATTTCAAAAAATTTTCCTAATTCTTTCTTTATGGATGCAATATAGCTTTCATTGTTCCCTGTCATTAAAAGATCATCTACATATACCACAAGATATACACCTGTTTTGCCAACTTTCTTGACAAATAAAGTTGCATCATCAAGATCAAAATGATTGAAGTTGAGTTTCAGAAGATGCTCAGTTAGTTTTTCATACCAGGCTTGTGGTGCTTGTTTGAGGCCATACAAGGACTTCACAAGTTTGCATACTTTGTGTTCATGTCCTTTCACAACAAATCCTTCAGGCTGGGACATAAAAACATTATCTTTTAGATCTCCATTCAAGAATGCAGTTTTTACATCCATTTGATGGACTTTCCAACCATTCTGAGCAGCTAGTGCAAAGAGTGTCCGGATGGTGGCCCATTTTGCTGTGGGAGCAAAAGTTTCCTCATAATCGACCCCTTCCTTCTGTGCAAAACCTTTTGCCACAAGCCTAGCTTTGTGCTTGTCAAGTGAGCCATCAGCTTTGTACTTTTTCTTGTAGACCCACTTGGAGCCAATTGGTTTGGTTCCAAATGGAGGATCAACCAGCTTCCAAGTGCCATTCTTTATGAGGGCATCATACTCCTTCTGCATCGCTTCTTTCCATCCATCATGAGAAACAACTTCTTTGAAGGAAGTTGGTTCAAAATCTGTAGACAAGTTCAATTCACAATCATAAGTAACATCCATACCAACAGGTGAATTAGAGTTATCTACATCACCTCCATCTTGTCGGTTTGTATTTCTGGTTCCTGTTTTTCCAATTTCATCAGGATGAACACTTTCAAGTGTCTTTGTCAGCCACTTTGGGGGGCCTTTTTGAGATGGTCCAGGCTGTTCTGTTGATTGAGTTAGGACTGAATCAAGATTAAGTCTCCCAATTCTATCAATTACATCACTTAAAGCATCATCCGTTGTTGGAGTGTCATGCAGGGGAGATTGTTCTTCAGAAGAAGATTCCACATGTTGATCTAGTATAGGAATCCCCCCTTCAAGATGTGGAATCTGATTATCAAACTCTTGAAATGATTTCGGTTTTGTGAATCTATCCAAGCGATCAAGTTGCCGCTCAACAACACTGTCAGATTTGGATGATTCAAGAAAAATGACATCTCTAGATAAAACAAACTTTTTATTTACTTCATCATAAAGGCGGTATGCTTTAGATGTGTTTGAATACCCCAGGAAGATACACTTACGACTTCTAGCACCAAGTTTGTTTCTATGTACCTTTGGTATTAAAGCATAACAGGTGGAACCAAAAATCCTGAGATGTTTTACCGAAGGAACATGTCCATACCACAATTCATAAGGAGTCTTGTTTCTTATAGCACTAGATGGACATCTATTCTTTATATATGCAGCACATAGAACAACATCAGCCCAAAACATTGTCTTTACATTTTTGAAGAAAAGCATGGATCGTACCATATTCAAAATTGTTCTGTTCATTATTTCAGCTACACCATTCTGTTGAGGATTATAAGGCACAGTTGTTTGATGCTTAATCCCATGTTCGTGAAGATAGTGTTCAAATTCATTTGATGTATATTCTTTTCCATTATCAGTGCGAATAGACCCAATATGAGATTGTGCATCATTTTCAATCCATTTATGAAAATTCTTGAATGTTTGAAAAGCATCAGATTTGTTCTTCAAAAAATAAACCCAACACATTCTGGTGTAATCATCAATAAATGTCATGATATATTTATTTCCATTTGCAGAAGGAACAGGCATTGGACCACATAAATCTGAATGAATAAGTTCAAGCTTCCTATGTGCTCTTGAATGTGAATCATGAAAAGACTGTTTACTATGCTTTCCTAGAATGCAAGCATCACATTGTTTATGTTTTCTAGGAATTGTAGGCAAACCAGCAACACCATTTTTCTTCAACAAGCGGAGACTATCATAGTTTAAATGTCCAAATCTAGCATGCCATAATAAACTTGATGGAAGTGCACCTTCTTAATGATGAGAAATATATGAGAAATGTTGTGCATGAGCAGAGGTTCCTTGCAGTTTAAGAAGTCTTTCTTCTTCTATACCCCTCATGACAAGTGAGTGGTCAGATGCCTTTCTTACCTCAAGCTTGCCATCAAACATGTGAATGGAGTGACCTTGCTGGCGGATGTGGACCAAGGACAGCAAGTTTCTCTTGAGCTGTGGGAGATATAGAACATGATCCAGAAGAAAGTCTGGAAGACCAGGCAGTTTAAGCCTGATTGTGCCAAGCCCTGATGGCTTGATTTTTTACTGATCTGCAAAGTATACTGCTCCATCAACATTGTCAGTGAAATCTTCAAAGAAATCTTTCCTATGAGTCATATGACAGGTTGCTCCTGAATCAAGCAACCAGTCATTTTTCGAAGAAGCAAGTGAAGCATTAAACAAATCTTCATTTACTCCAATGTTACATTGTGCCTCAATATAGTGAGCGGATTCAAGTGCTTTACCTTTGTCTGCGTCATCAGTTTTACCTTTCTGTTGATTTCTTCTCTACTCAACTTTGTCCCATGGTAGCTTGCATGTAGAAGCATCATGTGATCCATTTCGTTTGCAGTGAATGCAATGCAGATCTGCCTTTTCTGCTTGAGAATGTCTGCCCCCCCTGCCTCTGAAGTATCTTCCTCTTCCTCTTCGTCCACCTCTTCCTCTTGTAGAATCTTGAGCAGGATGCTTTTCTTTATGAGCAAGGCAAACAGTCTCTTCAGAAGATTCAGGGACTTTTTTCTTTCCAAAGGATTTCTCTCTTTCAGCAAACGTTTTCACAAGAGACTCAAAGGTTATGTCTTTAAGATTTCCATTTGCTTGTAAAGACTCAAGATAATTAGAGTAGGTAGGATAGAGTGCTTTGAGAAAGGCAATAAGAGAGATATCTATCTCAACCTTAGTGGATTTAATATCATGCATTATAGACTTTATTTCAGATGCAAGAGCAAGGGGGTCATTATTTTTCAGTTCAAGAGTGAAGAGTTTAATCATGAGCTGAACAACTTCAAGTGCAGAATGTGAATCATAGAGTTCTTTCAGCTTTTGTAAAGCTTCAAAGGCAGTGGAATAGGATGAAATATGACGACTTACTTCTTTATTTACAGATGCTGCGATCAATGCATAGGCTTTGCTGTTCTTTTTTTCCCAAACGGTGAGTTCTTTGTCTCATGTGGGCTGCACAGGGTCTTTGTCTTCTTCTCCGACACACACTCCTTTCCACAGCTCATTGTAGATGAGGGTGTGTTTTACCATCCGAGACCATTATGAATAGTTCTCCTTGCCAGTGAGAACTATTCCTACCATAGAAATGATTGAATGCATTCTGTAAAAAAAAATATCTCTGCTAAAAAAACCACTAAAAAAAACGGATCTCAAACTGCTTTGAATTCGACAAACTGCTTTGAATTCAACAAAACTGCTCAACCATTATACAGAAAAACGCATCTCCACCTTATAAAAAAAAACGCTATACACCATTCGCTGTCATTCTTTATCGCATTCTTACAATAAAACGCAGTCACCATACCATTCAAACACAAGCAGTTTAAATGCACCAGGTCACGACCTTAAAAAGACATTCAATGCATAATTCATAACACAACACAATTCAAAACGCCCACAGTCACTGTTTTCCACTGTAATTGCTGAATTCAACGAACTTCAGGCTAGCGCTCCAATTGAAGGTTCCAAAAGCATTACATGATCTCCAAAAAAGGAGCTCAACGCACCACATAAGCCACCAACAACACATTACCCATTTACGGCCAGCAACATTTGAACATGGCCATCGTACATGGACTTCAATGCACCATTCAAAGATATGTATATAATGCAGGTTCCAACAGATTCAAAGATATGTATATAATGCAGGTTCGACCAGCATACGACATTCAAAATTATTCAATGCACAAAGCCTTCACAGTATTCACAGCATATACGGCCTTCAAAAAAAACATACACGGTCTTCAAAACACGTCTTGAATGAGCTGCAGAAGTTATGCATCACCAGTCATGATTTGCAGAGATTCCATTCAACAGTGGTTCAAAGCATGTTTCAATGACCAGCCTTTGATAACATAGCAATGACCCATTCAATGCAGCGACATTCCACACATAGAATGAACCATACGCTGCTCCCTTCAACGCATACAAATCAGAGAGAACATTTTGTTGCTCCATAATAAAGCACCCATTTAGAAAAAAAATGACCGTGATAAAAAAACAACGGCAACAAAAATTGCAACAAATTTCAAATGATGGCAGCAACGCGTTTCAGCTGAGCCTTCGAATAATCTTCAGTGGAGACGGGTTCTAAGCATCATTGGAGCATCACAACACTCTGGCTACTGCGGAAGCTTACGATGTGGAGGAAGACAGATAGCAAATATGACCTAAAACGGCGAAAACCCTGTGGGTGTTTACCTAGAGCGGAAATTCATGGTAATAAGTGGAAACAGTCATAATTTCTTGAAGCGCAGAGGGTTTTGATGAGGAGACGGGCATTTGGAACATGCTAAGAACAACGTTTCTGATGCACCGGCTCTTTCAAAGGAAACCGACGCTCAGGTGTGGACAGAGGCAATCAGTGCGCAGAGAATCAGTGTCAGGCAGAGGCAGAGCAGCGCAGTGCTCAGGGCAGAGGCAGGAGTTACAACTAATTTGGGACCTGTGCTCTGATACCATGTCAGGCCAGGGTAACTCCAGAAATTAATGAGCACAAGAAAGAACTGATGATTTTATTCATTAGCCAACTATTATTTATATACATACATAAAACGGATCAGTTCATCTTCTAGATGAATGTCCAGTTCACCCATCCGTTTCGGATTAGGTGTCAACAAATAATAATAATAATAATTACACATCTTATTGTAAAATGGATCATTTTGTTAAATAAAATTTGCTTATATATAAATGAACGTTATAAATAATAATGTAGAAATTATCATGGAGGAACCTATTAGAATTGGAATAATTTCAAATCCCTAGGAAATTGGTGGGTGGCGAGCCACTTGAAAGGAATATAATTTTTTAAATTTATTAAAAGTAATTGACCATTTTTATAAATAAATTTTGCTTATATATAAATGAAAGTTATAAATTATGATGAGGAACTTATTAGAATTGGAATAATCTCAAATCAAATTAGTGGGCATGAATCTAATTTTTTAAATTTATTAAAAGACTATGCAACCTAACAAACTCTGTAATACACTACAACTCTTGATAAAGATTTCACTCATGAATAGATAAGTTTACATATAGAAATAAGTGCATATGTATTTATGCTTATACAACATCTGTAACTTTTCATTTTTAAAACCATATTTTTGAATGCATAAATGGATACAACGCCTTGAAAGTTTATTTGGACATTTGGATTGTGTAAACCACATAAATTTGCAATTCCAACAAACCTTTGCTAGACAAAATTTAAATTTAATTTTAACACTGGAATTAATGGCTTCAGGAAAATGGCTCCAAATTAATTTAAAATTTTTAAAAGGAGATAACAAAAATCCTAAAACAATCCCTGTTCTTTGTGTTGATTGCAAAATATAATGGAATCTCATAGTTATTCAAGTGAAAATGCTCTTTATTTAATCTCATTAGCAACATTATCAACACACACTGACTTTAGTCATTTCCTCCTCCGTGAAATTACATTTTTTGTGCTCCATTGACCACAAGGACCTATGGTAATGTTTCTCCTCGTTACCTTTCATGTTATAGCTTGGATATAATATCTATATAATATTTTGACATAGTGGTATGATTGGGAAAAAATGATTTAGCCAGGTGGTTTGAGAAACATGTATGAGACTGACATCTGCACAAATGTGAGACTATTTCAAGCCTGAACACATTTTCTCCCCTCGATACTCCACCATTTAGATTGTTATCTTTTCTTTGCTGCAATATTTTTGCAGTAACATCACAAACATGTTCAATTATTTTAGTGTATCTTTTCATCTTTAGAAGCAATTGCTAATTTATAATGATTATTATTTATACCTACCAATCTCCCAATATATTATACTGTGAACCTACTTTTGCAGTCACTCACTTGAAAACCTAATGAGTGATACTTTATGATAAAAACCATGTTGATTTAATGATTATTCAATGTGCACTTGGCCGGATGACGAACACCATGACAATTGATCCTACACTCAGTCAGCGAAAACTAGTTGATCTTAGACCAGATGGATTGAACATTGTGATGAATTGAAATTGGTCTGTTTAACTTTAGACAACTTTCGGATGACAAATGTTGTGACGCACTCATTACAAATAAACTATTCTTATGCCACATATACAACTCTATATATTGATAATCTTGCCAACCTCCATCTACATCTACCAGGCTAAGGACCAACGAGAAGAAGCAGTACTATATTACTAGGTCGATTGATTGAGTGTTGCGCAGAGAGCGAGTAATGGTAGGTTTTAATATTGTTCCCTTGGGCTTATAATCCCTTGGGTTTTTAGTATTAATCCCTTGGTTGTATTGTTCCCTAGTCTGGATTTATAATATCGATTCCTTGTGTTTATTAATCTAAGCATTCATTAATATCGATCTATGGGTTTTATAATCTGTTGGGTTTTTAGTATTAATCCATTCGATATATAATATCAATCCCTTGCATTTATTAATGTAAAGGTTCATATTCTTAAGGTATAATCATTCATGGGGTTTATAATATTAATCTTTGGGTTCAATATAAATCCCTTGGGTTTATAATAATAGTCAACCATGGTCCAACGTCACATTGTGACAAAGAATTTTCTCAATATGAAAATAAGCCATGGTCCAACATCACATTCTTGAGTTTAATATTAATCCCTTGGGTTTATTAATCTAAGGGTTCATATTCGTAGGGTATAATATTATTGTTAGGGTTTATAATATTGATCCTTGGGTTTCATATAAATCCCTTGGGTTTATAATGATGGCCAACCATGTTCAACCATGGTCCAACGTCACATTGTGACAAATCTTGTCTCAATATGAAAATCAACAATCATAAGCCATGGTAAACCATGTTTATTTTAAGGATTATATACATTGGGTTTATAATATTAATCCCTTGGGTTTAATATTATTCCCTTGGATTTTTAGTATGAATCCCTTGGGTTTATTAATATAAGGGTTCATATTCCGAGGGTATAATATTATTTATAGGGTTCATAATATTAATCCTTAGATTACCCGGATGCGGGTGACTACTCTGGTAATTAATATGATTAGATGGTCGGCCAGTAGACAGGATGGCCATATGGCCGCCAGCGTCGTCCCCAATGCCAACCTCAAGCGAATTCATACCACCTTGCAGAGGACATTAAATGACTCTGAAGGCCGAGACACCTCCACCACCCTCATAGACATGGCACCTGTAGAGCAGTATGCAATTCCTCCCTTGCTCCATTGCGTCTGCCCTCCGCAGGCAGCAGAACCCTGCACTCGCACTGTGACAGGAAACCGATGTTGGTTGCTTCCTTGCTTTGATCTCGGCAATGGATTTCATTACTCTCACTCCAGCCTTTGCGTCTTAGACCAGGCCCAGACCTCCCCTGTTCATTCTCTACATTGAAACTCCATCAATCCCTTTGTTGTCAACCTAACTCTTAATCCTGCTATGGCATGCATCAGGCATCGTATGCGAAGCAGGCGTGGTGGAACTCGTAGAGGCATCATCCGCACACCGGCTTCGACTAGCTCTGCCACTGTTTCCCCTGACTCCTCCATTGATACTCCCAATCCTCTCAGCTCTACCTATCGCCGCTAACCGAACACCAGAAGTGGAAGGGGTCGTGTCAGGCTCCAAAGCACTGAAGGAAGGAACATTGATGTTCACTCAGCGGATTTCTCCCTTCCATTGTATCCAGCTCCCCATATCACTTAGTTCCATTTCTGCAGCTCCTTAAACCAGCCTGTAATCACTGCTACTCTGACCATTTCTTTCTCGGAAGAGATTGAACCGCAAGCTCCTCCGCCTAGGCACAAGGACAAGCAGAGTAGAGCAGCTCCAAGCAACCGTGGTATTAGCATTCCTGGTAATCAGCAGCATGACGAAGGCAAAGAAGGCCTGCATGGCAAAGCTGTAGCTGGCAGTCAACCAGCTGTAGATAGCAAACATGGTGACACAAGGGCATCGAGAAGCAGACCGAATGACACATCTAAAATGCAGATAGGCACAGGTAGTGCTAAGGAGGCTCCTGCAGCTCAGGGTAGTGGCGCGCCTGATGAAGATGATGATTGGTACCAATTCGCATGTCGGATCGAAGAGGAACCAGCCCTGGAGAATCTCTAGTCTTAACGCGTGGCTACCAGATATTTCCTTTTTTCCAGGTGGATGTGTCTTAGTTTGAATAGTCTTTTTCTCGGTTAACTGTTTTTGGTTCTAGACATGCATTATCTCTCTCTGTATTTTTGGATAAACATTGTTTACCCATGTGTGGGTTCTCTCTGGCTTCATGGACTGGTTTCCCCTATGTTGGGGTAGTAAAAAACATACAGTTTCATTTTTGGTGAGAGGTCAAGCTTTTCTGTAACATCTATTTTGTATCATATTAATAGAACAATATTACTTAGAAAATAAAAAATATTACTTAGGTTCAATATTAATCTCTTGGGTTTATAATCATGACTAACCATGGTTTAACGAGACATTGTGACAGATATTTTTTCAACATGAAAATCAGTCATGATCCAATGCCGCATTATCACAAAGATTGTCTCGATATGAAAATCAATCATGGTCAACTACGGTTCAATATTGCATTATGACAAATATTGTCTCACTATGAAAATGAGCCATGGTCAAGCATTGTCAACCATGGTGAGCCATGGTCAACCACTGTTTAATGTCACATTATGACAAAGATTGTCTCAATATGAAAATCAACCATGGTCGACCATGACCCAACATCGCATTGCGACAAAAATTGTCTCAACAAGAAAATCTACCATGGTCAACCATGTTTATTTTAGAATTTATAATATTTATCTTAGGGTTTATATACTTTGGGTTTATAAGATTAATTCCTTGGGTTTAATATTATTCTCTTGGGTTTGCAATCCCTTGGGGTTTTAGTGTTAACCCCTTGGGTTTATTATAATCCCTTGGGTTTATAATATCAATCCATTGGGTTTATTAATCGAAGGGTTCATATTCCTAGTGTATAATATTATTCATAGGGTTTATAATATTATCCTTGGGTTCAAAAAAAATTCCTTCGGTTTATTATCATGGTCAACCATGGTTACTAACCATGGTTACTAACCATGGCCACATTGTGTCATAGATTGTCTCATGGTCCATTATCACATTGTGACAAGCATGGTCAGCAATGGTCCAACTTTGCAATGTTACAAAGTACTAGGTTAGTGGAATGACCATTCTAATCTTCCAACGTTGAGATGGAGACTGCCCCAGAAGGGGAAACCAGTCCAGGCCCAAAATTAAGAAAGTTTCAGCTGCCCACGCAGGGGCTATAGTTCCAAAATACAAAAAATAAGAGTAAAGACTGAGAAAATCAAAACTTGACTCAGACTTGTCCATTATAAGTCGACCAGTGGGAGCAAAATTCCAAAATTTTGACGCCCGAGAAGGAAAATAAGACAGTAAAAGACTAGACAGGATGCAAGAAACAAAAAGACAAGTGCCAAAGCTGAACAGAACCAGATTAAGGCTCGCCATGTGACCTGGCAAGCTGCTGCTTAGTTTCCTCTGTAGGTTCCTCCTCCACTATCGGACACCACCCGTAGATGTCATAACTCTTATACTCTGCATGACCGCCACCTGCACTGTCCTCAAATTGGATGCCCTTGTCCTTATGGTGGGTTTCGCTTTCAAGCGTTCGCGGATTGCTGCTTCAGGGGATATCCTTGTCAGCTGGTTGATATTTGGAGCTTGGCTCCCCTGGATCAAAATTGAAAGTAGGGTCTTGGCTGAAATCCCTACTGAGCGAAGGTTTTGAATTGGAGGCAGGGATTTCCCTGAAGTCCACGGTGATGGTGATCATAATGCGCGGCTTGTTCAGGGAGCTTTGAAATTGGAAGTGTGCTTGCTGGGAGGTGGTGTTGGTTGCTACATGTAGAGGGATGCTTCCAGAGTGACGAGCCCCACTGGAGCTCATTCTTCGACACCTGCTTCTCGTGTTCGGAGACCTGCTATGGGAGCGGGGATTGGAGAGGGAAGGGGACTGGGAAACTGAAGGGGAAGAAGAGGCAGAGGGGGGATGATATCCGAATGCGGAGCACCACTATGATTGTCTTTGCGCCTGCTACTCATTCTGTGATGATATCTCATGGGTTTGATGGAGTCAGGTCGCTGAGAGTGGTAGGAGGACTGAGCAGAAATCAAACCAGGCTCCACGGGAGGAAAAATTCGGGGATCCGCTAAATTTACAAGAGAAGTAGAGGAACGAGTTAGGATCTCAGACCGCAGATGGCAGAGAAGGGACTGGCAGTGATGGATACCATTACCAAGGTCTACGCAGCATAATAATCTGCAGCGTCTTCTAGTAGCTGTGCGGAGGCTCGGTTCAGAGACGGAACGAGGACAGGAACAATTGAGCGGCAAAATGAAGTGAAGAGGAGTCTCCTGTGCCATATTTTGGGAGTTGCAGGGAATGTCTCGAAATTCCCAAGTAGTTAATGTTGCTAGCCTAAGAGCCATAATTTGCCTTGAGAACGCACAAGTGGAGGCACAAGTGGCTATATGGATGGGCCGCCTGTTTTCCCACCTGCTCATACACCATAAATGATTATCTACCACCCGCATCCGGGGATGTTGCATCCATTTTCACTAGCTTGGTGAACTCTTGTTGGTGTGAGGCATATTTTATGATTTCTACCAGACCTTTGTGGATGGTTCTATCGTCCATTACAGCAAGGTTGGCTAAGCGGTAGGCCACTTTGTTGCCATTCCTCTTAATGTGTTTGAATGTGATGGCTTTATTTCTTACTAGCGTTTGCTCAATGTTTTGTAGACGAGCTGCAAGACGCCAGCTGCAGGAAAGTTTGTCAGCAGGGGTTCACTGAATGATTTGTTGAGCCATGTTGATGAGTATTTGGGAATCTCCCTCAATGATTAGGGGAAAAACTCTGTGTTGTTGTGCGAGGATAAGTCCTTGCCATAATCCCTCCAATTTCGTTGAGTTGTTGGTGTCCCATCCTATATTGCCCAGATATAATAAGAGAGGATTGCCTGAATGATCCCTGAAGATTCCTTCGAACCCTACCTGACCTGGGTTGCCTTTGGAAGCATCATCAAAGTTGAGTTGTGTAAGCCCAAAGGGTGGAGGGTACCACTTGCTGGGAGGTTGTTGGGCGGAGATGAACTTGGTAGGTAGGTCCGGAGTTTGGATGGGCTTGAGATTCCAATTCATCCAGATATTTTGTTATTTTGGTTCAGTGGGAAAGTCCTCGTTGCTCCAAGATTGTAGTGCCAGGGTTTCCAGCAGGTTGATGCACAAAGTATTCCAAATTATTTCTATGGGAGTGGTTTGATTCGGGAATATACACCGATTCCTTTCCTTCCAGATTGTCCACATGATGTGTCCTAGAAGTACTTTCAAAAGAGCATTGAGTAGGGGAATTTTGTATGGGTTTTTGGGCTAGTGTCAAATGGTGTTGGTGATGTCTTCTCTATCTCTCCCATCTTTTCGACATTTGAAAATAGTTTTCTCCCACAGTTTGCTAGCTAGTGTGCAAGAATGCAAGAGGTGCAGTATAGTTTCCTCTTGCTACTCACAATTGGGACATCTTGATGGGCCATAAAAGTTTCTTTTTCTAAGGTTGTCCCAAGTGAGAATTCTTTTGTGGCAAAGTAGCCAGAGAAAGGTTGAGATTTTAGGCCAAATTTTGGGATGCCACACTTTATCCCAAAGAGGGTCCTTATTAGCTGGAGAGTTGATTATTAGATTGTATGCCTCTCGGGTGGTAAAGGTGCCACGAGGTTTGTATCCCCAACGAAGAATGTCCTTTTCTTCAAAATATCTAATCCGCCTATTGGTTAATTCTATGTTCAGCTCCCTGTGCATTATTTCTGTGCCATTCCTTATAATATCTTCTGCTTTGCGCCATTGTCTATACCCCTGATCTAGGGTGGGAAGCCAATACTGGCTAACTGTTTCCCATCTGTGTGCTTCCTCGTCCTCTATTGGAGGTGGGGAGATTAAGCTGTGGAGATTGGGTCGTTGCTGCCAGGAGTCTATCCAGAAGCGCGCATGATTGCCATTTCTTATCTCCCAAAAACTGTGCTTGTGAATTAGGTTTCTGTGCAATCTAGCCGAGTCCCAGATTAGAGAACCCTTCTCCGTGCTTGTTAGCCTGATTAGGTCATCATTCGATCTGTTATCAGTGTACTTTGGTCTCCAGAGGATTGCCTAAGGTTTGTTTGGGGATGTAAGGCACTTCCACTAGATTCGAGTGCCCATGACTGTGTTTCTATGCTGAGGGTCCCGAAGACTGATTCCCCAAAGTTTTTTGGGAGGCAAGCAGTGTCCCACTTGACTAAAGCCCATTTGCGATTCTGCCCCATAGAACCCCATAAAAAATTCCTTTGGAGATTTTTGATTTTTTTGAGGACCCATTTGGGCGCTGCTAAGATAGAAAACAAATATAGAGGCATAGATTGCAGAATGGATTTGATGAGGATCAGCCTGCTAACCATATTTAGGGCTCTGAAAGTCCAGGAAGTGAGACGGGATTCTAGCTTGTCGAGGAGGAGTTGCCAAGAAGAATGTTTGAGGGTTGAATCAGTAAGGGGGGCACCAAGGTACTTGGAGGGGAGAACGGCAGGTGAAAAGCCCAGAATGCGGATTATGGAGGATTGAGTTTCCATGGGAGTGTGGAAAAAGAAAATCTAGGATTTAGTAGTATTAATACTTGCTCCAGAAGCAGCTGATAAATCATCAAGGAGGGCTTTGTATTTTCTAGCTTCCTGGACCGAGGGGTGTCCAAATAACATATTATCATCCACAAATTGTTGATGGGTTATAGTTGGGGAGTTGTGCAGGGATATGCCTTTAAGCTGGCTTTCTTATAGCGCATGCTTAATGGATCTGCCCAATCCTTCAGCCATAAGAACAAAGAGAAAAGGGGAGAGGGTATCCCCTTGGCATATGCCTCTGGAAGGTTCAAAGGGGGGAGGAGGGAATACCATTAACCGGGATAGAGAAGAAAGGTGAGGAGATTAAGCTCATGATCCCTCTAACCCATATAGGTGAGAATCCAAATGCTATTAACATAGACTGAATGTATGTCCAACTCAGCTTATCAAAGGCTTTGGAGAGATCAATTTTAAGGAGCATACCTAATTTTTATGATGCTTTAGAGAGTGAATGATCTCATGGGTGAGTATGATCCCATCTATGATTTTCCTTCCTTCCACGTAGCCCGATTGTTCTGGCGAGATGAGCAGGGGAAGCAGCGGCTTTATGCGGGAGGCTATTACTTTGGAGATAATTTTGTAGATGACATTGTATAGGGTGATCGGCCTAAATTTATCAAGTGAGTTTGAGTGCTCCTCCTTGCGAATGAGGGTGATAAAAGTGGAATTCAGTGAGGGGAGCATCCAATGAAGCATTCTAGACTCTTTGACCACTTGTCAGACTTCCTCTTGGATATTTTCCCAGAATTGGTGGAAAAAAGTGGAGGCGAAGCTGTCTGGACGCGAGGATTTTCCTTCCTGTAGCTATTTCATAACAGAGTCCACCTCTTAGAGAGTAACTGGGCGGAGAATCAAATGATTGTGTTCATCTGTGATCAGCTTAGGGATGTGCGAGATAATCTTGTCAATCGCAAGCTTCCTGTTGATGGAGGGTTCTTGATGTATTGATTTGAAGTGCCTGATTAGTTCTGTTTCTATGTCCCCATGGCTTTCTAGTCTTTCTCCTGTTGATTGAGAATGTGGGTGATGTCGTTTTGCATTATTCTTTGGATTGTAGAGCGATGGAATAATTTCGTGTTCCTTTCCCCTTCCTTTAGCCATTTTATTAGAGATTTATGTTTCCATAATATTTCCTCCTATCTCTCCCTTTCGTTGATTTGAGTCTGTATATGATTTTCCTGTTCATTGTTGGTGTTAGTTCTGCCTTCATTGATGATAGTTTGCGGGAGCTTCTCCATCTCCTGGGATAAATCTTGTTGAGCTTGGAAAATGTTTCTGAAGGTTGCCTTGTTCCATTGTCTGATTTGCATTTTTAGGAGTCGCAACTTTTGTTGAAATTGGAACATTTTGGATCCAGCAGGGGGGGTCAAGCTTTTCCAAGTTTGTTGTACTAGATCTTTAAACTAAGGATGGGTCAGCCAGAAAGACTCAAAGTGGAAAGGTTATTTGGAGGAGGACCCCAGCCTTTGCCATTGAAGCGAGATTGGCCAATGGTCCGATCCTACATATGGTAGGATGGAGGTAAAGAGGTCTCCTCCAAGATGAATGGAATTATCAGTTATCAGAAATCTATCAAGCCGAGAGGCAATCTGATGATTACCTGACCTTTTGTTGGTCCAGGTAAATATTCCGTTGTTGTTGGGTAAGTCGATTAACCAGCTTCTCTGTATAAACTATTTGAAGTGCTCACTTTCAGTTTCCAGTCGGATTCTTCCTCCTGATTTTTCTTCTAATTTGGTGATCATGTTGAAATCGCCTCCCATGATCCAAAGTGGAAGGGATCTATTGGCGTTGAGTAGGGATAGCGTGTCCAAGATAGAGATTTTGTTTTCAGCAGTTTGCGAGAAGTATACATTGGTGAGATGACCATGCACATTGGTTCCTATGATATGGAATTTAGCTTGTATGAAGTGGTGATTAGCATGAATATCTATGAGTTCAATGGCTTGAGCATTCCAAGCAATTGCTAAACGGCCCGAGGCCCCTATGGCATCCACCGCCGAAGTGTGGCAGTTGTTCCAAGCTTTTGAGAGAGTGGAATTGAGAAGAGTACTGTTGCATTTAGTTTCTTGCATGAAGAAGATGTGGGGTTTCTCCTTCTGAATCAGATTTTTTATCATTCTGTATTTCCCTGGGCCATTCAGCCCTCTTACATTCCATGAGATGAGCTTCATGGTTCAGAGTTGGGGAGAGGCCTGTAGTACTTGGTGAGTTTTGAATATCTACTAGATTCAACCAACATTTCCCCAATGAGGATGGTTCGCTGTAAATCTATCTTTCTCCCTCTTTTCTTAGTATCCTTGAATAAGTTCTTCCCATCCCAGTGACTTCCAGGTTGGATTCCAAGGGATATTTGTTGATGTGCTCTTGATAGTATGACTTCTAGACTTTCTAGCTGTCTTGCTAGAATCTTATCATATTGCTTTTGCTTGCAAGCCTGTTCAAGGTTGAGAATGTCCAAGTCTCATAGATATATGCTTTCTGATTCTTCATCCATTTGCTTGAGATCACCACTATCAGAAGGGATGTTCATAGCCAGATTGGGGATGAGCAGCTGGTTGTCAATTTCCATGCTATTAGGTTTGCAAATCGAAACTTTGCTAGGGGTTGAGTGGAGGGAAGATTGGCATTGCTCTAGGTGTTGGGACGGAGACATGTCCTGCAGGGGGTTCTCAGAGGGTGGAATAGGGATATCCGGGGCAGAGGATGGGAATGGGGGATTCAGGGTGGAAGGATCAGAGTGGGCTAAGATATCGAAGCTGTTACTCATTGAGGGGATTGAGTTGCTAGCGGGGGCATGATTAGGCTAAGAGGTAGGTTTTTTATGGGTTCTTTTTCAAGAGTTTACTTTAGTAAAACCTTCTTGATCTATATGCCCAGAGGTGGTATTGGGGGAGGGCTTGAAATTGAGTGGGCAATCACGGAATAGATGTCCATGTGCATGCACGTGCGATATCTGAAAGGAACATGCTCATAATCTAGAGTTTGAATCCATTTGAAATCATCATGATAAATACTTCCCGAGTCTGTTGGTGCTTTATTCAGGTGCATGTAGACACATATGTGGGCATATGAAGTATATCTTCTATGTTTCGTTTCTTTTGCAACTTTAATGAATTCTCCTAGCCCATTTCCTATGTCTTTTAAAGTTTCCTCATCCCAGTATTCCAGCGGCAGAGAATATAACTGAATCCAGACAGGTGTTGAGCTGAGATCTTCTTTGTCTGGGTTGAATCTCTCAACCCAATCCCTTAAATAGAATCCTGCTGCATTGAAGAAATAAGGACCGTTATCTAAGACCCTGTTTCGATCTTCTATACAGTTGAAGATGGTAGTGAAGAAACCTTTCGGTCCAAGCTTCAGATTGATGTGCCCTTTTGGTTTCCATTTGGCTGCTATCCAACCCTGTAGGGCTTTCTCCGTGGGCCAAAACCTTATAAATTTCCCAATGAGTGCATGGTCTTTCATGTATTAGATTTGGGTATTGATTCTCTGACTGGGTAGTTCAATCTTAGGCCGTTCTACAGCTACCGGTTTGCAGGTTGTGGAGGTCGCTTTGGGTTTATCCTCATTTTCCCCGACCTTTTGCTGCCTGTCCAGGGGTATCTTTGTTGTACCCTGAGGTTCATTAAGCGGATCAGTGTGAGGCTGATCTATTTGCATCTGTTGTGCAGAGGCGTTGTCAGGATTGTTCAGAGTCCTTGGTGTCTGAGTCGTCATGGGGGGAGGCTCCGTGTCCTCCCCCATCGGGGAAGCCGTTGGAACGGAACTGCGAGCTATCGGTCTATGCTACTGAGCGGTGCAATGTTGAAGGATCAGGGGCGCTGAGAGCTGAGCAGTGCGCCGTCTCTGAGAGTGATGAAACCCTAGGTCGCCGGCAGAGCTCTGCGCTTGATGGTCTCCATAGTTAATATAAAGGCATGAATCCTGTTCAGACTAGTCATTAAGATGAAAGATTATAGTGAATTATGTTTCCATTAAACGGTTGGGTATATTAGTTCCTTCAGTTTATAATATTAATAATCCCTTTGGTTTATTATTCCCTTGATTTTAAAATATTAATTCTTAGGCTTTATTAATTCAACCATGTTTATTTTAGTATTTTTAATATTTATCTTAGGGTTTGTATACCTTGGATTTATAATGTTAGTCCCTTTTGTTTAATATTATTCCCTCGGGTTCATTATCCTTTGGGGTTTTAGTATTAATCCCTTGAATAATAATAATATAATATTATTATTATAATAGTATATTATAATTATTATTATATTAATATAATAATAATTATAATATACTATTATAATAATAATATAATATAATTATTATTATTAATAATATAATAACTATTATATTATTATTATTATATATTATAATAATATAATAATAATTATATTACTATATTATTATAATAATAATACAATATTATTATTATTATTATTATTATTATTATTATTATTATTTGTTAAGCTTGGCAGGACCATTCCATTTTCTATTAAATATAAACAAGTTTACACCACACAGATAAACCAAGTGGCCTCAACTTGCCCCGAAGGGAAACCAAGTTTGTTGGCCACTGGTCAGCTGTATAAGCCATCCAAAAACAAAATTGTCTTAGTCTTTTTAGCCAAGCTAGATATGTCTCTACTTCATGACCAAACACTACATAACTAAATAAACTAATAACTGCAACATAGAATTTAAAAGCTATCCACATAAGACAAAATAATGCATGGGTTTCGTTCTAATCCTTCTTCTCCTCTATGATAGATTCAACGGGTGACGGGTCCTAGGAAAAGTCACCAGGCATATCATACAGCTCCATGATGCAAGGGATATAGTGGTCTATTATGTCCAGCTGAATGTCGTGTTTATGAACCTAAAAGAGGATTTTCTCCATATCCTTCTTGTAATTCAACAATCCTTGTAGTGTCACTACCATCCCAACTGAGATTTTCTCCATAGCCTTGCTTAATAGGGTCTTCATGAGCCAATAAAGGTATAGAGTTTGCTTAAACCGAGTGATTCTTCCACGGGTGTTTCTCAGATCCGGGACTAAGGTCCTCCAGTTGTCCATCTCCTCCTCTGACGCACTGCCTTATTTCACTTCTTCTTCCCATTCTTCCAGCAGCTTCTGGGTGCCCTCATCTTTCCCCTCACGATAAGCTTCTATTGCCTCTGTTATGAGGTGTTCAACATATTTTCTTCTCTTGTGTGGCTCCGACGTGTTTAGCCCCTTACCTTGCTTGGGAGTCGGGCCTCTTCTGCCACGTCCATGGCCTCGCGCAGCATGGGTCATACCTTGATATCTTGAGCACTAATGATATCCACAGTAAGTTAGTTTGAAACAAAAGATTGAAACAATACACCACGTCTTGCCTTGTTTCTCTTCACCACCCGTTTTCGCCACAGTCTTGCTAGGGTGGGTCGGAGCCCGTAGCCCTTAGTGGGGAAGGCCCTGGCCCCAACCCCTTGAAGCAACCTTTCCCCCTCTCTAATTCTTGCGGCCATATGCAGGTTTACTGTACCATACCCATGCCAAGCTCTCATTCTCCCCTTGCAATCTACAATATACTAGCTATGGCTCATGTTCCTATCCCCCATTGCCTCCATCGTAGAGATCTTGCCGCTCGTTTCCCCCCAGCTAGGTCTCCACCCATAATTTTTGGTAACCCAGTGCTTACTATGTGAATTGTAGGAATGGCTCCATCCTAGGACACCTACCACCTGCGTTCCCCTGCCCCCATCTATACTCCACTGCCCTTCCTGCGTTACCCTGCGACTAACAAGATTCCCCCTCCCCTTGATGGTAGAGCGCAACACATCCCAACCTAATTGTGGACAATTGCCCCCCAATCGGCATGGGTTTTACCCATTTGACATAGGGAAAAGATGCAAAAACAAGCCATGATGAGAAGTTGCCTACCCTATTGCCACCAGCAATTTCCTATCCCCCAAAGAAACCCCCTTACATCCTAGCTTAACCACAGAGATACCATAATTACAAGTTTTAGGTGAAGCCGAATAACATACCCGGAGTTCGCAGTTGTTTGACAACAATGGCCCCGGTTCTTCATGTTCCGACACTTGCCACTAGCTCTGAGCCACCACCCTTCTCCACAGACTATCGCACTAACACTGCATGTCGAAATGCCCCTCCGTCCGATATATGTTGTCGTTCCTCGAGTCCCGCCACCTTGCCCACTTCCCTAACTTGCCATCATGTCCAAGGACAACGCACTCCCCACCTCGAGCATGTGGGGGGCGACAATATTAAGTGCCCGAGTACCCAACATACTTACACCCATGTGCTCCAAGTTATCAGCCCGCATCTCGATTGGGATTATTATTATATTATTATAATAATATAATGATAATCTAATATTATTATGAGTTATTATTATTAATTAATATTACTAATATTATTATGAGTTAATATTATTATTATAATATTAGTATAATAGTCATATAAAAATATATAAGAATATTGTTGTTATTATTTACATAGTTGTTAATAATCATAAATAGTTGGTGTTTAAAAAAATATACATAAAATTATTAATGTGGTTAATATAAGTTTATCTTCATATACCAATTATATTAGAAAATGTAATAGTATATATATTTCATATAGGATATCTGAGAATATCAACCACATTTACTAATATAATTATACTAATTTAGACTTACCAATCTCCCGAAAAATTATAAGGTAAGTGACTTGAAATCCTAATTAGTGATACTTCATAACTAACCCCATGTTATATAATGATGCTTCATGCACACTTCGCCGGATGACGAACGCCATGACGATTGATCCTGAGCAAAAAACAATTGATCTTGGACCAGATGGATTGAAAACCGTGATGAATTGAACTTGGTCCGTTTAACTTTAGACCACCGTCAGATGACGAACACCGTGACGGACTGATTACAAATGAATTATTATTACCCCACATATGCAACTGTATATATTGATGAACTCTCCTGCCTCCATCTACATCTACGAGGCTAAGGACCAACGAGAAGAAGCAGTACTATATTACCGGATCGATTGATTGAGTGCCGCGCAGAGAGCGGAGCAATGGCGGGATTACCATCAGTGGGCAGGTTAAGTTTGGGGTCACAAGGATTAGAAGTATCAGCACAGGGGTTAGGCTGCATGGGCATGTCAGCGTTCTATGGCCCTCCGAAGCCCGAGCAAGAAATGATATCTCTTATCCGACATGCCGTCTCCAGAGGTGTTACTTTCCTGGACACTTCGGACGTTTATGGCCCTTTCAACCAACGAAATCCTCGTTGGAAAGCTAATGGTGGTGCATGTGGCTCTCTTTTTACCTTGTAATTGTTATTATTTTTTTCGGCTATATCATGGCTATGTTTAATCACTTTATATCCAAAACCAAACCAGTAAACACCTTATAATTACTATTACCAGTGTTCATCTGCAATTTCTAATACTGTAATATAACGGTTTGCGGGCCATTAAAGGAATTAGAGAGAAAGTCCAATTAGCCACAAAGTTTGGAGTCAGTTTTGTCGATGGAAAAATGAAGATTCGAGGAGACCCTGCACATGTTCGTGCCTGCTGCGAAGCAAGCTTGAAGCGACTTGAAGTGGATTGCATTGATCTTTATTACCAACATCGTATTGACACTAAAGTCCCCATTGAAGTTACGGTATGTACTGTTGCAATAGGCCTCGGTTTAGTTCTTAGAATGATGCTGGATGTTGCAATAAGTATTTCTAGTTTATTATTTCATTTACTTGATAATAGTTGGATGTATTGCTTTGTCTATGCATATGTGACAGATTGGAGAGCTGAAGAAATTAGTAGAAGAAGGGAAAATAAAGTACATCGGACTTTCGGAGGCTCATGCTGTTCATCCTATAACAGCAGTTCAGATAGAGTGGTCTTTGTGGACTAGGGATGTAGAAGAGGAAATTATTCCCACCTGCAGGTATGATCAGGCGTGGTCATGTTAGGATTTGCCATATTGTTACCAGCATTGTAATATAAATCACTACCATACATATTAAAATTCTAATTGCAGGGAACTTGGTATTGGAATTGTGCCATACAGCCCTCTCGGGCGGGGTTTCTTTACTTCTGGAGCAAAGTCAGTTGAAAATTTAACCAATGATGACTTTAGAAAGGTATACTTGTGCTTCTGTATATTTTAAATTTGGTATTAAAAAAATATATATTAATAATGTAGGAAAAACTATCTTATAATGCATTGATAAATTTCTGCATTTTATTGTTTTGTCGAAGGTTTTTTACAATTTTACTAAGTATTAATGTTTTGTACAGACAATGCCAAGGTTTACAGAAGAGAATCTTGAAAAGAATAAGGTGACTTTTGCAAAGATTGCTGAAATAGCTTCCAGCACGGGATGTTCTCCGGGTCAACTTTCACTTGCTTGGAGTTTTCATCAAAGTGAAGAATTTAGAAGAAAATATTGGTGCTCTTTCTGTGAAGATCACACCTGATGAGATGAAGGAAATAGAAAATATATTATCCAATTATGGATTCTCAGGAAATCGATATGCTGACGATCACCAGGATTTCACGTGGATGAACTCAGAAACACCTCCTTTCTCTTCATGGAAGGATGCCGTCTGATAATTTATAACATTGTTTTCTGCGAACAAAGCGAAATCGTCATTTTCCTGTCTGTTTTAAATGGTATATGCTCGGATATATGGTTATAAATATTATGTTGCAAATATCTTAAGAAGTTGAGTGTATTGTAAGCGTACTATCCCATTCATATAATAGCGACGTTGTGCATTGTATCTGCTAGAGACAACCTTACTGTAAGGGCTTTTGTCCCATTTATTTAATAAATAAGTATGGGTTACAATATTGATTTCGATGGAGACATCATGGAAACAAGCTTCTCGTCCATATTGGTATTAGACATAATGTACAAACATTTCTTGCAAGTATTGGTAGTAAACACAATGGAAAGGAGTTTCTTGTAAGTTTTGCTACTTATTATGTTAACAGACTTTTTCATTTTGAAAAAAAAAAAGGTTGGAGGGGTAAGATTGAGAATTAATATTTGATAAAATATTTTTATTTTGAAAATAAGATGTAGAGTATAAGATTGGATGGGTATGTTTTTTTTAATTTTATTATCAAACAATTTAGTTATTAAGATAGGATTAAAATGTGTGATAGATAAGATAGATAAGAGAAGATTTTGATTTTTCACTTGAAAAACCCACTTTTTCAATGTTTCTTGTTCTTCTTTAATGCCTTTTCCTTCTTGTGTTTTTGCAGGCAAATAAATGCTCAATTTGACCTGAATTTTTGTAGTGTTTCTCTGTCTAGCAGTAAGGAGAAATGCTCTGGTGCAGTTGAGATCAATTATTACATATAGGGAGTTAAAATTACATACGAAATACAAATAAACTAAATACTCTGTTTTCACCTCAAAAACATGTTTTTGACGTGAAAATTACAATAGTTTAAAAAGATAATAATTTTAGTAGCTATGACTTACAAGCCATCATGCTTGATTTATTGATCATCCTCATACCCTTGCTAACCTTTATTTACACTTTGAAATCATTTTCTTGACCTTGGTGATGAAACCCTATACCTAATGAAATCATGCCCTATGACCTAATGAAATGAACTGCACATCGATTATGAAACCATAACTGAAGACAATCTGAAGAAGGATCAACAAGTATACTCTATGAGGGAAAGATTTTCTGAAGAGAAAACAACCATCAGTGGATCAGTATATCATGACCTAATGGAATGATGCAAAATTTTTGGTATGAAAACCCTACTATGAAAATGTAAAGAGTGAGTTTCGATGATCCAGGTGGATATTGGCGGCCACCTGCCAGGTCCACCTGGACCCCCACCATTGTCTTTCTCAGCATTTTCAGTTTCCTTAATTGTAGCACAGTTTACTATTTTTAGCAGTTTTTCGGGTCCTGAACTTCCGGAGCCGTTTTGAGGCCCTAAACGACGTTTTTTTTGGAATTCTGGGGCGACCGAGCCCTGTGTCGCCTCCCAAAGTGGTAGCACTCGGATAGATCTTTCTAACGAGCTATCGTACGCGTCAAACGGAGATCGTATGCCAAAGTTACGACCCCGGGAAATTGATGTACCAATTTACCCAAACGGGGCCCACAATTTGGCGTTTCATCTTCTAGGGTTAGGTTTCGGTATGTGAAGGGTTTTCCATTGTTTCTCAACAATAAATAGGCCTTTGAGCCTCATTGTAATACAGTTCGGAACAGTTCAGAGGCATGTAGCCGCACATCTCTTCTCAGAGATAAGCTACCATCGCCCTAGCTGGTTTATTTGCATTTCTGGTTGTAAGCATATTTCAGTGTTTTCCGTTAATGAAATGAAGCATTATTTCCGCTGCATCTCTGTGTTTATGGTTATTGCATCTCTATATTTATGGTTATCTCTGTAATCTATTGCGTTCCTGCTTAAATCCGGATCAGTGGTATCAGAGCGGTCTGCTTTTTCTCTGTTTTTCTTTGCATGTTCCCAACAAGGTCGGGATATAAGGAGTTAGGGCTTGAACTGGTCGAACCTTTGCAAGACCCGCCTCGAAAATCTCGACGGCCTCCCATGGCGGATGAGAAGAAAGACGAGGGGGCAGGAGATCCTATCAAAATCTTGCTCGAAGAAGCACTCGAGCGGCAAAGGAACGCGATGATGGATAGCTTTGCGCAGATCCTTCAGCGGCTACCCAGAGGCGACGCATCGGCTTCCAACAGCGACTCTGGAAATGCCGCGCCGTTTAAGGTACAAGTTAATTTTGAAATCCCCATCTTCGAGGGTCAAATAGACGCAGATGCCGTAGATAAATGGTTAAATCTGCTAGATGGGTATTTTTCTGTTCATGAATTTTCAAGTCGGGAAAAGATTGTTTTCGCTCTTCTCAAAGCAGTCCCCCACGTCAAGGACTGGTGGGAAACCTACTGCGAGCAGAAGGATGAAAGTACAGGCTCACTATTTTCAGCCGCACCCACTTGGAATGACTTCCGGGATGCCATCAAGGAGCAGTACTACCCTGTCGGAAGCTATGAGGACAAATACATCAAATGGACCACACTGCGGCAGGGACGAGACCAAGATGTATCAGAGTTCACAAACATTTTTCATACCCTTCGCACACAGTTGGGTATCAAAGATTCTGAGTTGCATCTGGTTCTCAAATACCGTGGCTGCCTGCACAGATACATCCAGGAAGAGATGGTGTTCTTGAACATCTCCTCACTCGGCACAGCATACCGATACGCTGTCAAAATCGAACAAAAGTTCAAACAGAAGAAGCGAGACTTTGGATCTGCAAATCCGAAGCCCAAAGGACAAAGCCAAGACGGGGTGACCCAAGACAACCCGTCGAAGCCGCAAGAAAAGAACAACACCACGAAGCCGAAGAAGGACACAGGAAAGTGGTGTGAGTTCCACAAGAGTCCCACTCATAACACAAGTGAGTGTCGGACCAAGCAGTCGCTCGTGGCGGAGTTGAAGGCTTCCGAATCAGATGCATGTTCCGACCCTGAGCCAGAACTCGACAAAGGGAATGGCAAAGGGAAGCAGATCATTGATGCGGATCCCAGCGCCATTGTTGCCACCGCCAAGATCCAGAAAGATGAGCCCGAAAATCCAGAGGAAGGCGAGCGTCTTTTCCACTCACAGATGTGGGTGAAGGGTTCACCACTGCGATTCATTGTCGACAGTGGTAGCCAAAAGAACCTGGTTTCAGCAGAGGTCGTGAAGCAGTTGGGCCTACCGACTACACTGCACCCGCAGCCGTACAGTATAGGGTGGCTTCACGAAGGACGAGATCTGAAAGTTCGCCAGCAGTGCCGCCTTCCCTACAGCATCAAGCCCTTCACTGACGAGGTATTATGTGATGTTACACCTCTGGATGTTTGTGATGTATTATTAGGCCAACCATACCTGTGGAGGCGACATGCTGTGTATGAGTCCAGGCCTCGTGCTGTCATTATTTCTTTGAATAATTCATTATACAGGATACCGGAGGTAGCCCCACCTACCGCCACATCTTTGATTACTACCAAGAAAGGCAGCAAGCTCATATCACAGACCAGGAAATTCATCTGTCTGGTTCACTCCCAAAGTAAGGGGAAGATCGTTGCTAAATCCATGACTCCTACAAAGGGTTCCTCCACGCAGCAGCAGCAGCAAAAGGATACGGTCATGACAAAACACAGGAACAACTTCTCCTCACCCACATGGGTACCACACAAGTTTCAGGTGGGCAACAAAGTCTGGTTGCATCGACAGAAAGAACGCCTTACCAGAACCCATCAGAAGCTCAGATCACTCGGACATGGTCTTTACAACAGTACCAAGGCTATGGGGAACAATGCTTTGGAGCACATCATTCCTCCATTCCTTCACTGGCACCAAATGTTCAATGTGGACCATCGTCAACCATGCTTCCCACCAGCACTGGACACATCAGAGATTGCAGGACAAGTTCAGCAGATGGAGGAACTCAACGCAATGGGGACCATTGCTTCCTAAGGGGGGAGGAATGATCCAGGTGGATATTGGCGGCCACCTGCCAGGTCCACCTGGACCCCCACCATTGTCTTTCTCAGCATTTTCAGTTTCCTTAATTGTAGCACAGTTTACTATTTTTAGCAGTTTTTCGGGTCCTGAACTTCCGGAGCCGTTTTGAGGCCCTAAATGACGTTTTTTTTTGGAATTCTGGGGCGATCGAGCCCTATGTCGCCTCCCAAAGTGGTAGCACTCAGATAGATCTTTCTAACGAGCTATCGTACGCGTCAAACGGAGATCGTATGCCAAAGTTACGACCCCGGGAAATTGATGTACCAATTTACCCAAACGGGGCCCACAATTTGGCGTTTCATCTTCTAGGGTTAGGTTTCGGTATGTGAAGGGTTTTCCATTGTTTCTCAACAATAAATAGGCCTTCGAGCCTCATTGTAATACAGTTCGGAACAGTTCAGAGGCATGTAGCCGCACATCTCTTCTCAGAGATAAGCTACCATCGCCCTAGCTGGTTTATTTGCATTTCTGGTTGTAAGCATATTTCAGTGTTTTCCGTTAATGAAATGAAGCATTATTTCCGCTGCATCTCTGTGTTTATGGTTATTGCATCTCTATATTTATGGTTATCTCTGTAATCTATTGCGTTCCTGCTTAAATCCGGATCATTCGATCCCTGATGGAAGTATGCAGATAATGAAATTAACATTGGCCTTACTGGGGATGACAGCTCCTTGGAGGTGTCAAGAACACTGTAGACCAAGTGCCTCATCCATTGGGCAATATGGTCAAAACTAAAAAAACGAAATATGACTCAAAGACACATATTGACTCGAAACTGACTTGAAATTGACTGAAAAAATGACTCAAGACTTACTTAGTTGAAATAAGTACTTACAAAACTTATTAATGGCAGCAAACCATCGAGATTTGAGGGCTTCAAATACTAACGACAACCACCTGCCTACTGAAGAAGTATGTACAATCATGTGAAGTGAACTTTCTAATGTAACCAATCCAGCAGATGGCTACCCAATGAAATTCTGCTCTCACTTTCCTCAAGTAGGTAGAACGATGTACATGTAGGCAACTCATAATAACAACTGAAACCAAGGCTTATGCTATTGAACCAGGCAACATTTATCTCCTCTAATGCTTGCAAAAGAATGTTGAAGGGATCTTGCAAATCCTAAAGCACTAACTTGTCTTGGGATCCAACAGCAAAGATACAAGTACTCCCTTCATTCTAATCTGAAAGAACAGATGGTTGATGATTGATAGGAAGGCATAGAGAAGTATAAGCTTCTTCTATCTGAATGTTGGTTGTAAATTCCTCGAGCATGAGAAATTCTGACTTGATTCCTAGCATATTGTCTCTCTAAGGCTCATACTCCTCAATTTTATAGTCTAAGTCATTCTTAGATAGAAATCATTTTTCAAGATTATCAAACATGACAACCCTATCATCTTCATGAAAGAAAACAATATATGTTCACTGATTTATAAATCTAATTTCAAGACCATATACATTTTCAAAATTGGAAGAAGCTTCACTAACACCTTCTTGTCTATGCGAACACTACAGACTTGCATTAGCTTGGGCTGTAGCATGACCTTTTAGGAGTTGATCTATCTCATCTTCGATAGAGGAGATAATACCTCTTGTTTTATTTTGCTACAACAATAATTGTCTTCTGGAAATAACAATTCAAAACATGAAATATGAAAAGAAAAATTTGAATGACAGTCCTCAATTCCCTAGTCTTCTGAAATTTGACTACATTGTTGATCATCTTCATATGACATGGCAACCAGATTGTCATGTCTCTTATCGCACTCATCAATCATACGAGGAAAAACTTTGAATAGTTCTTGAAACTCAAAACTAACACTTCTATCATTTACCACTGAGTTATCCAAAGAAGATTTTTCACTTACTTGAACAAATATCTCATCTTGTTTTTCATAAAAGGATTGGATTACCTCCTCGTGAAGACTTTTTTCTAATGAAATGAGAACACCTGGGTCAATGGTAGAGTAAAAAACGAGGATGGAGTGTAAGAAGGTTGTCAAAAAGAGACAATTTTGGGATCATGGAAAATTTGAGGGGCTAATATTCGCAAGTGGGCTAATTTTCCATGATTTTTTTCCCAAAAAAGAATTCGCCAATTTCCATTTTTCTAAAACTTATTCGCCTAAATTTTAAAATATAAAATTATTTTACCTTAGAAATCGCCAACCTTATATAGAGACTATATATAAAATATTTCTAAATTTGAATAGTTTTACAAATATATCAATAAAATTTTTATAGTTTTCATATTAGGGACTAGTGAGATTCGCTAATGTTTGTAAACTTCAAGATAATTTTCCATCCTTTAAATTTTCCCTGTTTGGGATTCAACATTTTGACTCATACTTAATAAATAATGTATGGAATTTTGGTAATATTTTGGAATAGTGACAAGAAGGTTGAGGGTTCAACACCCCCCCCCAAAAAAAACCAACTTTTTCACACTTAGCCCTAATGGCCTCTTTTGCGTTGCCATGTGACAACCTCTGATTGGTCAATGTGGAAGCCACATCACTTGCATGGTCAGTCTTTCATGTCAACACCTTTTCCATGTCACTCGGTCATCACAACCGTGCCACATCACCCTACCATGTCATCACACCAACCACATGAACTATGCCACATCAACACCACGTCAACATTTGTACAAACCAATCAAAATCCCATATTGACATCTATATAGCCTAGTCAACATTAGTACTACCATATTTCATGTATATAATTCCATGTCATCATCAATGTCAGTTTCTCTATAACCACGTTTTAGCTCCTAGTGATGCCACGCATCCCACTTGAGCTTTTTTTTCCTATTTGGACAAATTCTATTTGAATTCATCTAAGCATCATTGGAAATATCTCGATGAGTAATCGACATGGGTGAATTTAGATCAAAATTTAATTTCATCAATTTTTCTTGCTTGTAGAGATCCTCCTAGATCATATCATTGAGAGTTTAGCCCAATCACCTTGTGACATGTCTACTCTAGAGGGTTTGTATAACTATCTTATGCAACGTAAATCTTTGACTCTTATAGGTCAACTTGCAGAACTTAATGCAAATATTCAACCATGATGTACACCACAGACTCGTGGATACAATACTTTCCACTTGTATTATGGCCATGCCATGTCGGAAAGCTCTTGTTTCTCTAGAAGCTGTAATTCAAGTGCAATGCTTCAAGTCTTCAATGGACCTTATTTTGTGCCTCGGGGAATTCTTCCTTAATTTTCAATCGAGATAGGGGGCGAAATCGTCACCATAGATGTTGAAGTTGTCAAAGCCCCATTAGATTATTAATTTCTCCCTAGTTTTAGTTGGTTTATGCCATGAATTTTTTCATATTTTCAGTGTTTCAAGTGCTTCACATTCCCCATAAAGGAAATATTGTGGAGATGGATCAACTTGAGTATTATGTATAATTGACTAGCTATATTGTTATGAGAACTGTTGTGCCATCTATTGCTAATAACCCTCAAGAATATGAGGCTATTAGTGTGGGACTATTTTAAAATCATGTCGCTTATAGGTGTTTTACCTATGCCCCCACCCTGATGTTACATATACTTATTTCACTCCTATGAATATGATATGTTCCATCTCCAATGGATCCCATTGGCTTCTTGACCCATGGCTAGTTCCTTATTCTTCAGATGTTGATTAATATGGTAGTAAGAACATGCCTTTAAGTTTGGCTAAGATCACTTACCAATGCATGTAATTGGAATTTGACACTTCTGAGTCAGATGACACTTCTAAGTCAGGTGACATTTCTAGTGTGAAATTTGATGACTATCTTATGCCCATATGGGTCGTGTACCATGAAATGTCTCATGACATTTTGGATACTAATCTTCCTACTAACAAAGAAATCATGAAAATCATGTCAATCTTTGATCATCCATGAGGATAATTGCATCATTCATTATCCTTCCTTCCTTATGTAGATAAGTTAGGTGAGGCACAAAAGTGTCATTCATGTCAAATATTTTATGAGAAGATGCATGCTCACACTTCTCCACTCCACCCTATGATTATTGTTAGACCCTTTACTAATGGGGCATTGACTCTATGCGATGTAACCCAACCTCGGTCAGAGGACACCACTATATCATTGTAACAATGGGCTACTTTACTAAGTGACCCAAGGCCATTCCTACCTTCTCTAACTATGGAACCACTATGGCATTATTCATATTCAACCATATTGTTACTAGGTTTAGGGTACCCAAAATGATCATGACTAATCATGGTTCAGATTTTCGCAATCATATGATGACGAAATCAATACGGAAGTTGGGTATAAGAACACTCAACCCCCTACTACCCCTAGGCTAATTGACAAGTAGAGGCCATTAATCATGTGTTGAAACCATGCCCTGAAGAATGATAGGGAATCATAAGTCAAATTGGCTTCTTATGCTTTTTTTGCATTATGGGTGTATGAAACCTTAATTAAAAATCGCACAGGTTTCACTTCTTTTGAGTTTCTTTATGGAGTCAAGGTTTCAATTACAGTCGAGTATGAGATTCCATCAATGAAACTTGTCATTGAACTAGTGCTTGATCCTACCACAGAGGAAGAGTGTCTCTTACATTTGGACCATCTTGATGAATAACAATACTATGCTATAATAGCCAATGTGACTCATACAAAGCATGTCAAGGCTTAATATGATGAATATATTCAATATTATGTTTTTTTGGAAGGTGACCTAGTTCTGGTCTATGATTAGGATCAAGATAAGTTAGGTGTAGCTAAGATGGAACCGCTTTGGCATGGTCCCTATATTGTTAAACATGTTCATAGAAAAGGGGCATATGAACTGGTAGATTATGATGGAGAACCTTTATTGGAGCCACATAATGGGTTCTACCTCAAAATTACAATACGTAAGTCTTCTAGCTGCAGGGTGATTGTACATATTGTACATAGGTTTGAGTGGGGTGTTCCTTTTCTCTTTTTATTTTGTATTGATGCTAAGTTTGTGCATTCACTTATAAATTGTGCTTCATTGGAAAATGTCAAGTCGCTCTACAATGTCCATAGGCTTCATTAATGGTGCTAGCCATAGTACTCAAAACATCACTTCCACTAGTTGGGTCCTCTTCTAAACCACCAATGAGCTCCTGAGTTTAGGGGTCATTTTTCTTGGCCCTACAACCAATAATGTCGTGGAATATAGTTGGTTATTTAGCTATTTTTTGAGGCTATTTCCCTTGGAATAAATCACATGATTTTAAAACGGACTCGTAGCTTATAGTTTCTTAGCGAAACAATGCTTATTTTGTGAGGAATCCTTCATTACTTCATTATTATTTGAGGGTACATCTCTTGGAATGACATTTTCTTAGCATTACCTACATTCATATTCCTTGAGACTATGATATGTTGGCTTATTCATTGGTTAACTATGTCTTGAATTGACATTTTTCGCATTGAGTTTATAAACCATGCGTAGCATATAATCATTAAAAGCATTAATGACAACATCATGAGAAAAAATGTACAAGAAAACACCATCATAACCATAATATATATATCATAATTTTTTTAAAATTAATTATAGAACTCAAAAAATAGAAAATATATGGTCCTTCTTTTACCTTAGCAATGTTTTATTGCTTTGATTATGTGATTTAACCATGGGCCTAGTCTTTCTAGATGGTTTTCACAAGATAAGGTGGTGTTTTTATCGTAACATGCACTGGAACTTAAGTGTGCTTCTGTTGAACCTGTAATAGAGGGTTGGGTTTCTCACTTCCATCTTTATTACATTGTTGACCGTCATCACCATCTTCATTGCATCTTAGGCCCAACCCTATCAACTTACGATATTAACCCATCACTCTTTGCACATTATAAATTGCTGATAGAGATATCATGTATATGGATTCCCTAGATTAGTACCTCATTGTTGTGTTGGTGTCGATGCGAAGTTATTTTATCACCACATAATCCATCCTTTTAAACCGCCATGACTCAAAATTTGAGTGTCATCTTCCTCTTCTTCGTATACCCTAGAAGGATTCCATTACAAATTTTACCTCATGATTGTTGCTATATTTAGTCTCTCTTATGCATTTTGATATGCATTGGTCTCATATCATTGTTGACATTAGCCCTTTCGCTTTCTTTCGCTTGGTGTTCTATCTTTCATGGAGGGACCACTATGATGAGTGGTTTTTCTTGCAAACATATTTGCTCTTGTCTATTTAAGGTCAGGTCTCCATTTTAATATTGTTTCATACATATTTTTCCCTATGATTACCTATAATTTTGCCTAGTTCTTATCATTATCATCTCCAATATGCACATCCTTGGATTATTACCTTAACCTTGAGCATGATAAGGTAAATTGTTAATTATTTAGTACATTTCCTTTGTTTTCAATGTTTTAAGGAAGTTTACATAAGATTTTATTAATGATGGTCAATGCGGAGGATAGATTAATGTGATGCGTCAAGGGTTCTTATTCACTCATTTCAGTTCTTGTTCGCAAAATAATGTTCTTATTCCTGTCATCATCTGTCATATGTCTAGCTATCATGATGAGAATTTAGATCATGACTGTTGCATAGCACGGGCTACGTTGTTTCGTTTGTGCCTAGGATCTTATGAAGAAGCATGAAGCCACAATCAAAGATATGATCAAACTTCCCTCTATACGCACCAAATCCTCATATGCAGTAAATAATAATGATATTTTCGGCTCATCAAAAACTCCTTTTTCTAGTTCATTAGTAGTTTAAAGTCTTTAATCTCATTCCTAAATGATATCGAATGAGTTATGTTTGAGAATTCTATAATTTGTTAGCCAACACAATATTTAGACCTAAGTATGGAAACATATTTGGTGCCTTTGTTCTATGGGCCAAGATATGCTAGATATCATGAGACAAAGGATTCATATTCCATGGTATATTGTGTGGAGTCATGTGGTTCATTCTAGTTTTGTTTATGAAGACACATCTCATCATTTCAATCCGAGCCAAAGATTCTCTTTCTATTCTATAGGGATGAAGATCACAATCGGAACCTTAAAATGTATGTAATTGTTTGATCTCTAATCTATGAGATCAGAGACATTGATATTATTCATAGATGAAGGATATTCTTGTAAATATATATATTAGACCTTGTAATGTGATATGGGGGAGAGGAGTTGAGATATAGTAATGTTTATATGTCATAGTCTTTTCTTAATGCAACGATACTTTGAGTTCTATCATCCTGTGGTTTTGTTGTTGATGTGTTATTGATTGTCTTTATGTAGCCTACTTTCCAAGAAGGCATGAACCCCTTCTGAGGAATAAATTCTACATTTGTAGGAGATACATTCGTATGCCAACATATGGTATGAGATAACTTAGTGAGTTATTCATCTCAGTTGAATGTACAAGGAAAACATAATACCATGAGGGAAATATACCTTAAGAGTCATGATTACATTTCTATCACCTGAACCTACTGAGCCCCATTTATATTCAAGTTTGAGAAGAAGTGGTGCCCTCTTTGAAATTTAATGCATGTGTGATTTCTAATGCTTTCTATTGTCATGCTCTTAAGATATCTTAGGCTTTACTCCTACACAAATTGTGTTTGTACCTTATAAGTATATGAGCCCTAGGTTGATAAGAAATGTCTGAGGTTTATGCAAATAAATAACTCAACATCATTGGCTAAAACCTAGTTTCTACGATTTATGCTACTCATTCCACCAGGATTATCTGCCTTTTTTAATAGTGGTTATGATCTTTTGGTTTGTCACATAGATCCATGGTGTATGTGTTGGAAATAATATTGGGGGGGTGTGTGAATTAGTATTAGTCAAGTCAATAATCTTTTTGTCTTCTTACCCAATTTCATATATGCTACTTCAATGAAGGCAGCCCGCGTGTGTACACCACTGTGTTTAAGGAAACAAGCATATATCCAACAAACAAATGATTCTGTTAATTCATCATATGTTGATCTTTAATCTAAGTATCAGTAATTTATTAAACATTAAATAGTAACCATGTGCAGTTAATAACAGAAAGATCCATCACACATAAGCATCACACATGAACACCAAGATGTAAGGTGGAAACCCAACGTGGGTAAAAACCACCTACTGTTGTCATCTCTGTCTTCTTTTAATATTAAGAAAATCTGTTTACAACAATGTATTGGTGTAGACTCATACCAGTAGGTAGGCTTCTACCTGTAGAAGGCTACAACCTTCTTTCATTCTCCAACTTCTACTGGAAGAGAGCTACAACCCCCTAGCCCTTGTACTAGCCAATGTGTTTACTAGTACGTAGGTGCTGACCTACAAAAGGCTACAACCTTCTTTATTCCTCCAGGTACCACGTTTCATAAATTTTCAGATTGGATACTCTTGGAACACAACACCATAATTTGAAGGCCACGTTTCATCCAATTTTCATACTATACCCATCAACAACATTGAAGATCAACATCAATCACCACTGTAATACAACTATTGCATTACCCATTTATTGATATCATCAACAACAACAATCGTCAACCATGTGAGAGCCATGAACTATAGGAATCCTGCATCACAATTGTACTATATGATCTTTATGCATCTTTGAAGGAATGACGAAAGCAACATAAAGAAATGAGTCACTCATCATCAAATAATGAAGTTGTGTATATATGCATCATTAGAGAATCATCCATAAATATGATCTGAACACCAACTATGTGACCCCAAGATTCATATGAGATTTTGTCATGGGCAACTCATAACCACATCATAGCAAGATGTATCATTTAGCCATATAATCATCATCATCATTGATTAGGTACTAAAGACTTCTAAACATAATGCCAACAATTCTTTATTAGAAGCATAGCATGTTCTCCCCCTGAACTTGTTTGATCTGTTCACTTTCATATCTGATCATGCATATATCAGCAAGAAGTATCAAGGCATCATCATTAATCAGATATACATCAAGTTAACCTGTGAGGATAAAAAACAACATCTTATGAGTATCAATACATTTCCACACATTATCAAACAGAGCAAATAATTGAATTAACCATATCAAACCCTTTTTCCTGAGTCTATCCCATTGCTTTTCCTCAAATTAACATATACGCAACTATGCAGTGTCTAAATCGCATATATACGCGACTTCTCTTTATGAAACTTGCATATGAGATTTAGAACACTGAAGTTTCACACTTTCAGCTCCCTCTGAGTCTGTCATGTCTGTGCATTGTGCTGTGACACATCTTTCTGACTGTACTTCCTTCTTCTTCCATATCTTCAAGTGTGATGATGTTTTCTCCTTTTGGTATGGTGCCCATACTTTGTTCCTGCATTCCTTTGCTATATTTCCAAGCTTGTTACATGCATATCATCTCATATGTTTCATATTCCTTCTATAGCAATCAATGGCTTTGCGACCAAACCTATTGCAAGCAAAACAATATCCCTTAAAGTGCCTAGAACGTGATTATATTTCTCTGTGATGGTCTTGAACCATTCTTCTTCTGCATCTGGTTGCACCATGTCCAAAATTATAACATTCAACATTAATCATTTGAGAAAATAACCGACTATCACTTCCATAGTTAGGAGTAAAAGGTTTTCTTTGAAGAATTTCTTTCATTGGTTGTTGATAGGATTGACCTCTCATCTCCTTGTTGAGCATTTTAGATTTTGCATTAGAGTTCCTTGTCTTACTTTGTGAACCAGATTCACCTTCAACAGATTCATGAAAATCAAGACCAGTTTTGATAGCAGGAGAAATTTGACTACTAAGAATATCATCCAAGATCTTAGTACTATCTTGAAATCGTAAGAGCTTATCCTTTTCTTCTAATCTATCTTTTAGAATATTTACCTCAACCTGATGTTACTCTTCCTTTTCAAGATACTGCTTCTTCATGATTCCTTCAGCTTTTCTTCCTTATTCCAACTGATGTCTTAATTCAAGAACTTTGTTTTCTTGTTTTTAAAGAGCTTGGAGTAGTTCTTTATTCTGCTCATTTGATTCTTCAAGATCTTCTTTTAGCGAGAGGATCTTAGCTTCAAGATTTTCATAGTGACTGGATCTATCTATGAGTTTCTTGATTGATGTGCTCCTTTCATTTACTTCATTTCTTAATGATGTCACTTCATCCTGTAGCTTTTGACATTGATCTTCCTTTTCCTTGAATTGCTTCCTTACCTTGTTTCCTTCCTTTAGTTGAGCTTTTAATTTGGTAGCTTCCTCTTTGGAGGCACATTCCCTTTTGTTCAATAGATCTTGTTGATCTCTAATTTTGTCCATAAGCCTTTTAAATTCTACCTCTATTTGATATCTTTCTTCCTCACCCATAAGAGCAAATTCAGTTGTTTCACTATCACTTTCATCATCTTCAAATGGATGGAGAAATGTATCACGAGAGGATAACAAATTCATACCTGATAGTTCTTTTGCTTGTTCATCTTCATTCTGAGGTGATTCTGAATTTGAAGTGTTGCTTCCACATATTCCCCAATCGATTTTCCCACTGTCATAGTTCCTCTCAAATGTCTTCTTCTTCTGAGGCGCTTTCTTCTTTAGCTTCTTTCCCATTGTTCTATAGATCTCCTTCAAGCGATCAAGCTTCTACCAAAGGACCTTCTCTGATACCAATTGTTGGAAATAATATTGAGAGCGAGGGGGGTGAATCAGTACTAGTCAAGTCAACAATATTTTTATCTTCTTACTCAATTTCATATACGCTACTTCAATGAAGGCAACCCGTATGTGTACACAATTGTATTTAAGGAAACAAGCGTATATCCAGCAAACTAATGATTCTATTAATTCATTATATGTTGATCTTTAATATGAGTATCATTGCTTTATTAAACATTAAACAGTAACCATGTGCAGTTAATAACAGAAAGATCCACCACACGTAAGCATCACACATGAACACCAAGATGTAAGGTGGAAACCCAATGTGGGTAAAAACCACTTGTTGTTATCATCTCTGTCTTCTTTTAATAATAAGAAAATCTGTTTACAACAATGTACTGGTGCAGACTCATACCAGTACACATGCTTCTACTTGCAGAAGGCTACAACCTTCTTTCATTCTCTAGTTTCTACTGGAAGGGAGCTACAACCCCCTAGCTCTTGTAGTAGCCGATGTGTTTACTAGTACATAGGTGCCGACCTACAGAAGGCTACGACCTTATTTCTTCCTCCAGGGACCATGTTTCATAAATTTTCAAACTGGATACTCTTGGAACACAACACCATAATTTGAAGGCCACGTTTCATCCAATTTTCATACTGGACCCGTCAACAACATTGAAGCTCAACATCAATCACCACTGTAATACAACTATTGCATTACCCATTTATTGAATAGTCAATCATTACTCTCTGAATCACCCAACAACTTAATCACTAAAACCCTGTCATCAAAACACAGTCACTAGAACACAGAGCAGAACCCATAACTCTACAACAATATTCATAGCCAACTTTATCATCAAAAACCATGCGTCAGAGTGCATACGCTACTTGGAAGAGCCGAACCGGCGTGTATACGCAACTTCACCAAAGCGAACCAATGTATATGTCATCAAATACTTACTTATAACTTTGATGCACTTCCCAACTTCAGACATACCCAGATCATTACATACAAAAATATGTGTGTTAGCAACCATATCTAGTCCATCAGATCACATAAAGATAAGTTATTATGATCCTGATCCATTATTAGATCTCATCCATCAACACTCAAGTTAATCACAATCAACCAATCTAAAAATGCGTAATACTGTCACCAGTAAACAGTCACCAGAACTCAGAACTTTGCATCAACAACCAGAACCACTTGTAACTTCAAACATCATAGTTCATATGGTATACGCTACTTATATGTGTCTAACCTGCGTGTATACGCGCTTTTATCAAAGTCAACCAGCGTATACATATGTAAATATTCATTCATAATTTTGCAGCTATTCTAGACTTCAGTTATACCTAGATCATAATATTTACATAACATCACATGCGTCAGTATACAGATCTAGAATAAGCATGATCAAACCAGATAGAGATGATTCATTCCAAGCCATAAGATCCCAATCCATCTTTAGACCTTGTCCTCCATCAACCACTGAGATTCCTCCTTGGCTCAGATCAAACAAAGCATCATAAACCCATAACCTGCATACTGGATCTCACACTACATCAGATATTCGAGACTTCCTTCTTGGCCTAATGATCTTCTCCTCCTTTTATAGTCTTAGGCCTTTCTCAATACCATGGTCCAAAACCACGTAGGACCAATACCTTGGACCCAATACCTGGGGTCAATACCTCAGACCAATACCAAAAGACCATGGACCAAATACCATGGACCAAAACTTAGTTTTCCAACATGTATGCGCCTTTCCTTCTGTGAAAGTGCGTGTGTACGATATACGCGCCTTTGTATATAGTGAACCTGCGTGTATATGCGGCTTGGTATATAGTCAACCTATGTATACCTTTCTTTCTTCATTCTTGTTGTTTACCTGCTATATTGTGATCTTTCATCTGAGAGAGTTGCCTTCTGAACTGATTCCTTGAAGTTGCCCCGCATTTCATCACATCTATAAATACTACTATCATGCATTCTGTCACATCTGATATCTCTTCTGTAAATTCATCTAGTTACCATGTACAAGTGAATTGTTCTGCTACAAGTGGGTTGCCATCAAGTACAACACATTCATCATAATGCCAACAGTATGTCTCGTGGCCATGTACTAGCATTAAACTATGACATTGATCACAATGCTTTCACTAGTGGCTATGATCTTTTAGTTTGTCACATAGATATACTGTGTATGTCTCATAGCCATGTACTAACATTTCATGTCATGGATCGTTTGGTTTGTCACATAGATATATGTGTATGTCTCATGGCCATGTACTAACATTTCATGTCATGGATCCGTAGTATAGTTAGCAACGTGATTATCAAAAACTAAATTTAATTAATTTTCTTAGACATTAATATGTTACGTCGCTAGATTATTTATTTTGCATCAATTTTAAAAATTTAGACAATCCAATCAAGTTCAATCCATAGTTAGTAACCATGGCACTAAATGAAATTATTTAGTTATAAATAACGAAATGTTTTTCATTGTTTGGTTATTTTAGCTAGAATTTGAATGTTGTGAAAAACAACTAAACTCTCATATTTTAGCTAGAATTTGAGTGTTGTGAAAAACAACTCAGCTCTATGAATGAGAAATGCATTATTGTTAGTTTAAATTTAAGACGATAGTTAAAGGTTTGGGATAAGTTTCTTCTAAACACATATATATATATATGCTCACATCTAGGTTTTCTTCATTAGCAGCACGAAACAAGATTGAACTCTATTAGCGAGATCTATCTCTTGATTGTTTCCTCAATAACATTTGCAATATATTATTCCAGGTATGATAACATACTCAAAAATTTGTAAAGTTTGATTGAATGTGCCCATGCAACTATGAATTGAGATATTTACTTTACGTTCTCGTCCAAAAACTATAAATCATTTTGTGTACAAATTAGTTCAAACAAATGTTTATTGTGGATTTAAAGTTGTTTCTCTTTTACTTTGCAAAAACGTTGTCTGGGAGAGCAAGTAATAATAAAACGCCGTCTTGGAAAGCACGAAATAATAAAAGTAATAATAAAACGTTGTCTTGGAGAGCACGTAATAATTAAAGTAATAATAAAACGCTATCTTGGAGAGCACGTAATAATTAAAGAAATACACATCGAAATCGCTTGCCCAGCAATACAAGTCTATGTAAGACATAGACTACCAATTAGCCTTTTCTTTCTGGTTTTTTCGCTTTTTCAAATTACTTTATTATTTTCAACTATCCGAGATATACATTTTGACCTCTACACATTAGTTTTTTAATAAATTTTCAACCGCCTCCTTTTTGTGAAGAAATTATTTTCGGCTGCCTGGAAAATCAATGAAAACTAATTTACCAAAAGAATAAATCAAGCAGTTTATAAAACAATTGCCGCCTGACAGTGAAATGCCAACCTGGCCAGTGACATAAGCCATATTATTATTATGCCTGCCGCAAGTATTATGCAATGGATATTATTATTATGTGTGATTTATTATGCCTACCGCAACTATTATGCATTAGGTTTTTGGTCAACTGTATTAGTTTGGTTTTAACTAAAAATTTAAGTTATTTTAATAATTTAATTTTGAAAATTGAAATTTTTTATTTTAATTTTTTTTTTCATTCAATTATCTAATTTAATAGGTTATTATTTATTGTATTGGGATTTGTGTTATGTATTTGTGTGAGTCTGTTCTATCACTTGTACTTAAGTACCCGTGCATTTCTCTTAAATTTTGATAATCTAGGTTTGTTTTTCCTTAGGTTTGATTTGATATATTTAATTGGATGAAATGGTATTGTTTATTAAACTGAACTTTGGTGGATCGTTGGTATTTTGGTGGTCCCGTGGAGGTAGTGGGCTGAATGCATTTGCCTTAAATTTTGATAATCCAGGGCCATTTTTCTTTAAGGTTTGATTTGATATATTTAATTTGAAGAGATGCTATTGTTTATTATAACCCACCTATCCTGGAACCTTTGACAATTCATAAACCATTCTTCCCTATTATTAGTCCCAACTCGGCCAAAAATATCACTGTCCGAAAGAAGACCCGTGGTGGGAGTCGCCACTATAAAGGCCGGGCTATTTCCTCTGAATTGGGTTTATCTAACCTTCCCCTCATTGATGTTCCTATCTTCGAGTCTCCTCCTCCTCAGCCCCTTAGAGCAAGCTCGGCTGGCCAGCCTTCCAAATGACCTTTATCATCTCTTACAACATCAGGGGCCTTGGAGCCGGCCCTAAATTCTTGGCTCTAAGGGAAACTCTCCTCTCTGCTCGGCCCTCCATCATTTTCATCCAAGAAACAATGCATCCCAGCTCGGTATCCCTTGCTTTTTTCCGCAAGATGCTTCCATCATGGCACATGGCTGCCACTAATGCGGAAGGTCTTTCCGGAGGATTGGTGTCCATGTGGGACCCTGATATGATCAAGGCGAAGGCATTTAAATGCTCCGCAGGCATTCTTCTCTCTACATCCATTAGGGGGCGTCCGAGTATACTAAATTTGCTGAACATATACGCTCCTTACAGGCACAGATCCCCCTTTTGGGATTCTTTGTTCTCCACAGGTATTTTGGACATTAATTCGTTGCTTATTGCAGGTGATTTCAATCTTACTCTAAGCCCAGAAGAATGCTGGGGTCATGGCCAATCAGTCGATAGGCTGGCAGACAGAATGAGGAAGGAGTTTTTTAACAGGAACCTAGTCGACATTTGCCCTGAATTTATGTCCCCCACTTGGGACAATGGCAGATTGGATTCTGCTTTCATAGCGAAAAGAATCGACCGCTTTCTTCTACATTCCAGTGTTATCCTAAAATGGGGAATGCCGCAAGCAAAAACTGGAGGGGAGCTCACATCCGACCACAAGCCCATCCTCCTCGACTGGGTTCAGGCGGAACGAAGATTGGGATACTCTTTTAAATTCAACTCCATACATCTACAGGATGAATCCTTTAATGAATTCATAAAATCCAGCTGGGGGGACATCAACAATTCTCAGGATGCTTTTCTTCTAACTTTCCGGGACAAGACTCAACTATTAAGACATAAAACAAAGACTTGGCAGAATGCAAAGAAGCAAAAAGATGCAAAGGAACTACACGACATCAACTTAGAAATTAACAGGCTTGCATCTTCTATTCACATCAATGGAAGGACGATCGACAAGGCCTCCCTCATGAGCTCCCTTGAAAGAAAGAAACAAGCTCTTCTCCTAAAAGAGGAAGCAACTTGGCGGCTTAAAAGTCGAGCCATTTGGCTCAAAGGCGGGGACAGGAACACCCGTTTTTTCCACAATTTCGCAAACGGTCGCAGATCTAAAAATTCAATATGGAAGATTGAAAATGACCAAGGACAATGCTTCTCCTCCCAGCATGAAATCTCAGCGGAGGCCACTCGTTTCTTCAGGCAACAATATTCAAGGCAACACAGTGAACTAAACGATTCTCTCTGGGCGGTCGAATATCTTCCGGTCATGTTTGATGATGATGCCAATGATGTTTTTTACAGGCCCGTCACGGAGGAAGAACTTTCGGCAACCATTAAGACCTTTAGCAAAGACAAGAGCCCCGGTCCTGATGGCTGGCCGGTGGAATTTTTCTCCCATTTCTACGATCTCTTCAAAAAAGATCTCCTCAGCATGGTTGATGCGTCCCGTCATTCTGGCAGTATCAACAGCGCTCTCTCCGCCACCTTTATTGCCTTAATTCCAAAGTGTGAAAAACCTTCCTCTTTTGGAGATTATAGGCCGATTTCTTTGTGCAATTCCCTATATAAGATCATCTCCAAAATTATAGCAGACAGATTGAAGAAAGTTCTTAACTCTTTTATATCTAAAGAACAGCACGCCTTCCTCAAGGACCGGCTTATCATGGATGCCGTTGCTATGGCACAGGAGTGCCTCCATTCTATTTGCTCCAAGAATATTAATGCCGCTGCTCTTAAAATTGACCTTAAAAAGGCCTTTGACTGTGTCGACTGGAGTTTTCTCAAAATTCTTCTAGCTAAAATCGGCTTAAGGCCTATGGCTATCAGTTGGATCATGGCGTGCGTGGAATCTGTCCAGTTCTCAGTAATTATAAATGGTATTCCTTCCACCTTCTTCCACGCCGAGAGAGGGCTCCGTCAGGGATGCCCTCTCTCCCCGCTCCTTTTTATTTTGGTAATGAACTGCCTCAGCTCGCAAATCAATCATGCTGTGGACGAGGGTAGATGCAAGCCGGTTCGTATTTGCAGAGATATTTCCCTCTCCCATAATTTCTTTGTCGATGATATCCTTCTTTTTGCCATGCTTTGCAAACCTTCCTGGATCTGCCTCTATATGCTTTTCAGAAAATTCCAGGCTGCTTCAGGCCTTTCGATCAACTGTGGAAAATCCGTGCTTTATCATAACGATTCAAATCCTGATATGGCTCGGTGGATTGCTGCCCGTTTTGGAATCAATCTAGCCCTCATAAAGGACGGCTTCACCTACCTGGGCTTCCGTCTAAAAGCAAAGGGGTATCATAGTATGGATTGGGCCTGGCTGGTGGACCGCTTCTTCCACAAGATTTCTCGTTGGGAAATGCGCTTTCTGTCTCTTGCAGGCAGATACATCTTGGTTCAAACAGTCCTCTCTCAACTCTCGGTGTACTGGAGCCACCTTTTTCTCCTCCCTTTATCTGTTATCAAACAAATGAAATCCATAGCTGCCATCTTTTTGTGGAGTGGTCGATCTTCCCCCTCTAAAATTCATTTGGTGAAGATGGGCTCTATTTCTCGTCCAAAGGAGAAGGGTGGCTGGGGTCTCCTCGATATGCACCTTTTTGGCAAGGCGCTCATATGCAAATCTCTTCACAGGGGCTTTTTTGGGAACGGTCCGTGGAGCACCTTGATAAGACAAAAGTATCTTAAGGGCCGCCCCTTGGTTTACTGGTTCAACAGATCTTCGCTTGGAATCCGGAATGGATCTCCCATTTGGAACAGCTTCAAAAAGATCCAACCTTTCTTCAGGAAGTACCTCAAGTGGACTCTTTTCTCGGGCTCCAGTGTCCTTATTGGTATAGATCCAACTCTATACAATCTGGAATCCATGATTCCCCACTCTTTACTCTCTTTCTTTCATTCTAGAGGTTTCTTCACCTGGAACTCTCTCATAGACTCCTGGTCCTCTCTTCAACCAATATGGAAAACCGACCTTCAGCTGGCCATCCCTCCCCTCCTCCGTCCCCTATGGCTTTCCTTCTCTTCCCGCTTCTCCCACCACGGGATTTTACAACTAGGCACAAAAGACTCTCTCATTTGGTCCACTGACTCCACCATCCATCCCATCTCTGTCCGGAAAATTTACTCTGTCTTAATCGCCGATCTCCCTCCCTCTCCCGTTGTTTTTCCGTTTAAGTTCTGGAAGGCCCCTTGCCCCCTCAAAACCATCCTATTCTCTTGGCTTCTCTTCAATGATAAGAACCTCTCCTGGGATGTATTACAGAGAAAAGGTTGGCACGGTCCTGGCAGATGTCAACTTTGCCTACAGGCGATTGAATCCAACTCCCACATGTTTTTCCAATGTCCCGCCTCCCAAGCAATCTGGTATGATCTCTCTGTGCTTTTTGGTTTTCCTCACTGTTTTTTCTCCTCTGTCCAGGATGCTTTTTCTTGGTGGGGCGATCAAAGTTCCACAAGGCAGGCTCTTTTCTGTCTCACATGCTGGAATATCTGGACGTGGAGGAACAGGCGCATCTTCCAGGCCTCCTGCCTGCCGCTTGTTTCCATTCTGCCATCCATAATGGGGACTATGCCCTCTCAGATTTAATTGGCTCTATATGTTTCTCAACCCGAGCCTCGTTCATTTTTGTATCGTGCGTCTCATCCAGCTATGGAGCTTGTTTTTTCTCATATGGCACCGAACTCTTTTTTTTGATTTACTGGCTGTGTTATTATGCGTTCCGGTTTTCGTTTCTTTTTATGATTTCACACTCTATATTGCGCAGTCATATGCGCTCATTTGGCTCTCTATTTGAACTCCATGTTACAGTCTATTCTGCGCAGTCATATGCGCTCAATCGGCTCATTATATGAACATCATGTTACATCCCTAGTTCGGATTCTGGCTGCGGCCATGCGCCTTCCATTCTGATCTTCAGATTAAGACTATGTGTCTTCATTGTAACCAAGACCCTTATATTTTCTCAATATAATATATCCTGATTTTTCTTACTGAAAAAAAAATTGTTTATTATAATGAAACATGTAACACATGAATAATTGTTTATTTAAATCAAATACTATTTATTTAGGTAAATTTTTAATGCATTGTATTTACTTCATCGAATTCATTAACTCAAGAGTGAAACAACCAACCACTCACGTACATTTGATATCATCACAATTTGTTCCTGAAATTCGATGTTGTGATTTTAAACACCCATAATAGTTATGTGTTTGCACCAATTCAGGTATAACCCTGTAAAATGAACATAGAATCGTAATTTCTAATCAATGTTAATTATTATTTGATTTGTGTTGTTTTTCTCCTTACAAAAATGTAGTTTGTAGTGATTTGCTATTTATCATTTTATTTTGATGTTATGTCTTATTAATAAAAAAGATGAATATAGATTTTTGTTATTTAATAAAAAAGTAAATATAAATTTAAAAATATAAATTTAATTGTATTTTTGACATTTCAATTATCAATATAATAATAATTATCTATTTTATAATTATTTAATTTTAGAAATATTTTGTAGAATATAATTATATAATTTTGTTTTACACCATGTTGTATGATTTTTCTTCATTTTGGAAAAAGTTGGGTTTTATTTAATTTTATTTAATGATATAAATATAAAATTTATAAAATTTTAATATAATAAATAATAAATTAATTTATAATTAAAAAATTAATAGATAAATAATTTTAAATAATATAAAATATTTTTTATTAATAAAACTTAAATCATTTAAATAATTTAAGATAATATTGTCAATAAAATTAAATTGATTAAAATAATCTTAATTCAAGATAATATTGTAGTTAATTGAAGAGAATATTGAAAATATAATGAAAGATTTTTGGTCTTTGATGATGGATGGAGTTATTTTGGGAAACATTGGAGGGATCGCAAATATTAATTTCAACATTCAAATCAAATAATTTAATTAAAATAGAAGAAATGAGGTGAGCATCAATTTTATCCGAACAAAACCACAAGTTTCTCAACATCTTTTTTGCATCGTCAACGAAGGAGAAGAGTTTGTAATTCTCTACTTGTTTTTCTCTTAGTACAAAACTCAACAGTGCCTTCATTTTCCTATGAAGTGAAATTGAATTCAAGTACTTCTTTCTACCCCTCGTGTGCTTAGGGTCTAGCACCCACCCTACCAGGTCGTTTAGCAACTTAAATTCAGACCTAGAGTGTCTCTCCTCCCTAACTTCTATCTCTAAATCCCTTCTCTCCTCACGCGCTTCTCATGTAATTTCTTTGAAATTTGTCCCCATAGAGTCATGACCGAAGAGCCTCACCCCCTCTGTCTCGACTGAGTTCTATCATAACCACTCCTACTTCTTTATCTTTGTCTTTTCAACATCTCTGAGTCATGAAGAGACAATTCTAGATTCCCATGGAGATTTCCCCTACCTGCAAAAGGACACACAAATTGAAACAAACCCCCCTCAACCAAGTCTAAACACTAGCACACAATCTCATCACAATAACACAAAACAAAACCCTGAAACTTGGACGAAAATCCACCAAAGAAAGAAGAAGGTGACTCAAAGTCATCCACAAACTCAATTCCCTCCACCATTGGATAGATAAACACCATCCCAAGACTGTGGACCTACATGGACCCAACGAATAGAGACCCAACTTCAAACCCCACTCACAAACCTAGACTTGATAAGAAAATAAAATTGCCCGTGCTAGTCCCTGTCACAAAATCCAATTGAAGCCACCACCAACATTGCTAAGCTGATACAAACCTAGACATCAAATAACCCTAGAAATCTCAATAAAACTATACGGCTTCAAGAGGTAATTGACATGCCACGGTTGAGACACACACCCTTTACAACTCAATTTACCACATAGACTGAACACGACATCAACCAAGACCAGGAAAAATATCGGAGAAAACGAAATTAACTTACAGTTCGAGCGCTGGAACCTAAAGTGAGATGGTTCAAAGTTCGCCACCCAGTGTGACCCAAATGCAAAAGCCACCACTACCTCTGCTCACGACAGAGCAATAAACACCAAAATTCCTCTCCACCTTGTGTGAAACACCAAATCTTTCCACACTACGGTTATTTCCCACCTCACCTTCTGAGACAAGAAGCTCCAAGAGGTTGAGGTCTTACCCTCGACTCTCACTCTCTCTTCACAAACAAACTCACCAACTCTTCATATCATTACAAAAAAACTCAAAGAAAAGTATATTTGCATGTGAAGTACCCACCATGTACCAACAACATTAAATGGAGGACATGACACCTTAAACCCTATCACATCTACAATAACACCCCATCAAGGGTTGATATTGAATTTATTATATATAAAGAGGAATTAAATTTATTCAAGTCTTTCTTTAGTAATTAAAAAACTATTCCTTAAAAAGAATTAATATTTATAAATAAATATAATTAATAAAGTAAAAGTAAAACAAATTTATATTATATTTATACTAAATAAATATCTTCTATCAAATTTAAATTTAAAATATTCTCAAAGCAATGAGCCATGACAACTTTCCAAATGGAATTTTCACGGCTAACCATCAAGACATTATAAGTTGCATTTGTTTTGACATGTGTCAACTTTAACTTAAGAAAAAAAAAATTACACATCTTATTGTAAAATGGACCATTTTGTTAAACAAAATTTGTTTATATATAAATGAACGTTATAAATAATAATTTAGAAATGATCATGGAGGAACCTATTAGAATTGGAATAATTTCAAATCCCTAGCAAATTGGTGGCTGGGGAGCCACTTGAAAGGAATATAAGTTTTTAAATTTATTAAAAGCAATTGACCATTTTGCTTATATATAAATGAATGTTATAAATTATGATGAGGAACTTATTAGAATTGGAATAATCTCAAATCAAATTAGTGGGCACGAATCTAATTTTTTAAATTTATTAAAAGACTATGCAACCTAACAAACTCTGTAATACACTACAACTCTTGATAAAGATTTCACTGATGAATGGATAAGTTTACATATAGAAATAAGTGCATATGTATTTATGCTTATACAACATCTGTAACTTTTCATTTTTAAAACCATATTTTTGAATGCATAAATGGATACAATGCCTTGAAAGTTTATTTGGAAATTTGGATTGTGTAAACCACATAAATTTGCAATTCCAACAAACCTTTGCTAGACAAAATTTAAATTTAATTTTAAAACTGGAATTAATGGCTCTGGGAAAATGGCTCCAAATTAATTTAAATTTTTTAAAAGGAGATAACTAAAATCCTAAAACAAACCCCCTTCTTTGTGTTGATTGCAAAATATCCTGGAATCTCATAGTCATTTAGGTGAAAATGCTCTTTATTTAATCTCATTAATAACATTATCAACACGCACTGACTTTAGTCATTTCCTCCTCCGTGCAATTACATTTTTTGTGCTCCATTGACCACAAGGACCTCTGGTAATGTTTCTCCTCGTTGCCTTTCATGTTATAGCTTGGATATAATATCTATATAATCTTTTGACATAGTGGTATGATTGGGAAAAAATTATTTTGCCAGGTGGTTTGAGCAACATGTGTGAGACTGACATCTACACAAATGTGAGACTATTTCAAGCCTGAACACATTTGCTCCCCTCCATACTCCAGCATTTAGATTGTTAACTTTTCTTTGCTGCAATATTTTTGCAGTAACATCATAAACATGTTCAATTTTTTAGTGTATCTTTTCATCTTTAGAAGCAATTTCTAATTTATAATGATTATTATTTATAACTACCAATCTCCCAATATATTATACTATGAACCTACTTTTGTAGTCACTCACTTGAAAACCTAATGAGTGATACTTTATGATAAACACCATGTTGATATAATGATTATTCAATGTTCACTTGGCCGGATGACGAATGCCATGACAATTGATCCTACACTCACTCAATGAAACTAGTTGATCTTAGACTAGATGGATTGAACATTGTGATGAATTGAAATTGGTTTGTTTAACTTTCGACCACTTTCGGATGATGAATGTTGTGACACACTCATTACAAATGAATTATTCTTATGCCACATATACAACTCTATATATTGATGAACTTTCCTGCCTCCATCTACATCTACCAAGCTAAGGACCGACGAGAAGAAGCAATACTATATTACTAGGTAGATTGATTGAGTGTTGCGCAAAGAGCGAGTAATGGTAAGTTTTAATATTGTTCCCTTGGGCTTATAATCCCTTGGGTTTTTAGTATTAATCCCTTGGTTGTATTGTTCCCTAGTCTGGATTTATAATATCGATCCCTTGTGTTTATTAATCTAAGCATTCATTAATATCGATCTGTGGGTTTTATAATCTCTTGGGTTTTTAGTATTAATCCATTCGATATATAATATCAATACCTTGCATTTATTAATGTAAGGGTTCATATACTTAAGGTATAATTATTCATGGGGTTTATAATATTAATCTTTGGGTTCAATATAAATCCCTTGGGTTTATAATAATAGTCAACCATGGTCCAACGTCACATTGTGACAAAGAATTTTCTCAATCTGAAAATAAGCCATGGTCCAACATCACATTCTTGAGTTTAATATTAATCCCTTGGGTTTAATATTATTCCCTTGGATTTTTAGTATTAATCCCTTGGGTCTATTAATATAAGGGTTCATATTCTGAGGGTATAATATTATTTATAGCGTTTATAATATTAATCCTTAGGTTACCTGGATGCGGGTGACTACTCTGGTAATTAATATGATTAGATGGTCGGCCGATGGATAGGATGGCCATATGGCTGCCAGCGTCATCCCCGATGCCAACCTTAAGCGAATTCATATCACCTTGCAGAGGACATTAAATGACTCTGAAGGCCGAGACACATCCACCACCCTCATAGACATGGCACCTACAAAGCGGTATGCAATTCCTCCATTGCTCCATTGCGTATGCCCTTGGCAGGCAGCAGAATTCTGCACTCGCACTGTGACAGGCAGCCGATGCTGGTTGCTTCCTTGCTTTGATCTCGGCAACATATTTCATTACTCTCACTCCAGCCTTTGCATCTTAGACTAGGCCCAAACCTCCCCTGTTCATTCTCTGCATCGAAACTCCATCAATCCCTTTGCTGTCAACCCAACTCTTAATCCTGCTATGGCACGCATCAGGCATCATCTGCGAAGCAGGCATGGCAGAACTCACGGAGGCATAATCCGCACACTCGCTTCGACTAGCTCTGCCACTGTTTCCCCTGACTCCTCCACTGATAATCCCAATCCTCTCAGCTCTCCCTATCACCACTACCCAAACACCAGAAGTGGAAGGGGCGTGCCAGGCTCCAAAGCACTCAAGGAAGGAACATTACTATTCACTGAGCGGATTTCTCCCTTCCACTGTATCCAGCTCCCCATATCACTTAGTTCTATTTCCGCAGCTCCTTAAATCAGCTTGTAATCACTGCTACTGTGACCATTTCTTTCTCGGAAGAGATTGAACTGTAAGCTCCTCCGCCTGGGCACAAGGACAAGCAGAGCAGAGCGGCTCCGAGCAACCACGGTATTAGCATTCCTGGTAATCAACAACATGACGAAGGCAAAGCAGCCCTGCATGGCAAAGCTGTAGCTGGCAGTCAACCTGCTGCAGATAGAAAACATGGTGACACAAGGGCATCAGGAAGCAGACAGAATGACACATCTGAAATGCAAATAGGCACAGGTGGCGCTGAGGAGGCTCCTCCAGCTCAGGGTAGTGGTGCGCCTGATGAAGATGATGATTGGTACCAATTCGCATGTCGGATCAAAGAGGTACCAGCCCTGGAGAATCTCTAGTCTTAATGCGTGGCTACCAGATATTCCCTTTTTGCCAGGTGGATATGTCTTATTTTGAATAGTCTTTTTCCTGGTTAACCATTTTTGGTTCTAGACATGTATTATCTCTCTCTGTAATTTTGGATAAACACTGTTTACCCATGTGTGGGTTCTTTCTAGCTTCATGGACTGGTTTCCCCTATGTTGGGTCTGTAAAAAACAGCCAGTTTCATTTTTGGTGATGATTGATGCTTAGAAATTTTGAGGTCAACTTTTTCTGTAACATCTCTTTTGTATCATATTAATAGAACAATATTACTTAGAAAAAAATATTAATCCTTAAGTTCAATATTAATCTCTTGGGTTTATAATCATGACTAACCATGGTTTAATGAGACATTGTGACATATATTTTTTCAATATGAAAATCAGTCATGATCCAACGTCACATTGTGACAAAGATTGTCTCGATATGAAAATCAATCATGGTCAACTATGGTTCAATATTGCATTGTGACAAATATTGTCTCACTATGAAAATGAACCATGGTCAAGCATTGTCAACCATGGTGAGCCATGGTCAACCATTGTCTAATGTCACATTATGACAAAGATTGTCTCAATATGAAAATCAACCATGGTCGACCATGACCCAACATCGCATTGCGACAAAAATTGTCTCAACAAGAAAATCAACCATGGTCAACCGTGTTTATTTTAGAATTTATAATATTTACTTTAGGGTTTATATACTTTGGGTTTATAATATTAATTCCTTGGGTTTAATATTATTCTCTTGGGTTTGCAATCCCTTGGGGTTTTAGTATTAACCCCTTGGATTTATTATAATCCCTTGGATTTATAATATCAATCCATTGGGTTTATTAATCGAAGGGTTCATATTCCTAGTGTATAATATTATTCATAGGGTTTATAATATTAATCCTTGGGTTAAAAAAAATTCCTTCAGTTTATTATCATGGTCAACCATGGTTACTAACCATGGCCACATTGTGTCACAGATTGTCTCATGGTCCAATATCACATTGTGACAAGCATGGTCAGCAATGGTCCAACGTTGCAATGTTACAAAGTACTGGGTCAGTGGAATGACCATTCTAATCTTCAAATCATTGAAATCGAGATTGCCCCAGAAGGGGAACCATTCCAAGCCAAAAATTAAGAAAGTTTCAACTGCCCATGCAGGGGCTATAGTTCCAAAATATAAAAAATAAGAGTAAAGACTGGGAAAATCAAAACTTGACTCAGAATTGTCCATTATAAGTTGACCAGTGAGATCAAAATTCCAAAATTTTGATGCCCGAGAAGGAAAACAAGACAGTAAAAGACTGGACACGATGCATGAAACAAAAAGACAAGTGCCAAAGCTGAACAAAACCAGATTAAGGCTCGCCACGTGACCTGGCAAGTTGTTGCTTAGTTTCCTTTGTAGGTTCCTCCTCCACTATCGGACACCACTCGTAGATGTCAAAACCATTGTACTCTGCATGAACGCCACCTGCATTGGCCTCAAATTGGATGCCCTTATCCTTACAGTGGGTTTCACTTTCCAGCATTCACGAATTGTTGTTTGAGGGGATATCCTTATCTGTTGGTTGATATATGGAGCTTGGATCCCCTGGATTGAAATTGAAAGGAGGGTCTTGGCTGAAATCCCTGCTGAGCGAAGGTTCTGAATTGGAGGTAGGGATTTCCCTGAAGTCCACAGTGATGGTGATCATAATGCACAGCTTGTTTAGGGAGCTTTGAAACTGGAAGTGTGCTTGCTGGGAGGTGGCATTGGTTGTTGCGTGGAGAGGGATGCTTCCAGAGTGATGAGCCCCACTGGAGCCCATTCCTCCACATCCGCTTCTCGTGTTCGGAGACATGCCTTGGGAGCAGGGATTGGAGAGGGAAGGGGACTGGGAAACTGAAGGGGAAGAAGAGGCAGAGGGGGGACGATATCTGGAACGCAGAGCACCACCACGATTGCCTCCGTGCCTGCTATTCATTCTGTGATGATATCTCATGGGTCTGATGGAGTGAGGTTGCTGAGAGTGGTAGGAGGACTGAGAAGAAATCAAACCAGGCTCCACGGGAGGAAAAAGTCGGGGATTTGCTGAATTTACAAATGAAGCAGAGGAAGGAGTTAGGATCTCAGACCGCAAATGGTAGAGAAGGGACTGGGAGTGATGGATACCATTGCCAAGGTCTACACAGCATAATAATCTGCAGCGTCTTCTAGTAGCTGTGCGGAGGCTCGGTTCAAAGACGGAAGGAGGACAGGAACAATTAATGGGCTGAATGAAGCAAAGAGGAGTCTCCTGTGCCATATTTTGGGAGTTGCAGGGAATGTCTTGAAATTCCCAGGTAGTTAATGTTGCCAGCTTGAGAGCCATAATTTGCCTTGAGAACGCACACATGGAGGCACAAGTGGCTATATGGATGGGCCGCCTATTTTCCCGCTTTCTCATACACCATAAATGATTATCTACCACCCGCATCCGGGGATGTTGCATCCATTTGCACCAGCTTGGTGAACTCCTGTTGGTGTGAAGCATCTTTTATGATTTCTACCAGACCTTTGTGGATGGGTCTATCATCGATTATACCAAGGTTGGCTAAGTGGTCAACCACTTTGTTGCCATTCCTCTTAATGTGTTTGAATGTGATGACTTTATTTCTTACTAGCATTTGCTCAATGTTTTGCAGACGAGCTGCAAGATGCCAGCTGCAGGAAATTTTTTCAACAGGGGTTCCCTAAATGATTTGTTGAGCCATGTTGATGAGTATTTAGGAATCTCCCTCAATGATTAGGGGAAAAAATTTGTGTTTTTGTGCAAGGATAAGTCCTTGCCATAATCCCTCCAATTCTGCTAAGTTGTTGGTGTCCCATCCTATATTGCCTAGATATAATAATAGAGGATTTCCTGAATGATCCCCAAAGGTTCCTCCGAACCCTGCCTGACCTAGATTTCCTTTGGAAGCACCATCAAAGTTGAGTTGTGTAAGCCCAAAGGGTGGAGGGTACCGCTTGCTGGGAGGTTGCTGGGCGGAGATGGACTTGGTAGGTAGGTCCTGAGTTTGTATGGGCTTGAGATTCCAATTCATCCAGATATTTCGTTCTTGTGGTTCAGTGGGAAAGTCCTCCTTGCTCCAAGATTGTAGTGCCAGGGTTTCCTGCAGGTTGATGCACAGAGTGTTCCAAATTATTTATATGGGAGTGTTTTGATTCTGGAATATACGCCGATTCCTTTCCTTCCAGATTGTTCACATGATGTGTCTTGGAAGTATTTTCCAAAGAGCATTGAGCAGGGGACTTTTTTATAGGCTTTTGGGCCAGTGTCGAATGGTGTTGGTGATGTCTTCTCTATCTCTGCCATATTTTTGACATCTGAAAATAGTTTTCTCCCACAGTTTGCTAGCTAGTGTGCAAGAATGCAAGAGGTGCAGTACAGTTTCCTCCTGCTGCTCACAATTGGGACATCTTGATAGGCCATAAAAGTTTCTTTTTCTAAGGTTGTCCCAAGTGAGAATTCTTTTGTGGCAAAGTAGCCAGAGAAAGGTTGAAATTTTAGGCCAAATTTTGTGATGCCACAATTTATCCCAAAGAGGCTCCTTATTAGCTGGAGAGTTGATTATTAGATTGTATACCTCTTGGGTGGTGTTGTGGCCAGCAACAACCCCCCTCGTTCAATCTAGTATCAGCCATGATGCTAGAATGAATGGGGACCCTTAGTTAATTTTTGAAAAAACAAAGATTTCTTTTGAAATTACAAGCATAAGCTTAGGAAAGGTTTCTTGGACGACTTAAGCCTAAACCTGTGTTCATAAAAGCAAATCTTTAAGGTTGCATCACAAAAAGATAAGAAACGCCTTCGTTTCCCCTCTAAAGGCCAATATGCGCATCGCCTCGGTGTTAGTGGACAACATCGCATCGCAATACACTAGCATCCATAAAGAAAAGCTTACAAGTCCGCCGATCTGCGATGTTGCGATCGCGCGATCGCATATCGCAGAAATGAGGCAGGGTACGTTGGCAAACATTGAATTATTGCGATCTGCGATATGGCGATCTGCGATGTTGCGATCACTAACACTTGCGATCGCGCGACATGCAAGGGTACGTTGGCGAGTCATAAAAGCACCTTAGTACGACTCCTTCGGGCGCGCCACCCAAAGAAAATCCACTTACTATAACCTGACTTGGAAATTATGCGCTTTTAATGATAGTAATAAATTTGGTTGTCAGTTATTAAGTGGAATAAAGACACGTGCCTTAATGCGAATTTGCTTCACGTAAGGTGGCATATCTGATTTATCTCTTGCATTTAAAACTCTCCCATCACCTTTCTGATCAATCTTTCCATTTCACTCATAACCTGCAGGAGCAAAGTGCGAAGGCAAAATCAAACAGAAACGCTAAGCGAGATGGGGAAGAAGAACAAAGCTCAGAGCTCAGAGACAAGAGAAAAGACCAAGGAGATGGCACCCCTCTACACAGATACTGCATGCAATAAAGATGCAGACATCTCAACATGGGAAGGCATGTATAGGCTGTTAGAAGAAGAGAACCCTAGAATAATCAAGGTAACTGCTGTCGTCGCAGGTGCATCACGTCCTTCAGATTCATCCCTGGAAGACCTAGCGTGCTCTTTCCTCCATAGAATAGCGGCAAGGCCGAAGATCCTACCGTATACAGACATGATCAAGTGGATTTTAGATGATGCGTAGTTACATCATAGGCAGTTCAAGGTCCAAGGGCATGAGCTCGTGGGATCGTTTGCGGCTCAAGACCTGAAGCTCATTGGTGGGCTCCAGTATTGTAGCAATAATGCTACAACTCCTGGAGCTTCCTATCTCTAATTTTATCAACCCGGTAGTTCGTACAAACTTGGAAGCGACGGTGCTGTATGCACAAGTACTAGCTCTTGTCGCAGCTGTCACTTGGTCAGTTGGCACAAGTCCGCTAGTGTTATAGACAATTTTGTGCCTTACAGCAATAAACATGAATTGTCAATAATCCAAGGGATCCAAAGTTCCCTAAACATGATGTTCCTACCCCTAGAGGAACAAGGTCAGCAAGCCAACAGCTCTCAGATCAGTTCTACACTTGAAAACACTCAAAAACAAGCAATCCTGAAATCAAAGCAGGTGCTCCACTAGGCTTCTGCGCTGAAACACAAGTGCTCCATGGTGTACCTGCGTTGCAAAGCAGGCAGAACAAAGCCCGCCTGCGTTGGGCGAGTTTGGACATGTGGCACAGTGAGTCATTGCCTTGGAATCTTCCAAAAATGACACTTGGATCAGGTATTTCGCCTTGTGATGAGTCAGAGGCTTTGTTTCTCCAAGTGGAAGCAAGGTTCACCAAGTGGACTCAAGAACTGAAGATCAACTAAAGATTAACTGAAGAGAGAGAGGACACAAGGCAGCTACACATCAGTTGCAAGCTGACTCATCCTTTCTCAATTCATCTATATATTGAGCTCTCTCCTATGAGCTCAGGAGGCTGGAATTTTGTGCAAAGTAATGATATGTTGTTGGTTTCATTCTTGACTTATTGGGTGATTGTTTGAGAGAGGTGAAGAAGAGCAACTCTTTCTGCTGGGAGGTGTTGCTGGGTTGGAGCCTGCTATGGTTGTAATCCTCTCAGAACCTTTTCTTCTACATTAATAAAAGCTATTGAGGTTCTTCTATGTGCTCTTGTTTCATTTATATATTGTGATGATTGCATATTTGGTTTACACTAATCCATGAACCAGTTATGATTGCATGCCTCTTGTAGTCTCCTTCTTTGTTGTTTTGCAGGATCTCTCTGTAGCTGGGCGAGTAGAAGGACAAAGAGCTAGGAGCAAGTGGCCAAAGAGAAGAGTTTGGATTCGACACTAAGCGCAAGGCAACGGTTAGTACTTTCTCCACTCTCTTTTGCTTTCATAAAGAAGTAAACTTTCAGTAGTTTGTCTTACAGTTGTTGCTAAGGAACTGTCACCCTTAGAGTGGGTTAGGGTCATCCGAGTCGGATACTTTTCCCTACAACAAACTGGCAACCATACTGGGGAGCGTATCCGTTTGATTGTGTTTGTAGTATCTTTGCTATTCATTTCCTGAACCAAAGAGTACCGAATCGAAAAGCTTTTGACTATATCAAAAGCGAAGTAGAGGGGTAGCTACTCTGGCTCATTTCTGAGCAAGTTCATGATTTGAAGAGCTGATCTACAAAGATCCTTGTAAGCTCTTAGTGATAGCTTTGCACCTTCTAAATCATTCCTTTGAGTATGCTTGACTGAATGTCTCTGATTTGAGCAAAAACCGTGCATTTTTGAGAAAGTTATGACCCAGAAACTGTGAAAACGCAACTCTCGTTTTCCAGAGCAGGTAGTACACAGGCTACCTGCTTTGCAACGCAGGTCTCGAAGGGGCTACCTGCGCTAAGAGCCAGTTTGGCTGTGCAGAGCCTGCGTTGGCCCAAATTTGCCTAGTGCATTTGGGGTTTCCTCCTTTCTCTTGCCTGTTTTCACTTAGATTTGCTGCTAAGTGTCAGTCTTGTACTTGTTTTGAAACCAGTATTACTTGCCATCATTCCGCCTCTGTTATATAACGAAATTGTACTTGTTCTTTGTATTTCTTATTCATTTACAATTTCCCATAACGAGAAGTAAACTAGTCATGCTTTTGGCCTCTTAGATCTGAACCTGTGTTAGGCATTTTGCTGGTCTAAAGAGTTAGCTTGCTTGCTGTCCATAGCTGATTAGTCATTTTACTTTCGTTAGTATGGTTTGATTTCATGTATTTCCAGTGATTAAGCAAGTGAATCTTAAGGTGTCTTTTGATTGTTGGACAAACTTGTTTACTTTCGCTTTAAATCGAAATCAAAGTTATATAACCACTTTCTTTTTGTATCCATCCACATTAAGAAAGGGAAAAGAAAATACATGCATTGTGCATTTTGCATTTGACTGTGTGCTTGTCGATTTAGGAAAATTTGCATTTTAGTGTGTGCTCTATGATCTGTGCGAAAAGATTTGCCTTTCTTTTCCCTCAGTAGTTAAGGTTTTCAAAGTTGAAAGATTGAAAAGTTTGCTTCTCATCTTAGATTGCATTCAGGAATTTGTTATATACATCTCGTGGTGATCCTTAAAGGCAAACTGTTAAGCAAGATCAACATTAAAATAAACCCAATTTACATAACAACGCTTTGTAACATAACGCAAACATCTAGAGGTCTAGGTAGAGACGTGTTCCGGCATCGTTAAACATAGTGACTGTCGATCTCTACGAAGGTGGGTGATTCCTCCTGAGAGTCGGTGGCACTAATATGGACTTGTGCTCCCACGTACCGTCGCGTATATATTGGGAGACCCCTATAGGCAATTATCCTTTATCCATAGGAAGCCGTGTCGGCCGCCCTACTGATCGCGATGCAGTGAACACAGCATTCACGAAGATCGACCACCCGTACCGTAAAATGTATTCTGTGGTTTCACGAAAGGTTTGGCACACCCTCTGCCTAGATCTCCAGAGCAGTTTCTTTTGGCCCTTTTCAAACTCTATAACTGAAAAGGTCCAACCGAGCATTTGTCACTTCGGGCTCGTTAATACATCGAAGGCGACTAGAGTCATCTTTAGCTTTTTCTCGACTCTTAAAACATGAAAAAGCAAGTTTGTGTCTAAAAGCGTCGTTAATAAAATTTATTTTAAGCGGAACATAATCACCTATTATTCCCACGTTGATCTTCCAGTTGAAAAGTATGGAGCCCACCAACCAAGGAAGCAACCTTGGAGGAAGTCCAAATCCCTTCTCCTCTTGGGGAGATGTTGGTGCGCCTCATATGGCAACATTGTCACTTCCAGGATTGACAATTGGCCTACCTGTATGGCTCTTTTCAACTAATGTAGTCCAGATCGCCACTAATCCTGAGCAGTCGAATCAACAGTCAGACCAATCTAGAGTTACCCACCAGCCTTCCACTTCTTACAATTCTTCCTCTCATCCTTCATCTTCACGAGGTAGAGCCGGCAAAAGTCAGCCTCCCATGGAGAAGAAGGAAAAGAAGAAGAAAGAAAAGAAGCAGAAGGGCCCTATGGCGAAGGCGACTGGGGGCAAGCAAAAGATAGCTGACAAAAACCCACACACTGCACCGACCGGGCCTAAATCGCCATGTGTCATTTGCGAAGGGGCCCACTTCCATCGTGATTGTCCTTGTATTCCCCGGATACTAAGGGACTGGTCCCCAAGGCTGCACAATCCGGTAGCATCAACCTCTGGTAGTCATGTTGATTGCAGTCCGTCAACTAGCGAGAGTGAAGGACGAAGAGCGAGACCAAGATCACCCTGTATGTTGTGTGAAGGCGAGCATGCCATCCACCGATGTCCATTCTTAGATGAGGCAAAGAGAGTTTTGGAAGATCGCCCGGTTTCACCGTTGCGACTTCCTCCTGGATACCAAAAACTCGCGCCTAATTCCTCGATAGTTGAAAATCCAGTTGACCCGCTCAAGTGGTCAGCTGAAGTGTCGGTCATTGAGAATGAACCTACTGAATCCAGACCAGACGAAAGTCTAAAGGTCGAAACGGCAGTTGACCCGGTTCTTCCTTCAGAGGTATCATCGTCCAATGACTCCGTCATTGAAGACCCATCTTTAAATGACACCCTCACTGAAGAGGATAAGGATGACACCATCCATATTCTTTTCATCAACACAGACTCCGATGAGCATCAGGGCAATGCGCCCACTCCTTTGTCGCAGGAAGGAACATCGTCAGAATCGTATCCGGCCGTATATTCGGTCCCACCACCAAGCAACCTAGTTGTATCCTTTGATTGGAATCAACTAGGCAGACCCTGGTTGCCAGCCAGTATCCCATTCAGAATCATAGTCCAAATCTACAGAATGGTGATGGCTGGAACTATTATTGATGAAGGGGCATCTGTGAGTATCCTTTCCTCTGTTGCTTGGAAAGCACTGGGATGCCCAGCGCTTTTACCTGAGATGAGAAATCTATCAGGTTTTGATAAAGGAACCAGTCACCCGTTAGGGATTCTCCCCAATGTTCCAGTTACATTGAAAGGGAAAACAGTTCGCATGAACATCATGGTCGTCCAGGGACCCTTGGCATATAACTTACTCCTTGGACGAGACTATATATATTGCATGGAGGCAATAGTGTCCTCACTCTTTAGAGTCATGTGTTTTCCGCACGAAGGAAGAATGGTCAAGCTCGTAGACCAACTTTCATTTCCAGGATCACGCATTGCAAATAGTCAAATACCATCCCTTAACGGTTTATTCACTCAAGGAATGCCACCTCCCCCGGTTCTACTTCCCGATGAATGCGAGTAATTCGAGAAGATAAGAATGGGGACCCAGGGGGCATGCACCCTGGCCTGCCTCGGGCAGAGAAAACCTTGGGTATAAAGTTAATTTCCGCAGAAGAATGGACTAGTCCGTACCCCGTCCGGCAGTGGAAAGGAGGGTTGTTCTAGGATAAAATTCTTTTGTCAAAGTTATGAAGCGAAGCGGTCGCTTCCTTTGTCTAAAAAGGTGGGCTCTGCTAAGGAGGGGGTCTATTTGTGACAGCAAGAAGGCACCATCTTTGAAGTTCAAGCCTCACCCATTAAAACGGCAGGGTTTTAAAAGGATAAGTAGGGGCAGTCTTCAAAGAAAGAGAGGAAATTGCTGTAACAAGTGGTCACCATCCTTAACAACCCAATGATAGACATCGCCGAAAAGAGAGTTAGTTTGTGGCAACAAACAAAAACCATTTTTCGGATAATAAGTAAGAGGGCAGTCTCTAGAAATTATACTTTATACCTGGGGGCATGCAAACCTTTTGGAGTGCAAGCACGGGACGACTATTTATTTTTTAAATTTTTAGGTCCTCCCTCTTAAACCTGTAGGTCTAACCCGTTAAACTCGTAGGATTAGCCGTTTCTAGTTTTCATAAAGAAAGGATGAAGGGCAAAAGTTAAAACCTGCCAAATTGGAGTAATTAGTGAGGAATTGCTCCTTAAATAAGATTACCTCACCTAAAGCATTCCTTGTATTAAGACTGGTATAAATCGAGCAGTTTTTGTGCAGAAGTTCATGCTCGTTAAAAAATAAACGTAGATTCGAGCAGTTTTTGTGCAGAAGTTCATGCTCGTTAAAAAATAAACGTAGATTGTGAGCAATCTTTCCCTAGCAGTTCAAGCTCATCCAGAAAAAATGAACCGGTAAACCACCTCCAGAAATGTGACCTTTGAAAGCCATATTAAAAACCTTTGGTCGTGTTTATATGCCATCACCTCCATCCGTTCATTTGGCCAATCGTTCACCTCCATATGTGTGTTTACCCATTTTGAGGAACAGCTGCGAAGAGTGATTTCATTTAGCCATCCTTGTGACACTGCCGTGATTGGAGAATTCCAACCTGTACCTGGAATCTGCTGCTAGCCCTGTTCATCACTCGTTCCTCAAAAGACGAGTCTTCTTTGAGCTCTTTTCACTGACTCGTAAAATATGAAAAGTTTGCCGAGTTTTGGCCTTCCAGCTCGTTAAAGCAACCGGAAGAGCTATCCCTCCTCTAGATTTTAATCTTTTTGGACCTGAGGGATTATTGCACAAAAAGATCGAGCGCTTGTTTTATTCGGCTCGTTAAAGTAAATCGAAAACTCATCCCTTCTGTATTGTTTTATACTTTTTCAGACTTAAGGGATTAGAAGACAAAAAAGGAATTATGGAGTTTACTTTTCGTATCTTTTCAGACTCTCTAAAAGTGAAAAGAACCGAGTTTTCCTTGTCGTTAGACTCGTTAAAATGATTAAATAGCGACAAACTTATCTTTAGACGAGAACGAGTTTCCCTATCGCTAGGCTCGTTAAAACATAGCGATGGGCTTGCCCGAAGGGCAGGTTATAGAACAAGCATATGTTATCCTCCTCAAGCTTGACAAAAATAAAGAGGTACTGGTCAGCAATGATTGGGGAAAAATTGGGAGAACCTCACAGCATTAATGGTAGCAAGTCGCTCTTGAACATGACACTTTGTCCTCCGTATCACTTCGGGTTGGGTTGTTTCATTCAGCGATCGCAGAATCATGGTCCTCGCCACACCATCCACAGTTGGGGTAATGCTACCAATCCATCACATCAGTGTCGTTATATGTTCAAGAGATGTGGTTCTATATAGAGTTAACCGTGTTCCACCCACTACCATACATTATCCTTCATCCATTTCATGACCGCCACCCTGAATCATACATCACAGTTTGTTTTCACCTCATCACAATCACTAGCTCCGTTCCGTGTCACTGATGTGGGATTCATTAAGGCCCTCCTTTGACGGATCGCTCCTTGTCGACATCAGCTCATTATCCAAGGAGTTGATCTAGGTACACCCCCCTCAGTACTTTGAAGCTTGCATGCCTCAATGGCAAGTTTCTCACTTCCGGCGACAGGTATACATCAATGACCTTCGACCAGAAGATTTTGCATGGTGGTCGACGCCAAGTCCTTTATTCCCACCATGTAGATTGTATTGCCGTACCTTGAGGGTCATCATCCTTATCGATGATTCCTCTCGCGCTTGTTAACGGTTTACAAAATTGACCGGTAATCAAGCGATGTCTTTCCATGTTCGACTCCAAAAAATTCTCACATGGATCGACTTGTACATCGAGTTAAGATCGGAAGAGATTGAAGACCCCAGATCTAGTTTCATCCATCCGGGCTGCGATATATATTCAGGACATAAAGACATTTGATATGTACATCATTGCAGCAGATGATCACCCTTTTCGGAAGATGATAAATTCGGCAGAGAATTATCAGAAAAGGATGATAAATTCGGCAGAGGATTATCAGTCTAGAAAAAGATGATGAATTCGGCAGAGAATTATCAATCTATATCAGACGATCGTCTGTTCTATGTACCAAAATGTATTTATAAAGCTGAGCATGGGAATGCCCGCCTCAGCCAGATCATGAAAAATGTATGAAAAATAATGTATTGTATTGTATCTTATTACAGGACACTTCTGAGCAGATTGAGCGAACTTCGGATCCTCTCAATAAAGCATTTCACCCGATAAACGACCTCATACTTTAGGGGGCATATGTTATAGACAATTTTGTGCCTTACAGCAATAAGCATGAATTGTCAATAATCCAAGGGATCCAAAGTTCCCTAAACATGATGTTCCTACCCCTAGAGGAACAAGGTCAGCAAGCCAACAGCTCTCAGATCAGTTCTACACTTGAAAACACTCAAAAAAAAGCAATCCTGAAATCAAAGCAGGTGCTCCACTAGGCTTCTGCGCTGAAACACAAGTGCTCCATGGTGTACCTGCGTTGCAAAGTAGGCAGAACAAAGCCCACCTGCGTTGGGCGAGTTTGGACATGTGGCACAGTGAGTCATTGCCTTGGAATCTTCCAAAAATGACACTTGGATCAGGTATTTCGCCTTGTGATGAGTCAGAGGCTTTGTTTCTCCAAGTTGAAGCAAGGTTCACCAAGTGGACTCAAGAACTGAAGATCAACTAAAGATTAACTGAAGAGAGAGAGGACACAAGGCAGCTACACATCAGTTGCAAGCTGACTCATCCTTTCTCAATTCATCTATATATTGAGCTCTCTCCTATGAGCTCAGGAGGCTGGAATTTTGTGCAAAGTAATGATATGCTGTTGGTTTCATTCTTGACTTATTGGGTGATTGTTTGAGAGAGGTGAAGAAGAGCAACTCTTTATGCTGGGAGGTGTTGCTGGGTTGGAGCCTGCTATGGTTGTAATCCTCTCAGAACCTTTTCTTCTACATTAATAAAAGCTATTGAGGTTCTTCTATGTGCTCTTGTTTCATTTATATATTGTGATGATTGCATATTTGGTTTACACTAATCCATGAACCAGTTATGATTGCATGCCTCTTGTAGTCTCCTTCTTTGTTGTTTTGCAGGATCTCTCTGTAGCTGGGCGAGCAGAAGGACAAAGAGCTAGGAGCAAGTGGCCAAAGAGAAGAGTTTGGATTCGACACTAAGCGCAAGGCAACGGTTAGTACTTTCTCCACTCTCTTTTGCTTTCATAAAGAAGTAAACTTTCAGTAGTTTGTCTTACAGTTGTTGCTAAGGAACTGTCACCCTTAGAGTGGGTTAGGGTCATCCGAGTCGGATACTTTTCCCTACAACAGCTAGGGGCTCAAGCCAACTTCTATATGCTCACAGAAGAAGCTTTATGAATGATGGACGAAAGCTAACTCAAAGGAGACTAGTCTATTTGCAAAAAGAAACTAAAAGCCAACAAAGCATGAAAACCCTAGTAAACCCTAATTTGACTAGCGATGCCCTTACAATGCAAAACTGTGAATGAAGCTACTACCACTAATGCCATTACTTGCAGTGAGCTGAAATACATGCATCTAAGCTACTTGCATCTGAAAAGACATGTTTTTGTATTTTTTCATTAAGTGGTTGGATTTATTGTGATGATGTTGTTGATTAGGGTTTGGTTGTGCGGGAGCGGTTTGAATGGAAGGAAAGCATGGGCAAGGTCAGGATGGCTAGGGGAGGTCCCAGAGGGTCTCTAGCATCAGTCCACAGAAGTCTACCACGTTCGTATGCTCAGCAACCGAGTTTGCAGGCTTCTACAGGAAGTCTGCAGGGGATCCTACAGGAAACTCAGGGATTCTACAGGAAGTCTGTGCAATTCTACAGGATGTTGGACCGTGGAATTTTTGGGAGATGGTGAAGTGTTGGAGTGGTGTGGGAGGATAGGTGAGATGGAGATGGAACTGGTGATGGCTCAGGAGCATAGAAGTCAGATGGAGGAAGAGTGCATGCAGTGGTTGATGGCTGGAAGGATGGGATCATGAAAGGTTAAGTAAATGGAGCTATGTGAGTAATGGGAGAGCTTGGAAGGTAAACGAGCTGAGCAGAGGTCGGTTGAGTGGCTTCATGCGTGATTGAAAAGACGAGGAAGGTAATGGAATGGTGTGGAGCAATGTAGATGAAACAAATGACTTACGTCTTTCACCAAAAACGAGAACTCATTAACCTATAATACCTGTGCCATTAAACCTATGAACAGTAATGTAAAACCAAGAAAAGAAACTCGTGCATGGAAGTGGAATGTAGAAGTATGGTTCAATATCAAAAGTGCATGGATGGATCTTCAACGAAAATGACTATGTTGCAGCTTGCATGAACGTGAGAAGAACTGTGTTTCTTTTTGGTGGTTGGTTATGGATTGCACCCCAATCCCTAGCAGACATGGAAGTGAGCTTTAACAACCTTTTTCTGAAGCTCCAATAAATTATAACTATCCTCCTATCGAATCTAAGCAACTGAAAGCAAATTCACCATAAACTAATCCTATTCAATCTCATGAAAAAGACTAAATTAACAGACTGTAAATTCAAATTGCATGTCAAAGTAAAGACTCAAAGTGCTGGAACGAAATGCAAATAACATTACAACACCGAGGAGATCTATTGCTCTTAGGTTGGGCCCTAACCTGAGAGCTATAGCTCCCTTAGAAACTCAGAATGAGATCAAAATCTGCCTGTCTTTATTCATAACCAAAAATCTGATGTCATGCCAAAACTGGCTTACAAGAAGAACAAACACCGAGCTGTAGCTCGTACTTCAAAATTACAAGAGCAATACAAAAGTTTAAAAAGCTTCTATCCAAGGCTACGGCCTCAGTATTTATGCAAAATGATAGTCCAACATGTTTCCTTGATTTTTGAAGCTCGGCTATCCAACTGAAGGTTAAACTGCTGATCATGTAGAACAGTTGTAACTGTTGTTCCTGTAGAACAGTTGGCTACCTCTAAGCTCGGTGGGGAGATTGGTTGGAGCTCGGAGCTATGGTGGGAATCACGAGGAAGGTCCCCAAGACTGTGGACATCCTCTCCTAAAAACCAGCAGTGCCACCTCACTGTCTCCTTGTCTCCTTTTCTCGTGGTCTTTGCTCCCTTTTAATGCCAAAAACCTGAAATCATCATGTATTAGTCACGTAGATAGAATGCCTACCCTTCTTCCTACAAACAACACGAATAAACCAAGAAATGAATGCATAAGAAATAAAAAATGAATGGTTTGAGCAGATCAAGTAGGCCAAATGAGCCCAAATTGTACCAAAAATTGGGGCTCATCATCACCCCCCAGCTAAACTATTTGCTCATCCTTGAGCAACTTTGCTCTGGCTCCTCGTCTTTGGCCGAGAACTAGAGCCCGGAGCATGCTTTTCCTTTCCTGTTTTTGGTGGCCCTGCCTTTTCTGCCGAGGGTGGCGCTTCTTCCTTTCCTGTTTTTGGCGGCCCTGCCTTTGCTGCCCCTGGTGGTGATGAAGGTGGTGCTTCTTCCCCCTTTCCTATTTCCTTGAGCCGGGCTTCGGAAGGAGATTGGCCTATTTTTCGTGTCGAGGAAGTTATTTTTGGGCTCCCCTTCTCGGGGGTGGCTGATGTTTTAGAGGGGGTTCTTGCACTGGGTGAAGTAGGGACATCCCCTAAAATGGTTTGGCTATCGGGTGGAGGCTGTGGCTTGCCCGTGGTTATCCTCTTGCTTCTCCTGGCTTCAGATGGTAGAGGGGTCTCCCTCTCTCTCTTCTCCTTCGGCTTTGGAGGTGTACTGAGGGCGGCCATCGCAGCTGCTGCCTCCTTTTCGAGAATACCAACCTTCTCTTTCTTGCGTTTTGCTCTCTCTTAGCTCCTTGTAGAGGGCCCCTCCTTTTCAGATTTCGGGCTTCCTGTAGAAGACCCTGCTTTGCCCACTTCCGGGCCTCCTGTAGAAGATTCTTTCTCTGTCTTCAGGCTTCCTGTAGGAGCCTATTTCTCAATGACTTTCGGGCTTCCTGTAGAAGCCCCTTTTTTCCAATTTCGGGCTTCCTGTAGAAGCCCTTGTCTCTGTCTTCGGGCTTCCTGTAGAAGGCTGTTTCTGCAATTTCGGGCTTCCTGTAGAAGCCTTTGTCTCTGTTTTTGGGCTTCCTGTAGAAGCCTATTTCTCAATGATTTTTGGGCTTCCTGTAGAAGCCTTTGTCTTTGTTTTTGGGCTTCCTGTAGAAGCCTTTTTCTCAATGATTTTCGGGCTTCCTGTAGAAGCCTGTTTCTGCTTTCCTATAGACACAGGTGTCTCCACCTCTGCTTGCTTGCCTGCCTGAGTTTTGCTTTTTGCTTTGGTTGCAGGTGCTGTTGAGGTACTTGGGCTGACGTGGACCACCTCAGCTTTGTCCATTCTGCTCTTCATCCTCTTTTCTCTTGCTGACAAGATAGGTGTGCCACCTTTTTCTTTGTCCTCCTTTTCCTCATGCTTCTTCCTTTGTTCTTTCTTCTGTACTGTGGTCAGGGTCTTCTGGCCTTCTTCTCTCTGTCCCTCGGCCACTGCTTCTTGTTCCTCACTGCTGGAGGAACCCGTTTCTTCGATCAACATTTTAATGTCTCCATCTTTTGTTAAATTCCGAAAGGATTCCCATGAGAGGGGGACCTTATATGAGTGCAGCACATCCTCCACAAGAAGATTGATCAACCCATGGTGGGCTATCTGATCTGGTATGCCCTCTTTCAGCTTTGTGGCACACTCCATTAGAGACTGCAGTAGGTAATAAGGGATGCTCAGTTTTTGTTCTACAGGAAGATCAATTCGGTGCCTCAATTCAGTGAGCAGCCGAAAGTGATATGCATACACAATGCTAAAACGGCCTTCACAGGTGATATATTTCATGATTTTCAAACTGACTTCATTCCACGGTGGCAACAGGCTCGTTCTTCGCACCCCATTTTTGTCCTCCGAGAATTCTTCCTCAGGTGGAAAGAATACTTTCTTTGCCTGCTGGCTCCGCTTTCTTTCTTCCTTATCCCACGGCAAACCCATAGGAAGTTCTGTGATCCGGCTGATATGTTGCGGGGTGAGCTTGAGGCTTAGACCTCTGAAGTTCACTGTGGCCAGTGTCTAGGATTTAGGCTTTAGAGCCTGCAAGAATTCTTCGGCCACTTCATCATCGTAACCCTGCAGCTTATCACAAAAAGACATCCATTGTGCTCTGGTGAAGAGTTCTACCACTGTTGGGTTTTCCCTTAATTTGGTTGAATCAGTGGGTTCCCGTCTTATAAACCCACCCGGCATGATGAACACGGTTGTTTTAATTAAAGGTGGAAAATGCGAAAGAGACTTGGTCTATTAAGACAGAGCATGCACATAATCCACAAAGTTCAACATAGTCTACTTATACTGACATCCTGTAGAACGACAACATAGGCACAACAAACAACAATTTCACCAATATCCTTATGACCAGACTGTGGACGATGGTCTTGCCACTCTTACTAACAAGTTGCATGAAGAGTTCAGGGTTACCTCTTTAATTGGCCACCTTTTTTCGTGAGGCACCCGCTTCCCTGTAGAAGACTGCGTTCCTGTAGAGACTGCGTTCCCGTAGAAGCAGTGCGCAATTTTCGGGGAGGACTGTAGTTGGCCTGCGCGCGAGGTGTGCTTCACTGGTGTTCTGGTAGCCAAAAGCTCGGTGTATCAAAGCGCAGAGGAGATCAGAATAGCCACTCGAGTTTGAAGTGGTGGTTGATGAATGCATGCGCATGATCTAGCCGATTAGATTTTGAATCGGCGCAATCCGTGGCGCGGGGGGTGAGCTGTCCCCGCCGGACCATTGGGCGACGTCATCCATCATTCGCCTGCGTATTCACTTGCTGCTGCATCCATTCCCACAGATCTGCCGCCGCCTTTTCCTGCTAAACTCATTATTTCCGACGGGAGTGTTCTCATGTGCGTGCCACTCATTCTCTTTGTCGTGGCCGCCACCCAAACATCCAATTACACCATAACTAGCCGACGTGGCCAGTCGACTGGCCATACGGCCGCTCAACCATTCACTTTTACGCTGTGTAAACAATTCAAAGTAAAATTCATGCGATTTGATGGAAGGAAGGGTCGAGATACTTACCTGCGTGGCTGCACATTATTTTTCCAGTTTTTGGAAGATGGTGAGTGGATCTACCTGTTGCATGCGAACTTACACAGACCTGGAGGCTCGTGGCTACAGGCTGTCGACGATGGAGTGGATGCTTGGGTTGCATGCGCCCGCATTTCCTTGCAGATGGCGGTGCTGTGAATGGTATCCACTCTAGCAGGTTGAACTGTTACAGGATTCCCGCGAGGTGTCTCGTAACAGTTCTTCCTCCTTGGGTGCATGCTGCACGACGGAGGATCTGGCCTTTCAATCACATTCCCGGAGCTTCTGATGCCTGTGGTATGAGATCTCATCATTTGTTTATCTTCGAAAATGCCTTTTCCCGCGAGAACTCATCGATCTACTTTGTTGGTGTAGGGAACTTGGTTGCATGTCGACAAGGATGGTGGAGCAAGGTGACAGCAATGTGCAAGGGTACCAACAGAGGCTTGCATGCATCCAAACCAATCCGTAGTCGCTAAATCTCCTTTTAAGATGAATTCTGGGCCGTCCCAAACTTCTACAGGAAGTTTCCTGTAGAACACAGAGCTTCCTGTAGAAAGTTCCGCCTTCCTGTAGAAAGTTTGTACTTTCCTGTAGAACATCCGCGCCTTCCTGTAGAAAGACTGCATCTTCCTGTAGAAAGACTGCATCTTCCTGTAGAAAGATTGCATCTTCCTGTAGAGCACTCAAACCATGATAAAATTGCACATACCTTGAAAAAGACATGGGTACCCTTGGAGGAGGTGCTGGTGAGGTCTCTTGACAGCATGATAAGGACCCTTGGCTTTGAGTTGAAGGGCTTCCTCTCCTCCATAGAACATCTGCAACCTGCATGCAATTTTACCATATTTTGCTTATTGTTTTTTCTCTTTTTTTTCTCTTTTTTTTTGGAAGATAACAAGGGCGCCTCAAAGAGGTTTTCACTCGTGCCATCTGCCCTGAGCGCGTCAAAGAGGTTTGCACTCAAGGATCTTTTTCAAACCTTTTTTTCTCTTTTTTTTTTGAAAGACAATAGGGGCGCCTCAATGAGGTTTTCACCCCTACCACCTGCCTTGGGCGCCTCAGAGAGGTTTTCACCCAAGGATCTTTATTATTTTTTCCTTTTTATATATATATATATATATATACCTCAGGGTATGCCAGAAGCAGAGGCAGAACCCCTCTCTAGGACCAATACAGATTTCTCCATAGTTTTGATGAACTCTTGTCTTGAGAGAGGTCTCCTGTAGATCTTCAATCGATGCCCATTGACAAGCATGGGAATGGCTTCCTCATCAATGGTTCAAATGAGGACAGATCCATTGTCATGGCATTTCTCCACTGCATATGGTCCTAGCCATCTGGTTCTCAGCTTCCCCTTGAAATCTTTGTATCTGGGGTCATACAACAAAGCCCAATCTCCCGGCTGAAATTGCTTATCATGGAGATGTTGATCATGCCACACCTTTCTCTGAAGTTGAACCACCTCTGAGTGAAGGAGGGCCTGCATTCGGTGCTCATCCAGGCCATTCAGTTGCAGTAGCCTTTCTTGTTGTGCATGGCTGAGATCTAGGTCCAGTTGAGCTGCCATCCTCAAAGTGTTGTATTCAAACTCAATGGACAGCAAAGCTTTCTTCCCATAGACCAGCTCATACAGTGTGAAGCCGGTGGTGGTCTTCCAAGTGGTGTTGTAAGCCCATGTGGCTTCAACCAGGCGATCTGCCCAGTCCTTTCTGCTGCTGCTCACCACCTTAGTCAAGATCCCTTCTAAGGCTCTATTGGTGACTTCCACCTGCCCATTTGCTTGAGGGTGATAAGGGGTGGAAGTCCTATGCTTGATCTTGTGATGAGCTAGTAGATCTTCAACCAGGTTGGAGGTGAACTGGCTCCCTTGATCGGTGACCAGCTCTCTGAGATAGCCAAACTTATAGAAGATGTTTTCTCTTAGGAACTCGGCCACCTTTTCTTCTGTTGCTGCTTTGATTTCTTTGGTCTCTGCCCACTTTGTCAAATAGTCAGTACACACAATGATGTAAGTCCTTTGCCTCAAAGAGGGGTTGATTGGGCCCACAAAGTCCATGCCCCACTTCTCAAATGGCTCAAGAGTCACTTGAGGTTGGAGAGGCATCTCATCCCTTTGGGTCGGTTTCCCCATTCTTTGGCATTGGTCACACTAACTGACATATCTTCTGACATCTTGATGAAGTGTGGGCCAATAGTAGCCTGCCTGCAGGATTTTGAAGGCAGTTCTCTTTGCTGCAAAATGTCCTCCACAAGGCCCATCATGACAAGTGAGGAGGATATCAAAGACTTCCTCCTCCCTTACACAACGCCTTAATATCTGATCGGGGTCAAGCTTGAACAGATTGCCCCCGATCCAAGTAAATGAGGCACTTTTTCTGATGATTCTGCTCTTCTCTCTGGAAGATAGGTGTGGAGGGAACTGTGCTGAAACAAGATAGTTTGCTATATCAACAAACCATGGAGAGAGTACTGAAATAGCAAACAGATGTTCATCGGGCATCTGGTCATCCACTGTTCCATCCTCATCTACAGAAAAATCCAATCTAGATAAAAAGTCAGCAACAACATTTTCTCTACCTGGTTTGTCAACAATGGTCAAATCAAACTGCTGCAATAAAAGTAACCATCTAATAATATGAGCATTCACATCTGGTTTATTCATTAAATATCTAATAGCAGCATGGTCAGTATGTACAAAGGTCTGGTAACCAGTAATATAATGTTGGAACTTGTTCAATGCATGGACCACAGCCAAGAATTCTTTCTCGGTTACAGTGTAATTCAGCTCAGCTTTGGACAAGTTTTTGCTAACAAAGTAAATGGCATATGGAAGTTTTTACTCAACTTGTCCTAAAGCTGCACCTATGGCTTTGTTCGAGGCATCAGTGTGGATGTGGAAAGGTAGGGCCCAGTTTGGACCTCTCAGGATTGGGGCTGACACCAACTTGTCCTTCAATTCATTTAAAGCCCTTTGACAATCGTCAGTCCAATTAAACTCCACATCTTTTGCCAACAGGGCAAACAATGGCGAGGCTAGCTTGCTGAAATCTTTAATGAATCTCCGGTAGTATCCTGCTAATCCCAAGAAACTCTGGACATCCCTTACCTTTTGAGGAGGTGGAACCCTCTTGATGAGAGCAATTTTGTGAGGATCCACCTGCACCCCTTGGCAAGAAATGGTATGGCCTAGCACGGTCCCTTCAATCATTAGGAATTCACATTTTTCAGGACTAAGGGACAAGTTCATCTCGGTGCATTTGGTTAGGACTTTTCCCAGGTTGGACAATGCTTCCTGGAAGTTGGCCCCATAAGGAGTAAAGTAATCCATATAGATTTCTACTGCATCATGGACCAGCTCCGAGAAGATGCTCAAGACAGCTCTCTGGAAGGTAGCAGGAGCATTGCATAGCCCAAAGGGAAGGACTCGATAGGCAAAGGTACCCCAAGGACAAGTGAAGGTGGTCTTATCTTGGTCTTCCGGGCTGATTTGGATTCGGTTGTACTCGCTAAACCCATCCAGGAAAGAGAAGAACTTATTTCCTGCCAGTCCATCCAACACTTGATCTATGAAAGGTAGAGGGAAATGGTCCTTCTTAGTAGCTTTGTTCAGTTCTCGGTAGTCCACACAGATTCTCCATTTCCCATTTTTCTTGGGAACCAACACTAGAGGGGACACCCATTCACTATCTGAGATGGGGTAGATGAACCCGGCATCCAGCAGTTTTTGCAATTCTTCCTTGACAATGTCCTTAAGGGCTGGATTCATTCTCCTCTGAGGTTGCCTAACCGGTTTACAATCCTCTTTGATGTATATATGATGGGTACAGACCGAAGGATGGACTCCTTTCATTTCCTTATAGCTCCAAGCAAAAGCATCTAGGTGGTTGGCCAACAGACTACACAACTCCTTTTCCTGGGAAGGAGATAGGGAGGAGCTGATCTTCAATGCTTTCTCAGGGTTGAACTCCACATTCTTGACTCTGGGAGTAACAGGGTTGGTTGTACAAAGATCCACTAAGGTGCTGGCTTGGGCATCCTCCACCAATTTCTCTAAGGGTAGTGCACTAGAAGGTGGATTCTGGATCAAGGTGTCGATCAAGTCATCCTCGGTTGGGGGGTCTCTTCTAGTGGTATCTAAGGTGCACAGAGGTGCTGAGTACACCTCGTCTTCCTCTCCTTCTTCCAACCAGAGTGGTAAGTCATGCTCTAAGGAGGGTTGGGCAGGAGGGTATAGGACTAGCTGCTTGGACATGGGACCATTTTTGATGGTCATGTTTCCTGCATGACAACTTATGTAAGCATCTGCAGTAGCTAACCAAGGCCTTCCCAAAATGAGAGGATATCCAGTAAGCTTGGCCTTTGGTTGCAGAACCAGGAAGTCTGCAGGGTATTCCCAAGAGTCAATAGAGACCAAGACATCCTCCACAATCCCTTCGGGAGTCACGGTGGAGCGATCTGCTAATTGCAGTACTGTCGAGGTCTTCCTCAAGGAACCCTGAAGATTAAGCTTAAGCATGGTATCCCTGGTCATCACATTAATGGCAGCCCCCAGATCAATCAAGGTGTGAGGTATAATGGTGCCATTGATGTGAACATCTACTACAGGACTTCCAGGATCTAGGTACTTTGGGCAAATGACTTGTCCTAACATAAGGTCAGACAGTTGTCCTATGACATTGATAGTTGAGGCATCTTTCTTCCGTCTGCCTGGGTGTTTGAAACACTTCTCCTTAACCAGTTTGTTGTATATTGGCACATCCTTGATGGCTTGGAGAAGTGGTATTTTTACACACAACTGCTTGAGCTCACCCAGAAGCTCATCCTCCTCTGGGTTGGGTTGTGTGGTGGCTGTTAGTCTCTCAGGAAAGGGTGGAATAACCTTCGGTTCACTTTCATGTTTATCTTCCTCATCCTTTGGGGGAGGAGGTTGGCGATCTGGTAGAGTCTTTCCAGATCGAAGATTGATCTCCTGGATCTCCACAGCATAGGTAGGGCATGAGGTTTCCCCAGTGTATACCTGCTGGGCCTGTCTATTGTTGAGGTTCGGGTTCGGTTGAGCAGGCATTTGAGGTTGCCTTGGAGGAGCAGGAGGTAATGGCTGAGGTTGAACTGGTGGTGGAGGCAAGATGGCAGGAGGAGTGTTGTATTGGGGCCTCCACCCCGACTGAGGTGCATTCCATTGAGGCTGTGGCTGGGCATGTGAGTGATATGAATGAGAAGTAGGTTGAGTGGGGTACTGAGGTGGATAAGACCATGGAGGAGGCATGGACCATGAAGGATGAGCAGGGGGACCCCAGGAAGGCATAGGAGTCGATTGGTTGGGGCTGTAATAAGCTTGAGATGCCCCTTGCATCCCCTGCTGATAAGGTCTAGATCCTTGTGGCCTCCTTTGGTTGAGGTAATAGAGAGGTTTAGTGGGAGCTTCTGTCCCTTGGTACATGGCTTTAAACCCAGGTAAGGTTGGACACTGATTTGTGGGATGGTCCTCCTCACAAACGAAACACACTTCAACCGAATGCAATGGACATTCGTTCTTAGGGTGTCTCCTTGTGCACCTAGGGCAGAAGACAGCCAAGGCTCTCTCAGCTTCTTCTTTCTTTTGCTGAATCCTGAATGTGTCAAGCTGCATGGCAATGGTCTGTCTCACCTCACTCTTAAGATCTTCTAATTGGTTTGCAAGCTCATGTTTGGAGAAAGGGACACTAGTTGAGAGGTGGTTTCCTCTACCTCGTTTCCGAGCTGCCCCGGAGTGGTTTCTAAACACAGTCTTGATGTCCTCATAAGGAAGTTGGTAAATGTCCCCCCCAGCTAACATGTGAAGGGTATCTAAGAGGTCTTCAGGGACTCCTCGGAGCAGGACCAACTTGAGGGATTCAGGTTCAAGTGTGCACCTGGCCCGCTTATAGCTTAGTTGGAACCTCTCCTCATAATCCTCTAAGGAATCATCATTTCCCATGGTCATCCGAAAGATTTCCCCCTTTGTTTCCTTGGACCTACAGTAATCCATGTACTTGGTATTGAAATATTGTTGCATCTGAGCCCAAGTGGTGATACTATTCCCAGGTAAGCCCATGAACCAGCGTAATGCTGCATCCTTAAGAGTGGAAGGGAAAAGTTTCAGCTTTTGCTCATCTTTAGTATAGTCATAGGTTCTACAAAGGACAGCAAACTCAAACAGGAAGGTATCCGGATCTTCAGTGGTCAGCCCATGGAAGTGAGGTAAGGCGGAGGGGCTAATGTTCTTCATTTTCATCTCTCCATTGGTCTCTCGGATGGGGAAGGCACCTTCTATTCTCTCATCTTCTCTTCTATTGTCAGCCATAGCTTCAGATGGAGTGGTCTCTAACTCTTCTTCTACTATAGGATCTTTGTATATCTCAGGATGTTCACCTATAGGTTCCTCTGGGTCACTGTCACCAAAGAAGAGAGAAGGGTGACTCAGTGATGTGGTGGGGGTGTTTGGTAGGAATTTGCCTGATCTATCTCGGTTCCTACGAGGCATGAAATGGAAAAGACATTCTTTTTCTTTTGATTGTTTTTGCTTTGCTTTTCTTTTGGTACCTGCAAAACTGAGACAGATTGATCTACAACTAACTATGAAAGATGCAGAATTAAACTGAAAGCAGAAAAGAACTAATCTACTTTGCTCAAATGAAATTAAAAGAATGAAAATGCTAGTTTACGCTTGCAGAAAGGAAATGCTGATCTATGAAAGCAGGAAATGCTAATCTATGAAAGCAGGAAATGCTAATATATGAAAGCAGGAAATGCTAATCTATGAAAGCAGGAAATGCTAATATATGAAAGCAGGAAATGCTAATCTATGAAAGCAGGAAATGTCTATGCTACTTTTGCAGAATGGAAATGAAGTAAACTACTTAGCAGAAGGCAAGAGTAAGAAAGTAGAAGAAAAGCAACAATTACTAATACTCTGACGCTTCCCCGGCAACAGCGCCAAAAAGATGGTGGGCTCCAGTATTGTAGCAATAATTCTACAACTCCTGGAGCTTCCTATCTCTAATTTTATCAACCCGGTAGTTCGTACAAACTTGGAAGCGACGGTGTTGTATGCACAAGTACTAGCTCTTGTCGCAGCTGTCACTTGGTCAGCTGGCACAAGTCCGCTAGGGGCTCAAGCCAACTTCTATATGCTCACAGAAGAAGCTTTATGAATGATGGACGAAAGCTAACTCAAAGGAGACTAGTCTATTTGAATAAAGAAACTGAAAGCCAACAAAGCATGAAAACCCTAGTAAACCCTAATTTGACTAGCGATGCCCTTACAATGCAAAACTGTGAATGAAGCTACTACCACTAATGCCATTACTTGCAGTGAGCTGAAATACATGCATCTAAGCTACTTGCATCTGAAAAGACATGTTTTTGTATTTTTTCATTAAGTGGTTGGATTTATTGTGATGATGTTGTTGATTAGGGTTTGGTTGTGCAGGAGCGGTTTGAATGGAAGGAAAGCATGGGCAAGGTCAGGATGGCTACGGGAGGTCCCAGAGGGTCTCTAGCATCAGTCCACAGAAGTCTACCACGTTCGGATGCTCAGCAACCGAGTTTGCAGGCTTCTACAGGAAGTCTGCAGGGGATCCTACAGGAAACTCAGGGATTCTACAGGAAGTCTGTGCAATTCTACAGGATGTTGGACCGTGGAAGTTTTGGGAGATGGTGAAGTGTTGGAGTGGTGTGGGAGGATAGGTGAGATGGAGATGGAACTAGTGATGGCTCAGGAGCAGAGAAGTCAGATGGAGGAAGAGTGCATGCAGTGGTTGATGGCTGGAAGGATGGGATCATGAAAGGTTAAGTAAATGGAGCTATGTGAGTAATGGGAGAGCTTGGAAGGTAAACGAGCTAAGCAGAGGTCGGTTGAGTGGCTTCAGGCGTGATTGAAAAGACGAGGAAGGTAATGGAATGGTGTGGAGCAGTGTAGATGAAACAAATGACTTATGTCTTGCACCAAAAACGAGAACTCATTAACCTATAATACATGTGCCATTAAACCTATGAACAGTAATGAAAAACCAAGAAAAGAAACTCGTGCATGGAAGTGGAATGTAGAAGTATGGTTCAATATCAAAAGTGCATGGATGGATCTTCAACGAAAATGACTATGTTGCAGCTTGCATGAACGTGAGAAGAACTGCGTTTCTTTTTGGTGGTTGGTTATGGACTGCACCCCAATCCCTAGCAGAGATGGCAGTGAGCTTTAACAACCTTTTTCTGGAGCTCCAATAAATTATAACTATCCTCCTATCGAATCTAAGCAACTGAAAGCAAATTCACCATAAACTAATCCTATTCAATCTCATGAAAAAGACTAAATTAACAGACTGTAAATTCAAATTGCATGTCAAAGTAAAGACTCAAAGTGCTGGAACGAAATGCAAATAACATTACAACACCGAGGAGATCTATTGCTCTCAGGTTGGGCCCTAACCTGAGAGCTATAGCTCCCTTAGAAACTCAGAATGAGATCAAAATCTGTCTGTCTTTATTCATAACCAAAAATCTGATGTCATGCCAAAACTGGCTTACAAGAAGAACAAACACCGAGCTGTAGCTCGTACTTCCAAATTACAAGAGCAATACACAAGTTCAAAAAGCTTCTATCCAAGGCTACGGCCTCAGTATTTATGCAAAATGATATTCCAACAGGTTTCCTTGATTTGTGGAGCTCGGCTATCCAACTGAAGGTTAAACTGCTGATCCTGTAGAACAGTTGTAACTGCTGTTCCTGTAGAACAGTTGGTTGCCTCTAAGCTCGGTGGGGAGATTGGTTGGAGCTCGGAGCTATGGTGGGAATCACGAGGAAGGTCCCCAAGACTGTGAACATCCTCTCCTAAAAACCAGCAGTGCCACCTCACTGTCTCCTTGTCTCCTTTTCTCGTGGTCTTTGCTCCCTTTTAATGCCAAAAACCTGAAATCATCATGTATTAGTCACGTAGATAGAATGCCTACCCTTCTTCCTACAAACAACACGAATAAACCAAGAAATTAATGCATAAGCAATAAAAAATGAATGGTTTGAGTAGAGCAAGTAGGCCAAATGAGCCCAAATTGTACCAAAAATTGGGGCTCATCACTCATGTATCATCTTCCTGAACCACAAGTGACCTACAATGCAGAGTTTGTTAGGAAGTTCGTAGTAGAGAATCCGGACCTATCAGACACCACTAAGGAATGGTCAAGAAGAGATGAACCATTGAAAAAAGATAAGAACGGTATGTATAGCACTGGTTCTCTTACCTCTCCGTATTGTTTTGTTGCAGCCATGCTCTGTAGGCTATTTGGTAAGCCCAATATCAATAAATTTTCATCTGAATGGCTACCGTTAATTGATTCCACGACTAACTCAGAGATAGTGGATTGGGCCAAAATCCTTTCTGACACTCTATACACGGCGGTTCTCCACTACCGTTCTAAGAGATCCTTCTCCCAAAGGGTCTATCCTCCTTTTTATTTGTCTGCCTATATAATGGACTCTGTCTGTCTTGTATCGAAATTCCCTACTATGAGCTGGCAATGGACTACCCAGGACCCATTGCCCATTCATGTCTATCATAAAGTCTTGTGGGATTCCTAGTTTGCCCCCCATTTTTACCAGATTTGCCATGGGTTCATATTGCCCATACATAGAATGATATATGATAAGGACCCCCCAAGGTGCTCTCCCGAGGAACAAAACGATATCATCCCCATTGCAAGATGGTTTGGGGAAGATTGGTTTACCTATATTCGAGTTTTTGGAAGCACTACACCTCCGCATGTCCTACCCTTGTATATCCCGGATAAACTGTTGGCCCGAGAGATCGCTTATCAGACTTGTTCTGAAGGCGGTTTAACTAAGGACCTAAAGAACAAAAAGAAGGCCATTTGGCCTCAATTCCCCGTCACATGTGGGGCCTTCTCTTTGTTCGATGTGGGACACGCTTTTGGCGAGGTGGAGAATGTGACGTGTCTCCAACTATTTAAGTTCTCGCCAAGACCATTCGACCCAAATAAAGTGGCCCAGGAATTTACAACCAACGTCAAGATAAGTGTGTTCTCTGGGAAGAAAGATCCGTTTGATGATTTCTTTCAAAGCAAGAACCCACTCAAAGAAGTTTTGCAAGAAGCTCAGTCAAGGTTGTCCCCAGACGACCTCCGGAAATTTACGTTGTATAGAGAAAGAAGGCTGGCTAACATTCCATTGGAAAGACTGCGAGTAGCTACCAGGGAACCGACTCCGAGCATCAGCCTCAGTGAACACTCCAGCGCTTCCAGATCTAATTCCAGCGTCGTAAAAGAAATATCCGAAAATCCAGAAGAGTCTGTGCACAAAGAAGAGAAGAATGAAGAAACAATCAAAGACACGGCTCAGTCAAGTACGATGGCTCAGCAACAAGTTATCGCCTCGCCACCAAGAGAAGTTCCCCCTCCCGTCGCCGAAACACCTCTTGTCACAGCAGAATTGGATAAAGAATGGGAGACCTTCAATGAACTAATAAATCTTGAAGCTCAAGTCCCGAAGACACCTGTGAGCAATACACAGGTGGTGCAAGAAGCCGTCTCGACCATAGTCAGTAGTGCCACAGAAACGGAGCATCTTCCTATCGCTCCATCCTCAGAACTTCTACTCAACGTAGAAGAAATTCCTCCACTGGACGTATTCTACAGTCCACAGCACAGGGCAGTTGTAAGGAGACAAAGAAAGAAGAGGAAGCTTGAAGATGCACTGTCTCAAGATGTTGAACACCTAGATGTCTTGTGGAAAGACCCGAATAACAATCCAACCGAGAATCTCACGAAATTGTCTCAGATTGCAGGAGCATATGCTTCTGCAACTATCGACAATGCCTCTGAAGTTCAACAACTTCTAAAAGAACGTGAAAGTCAAATACAACTGCTATAACAACAGTTGCGACAAGCCAATGAGAACGTTGAAGCTTCCAAGCAACTCGAAAAGCTACAGGAAGACTTTCGCCAGATGCAGGTGAACCATCAAAGAAGTATTGAAGAAAAGGAAAAGCAGCTGCAGACGGTGCAAGAAATGCATAAAGATAAACCTAAGCTGACAGAGTTTATTTCAGAGTCCATCGGCTTGAACGACCAACTATCACAGCAACAGGAAGATATGGTGCGCAGAATATCACAGTGGAGGCATTTTTGTGAACTAAGCGACAAGATCACCAGCCAGGTGGTGGAATTGCGGAACGACTATGACCAGACCAACAAAAGAGTAACAGAATATCTGGCTTGGCAAGATGACGAGGAAGGGAAAAGAGCAGGGGCACCCAAGATTAATGAAAATCATAAGGAACTGCTCTTTAATAAGTGGGACGAACAAATCACACAGGCGGAGCAGGCAGCAGAGTCAGCGGCGACACAGGCGAGCATACTTATCGACTGTGTAAATGAAAATTTACACAGGGCCAATTTAATTTCAGAGTCCACCCCGGGGTACCTACCAAGCACATCGCAACTGGAGGCAGAATGGAAGCAGAAAGCGCAGGCAAACGGGAAGACAATCCAGGCATTGGCTAGACTAAACTGGGAAAGTTACTGGACTTACTTAGTTAAGCCTCACAACCAATGCATGACAGTAAGATGCATCATGAACGCAGCCGAGAAAGTAGCGCCAGCTCTTATGGATGCTGTTTTCGCAGCCCAGCTAAGCACAGAAATCAGCCAGCCTACTCTTCTCAAGCCTATGCTTGACAGCTGCAACTTTAGAGACCAAATTAAGAAGTAATTTCATTTAGAATGTTGTTTTTTCCTTTTTACTAAATTAGAAAAAGGGCGGTCGTTTGATAACCGTATCCTCAATTTTGTAATAATACTATTATTAGGATTAGGTAGTAGTATTTCAACCCTTCTCATTGCATTGGAGAAGGGTCCAGAAATTTGTCAAAAACTTGTCCTCGGAACATGCACTTCTGCACCCTCAGAGGAGGTTTTGATGAATGGAAGGATCGAGATTTATTTATGTTTGCATTTTAATGTCTGCTACTGATGTTGCACTTCTGTACTCTTGGTAGATATTAGAGCAAGTAGAGATAGATCGTTATTGCTTGAAGTCTGTGAGTAAAAATCAGTCATAAATGGTACTTTTATCTCTTGACGAATTTCTGCTTATATTCCTAGAGTGATATACAGCTGATATTGTTTGTATGTTAATGTATGAGCATGTGGGATGTCATTTGGCACTTCTGTACGGTGGACTCATAGACTTATGCTTAACACATGAATGATTTAATTATGCAATATGTTGTTCACGACTGTTTTGTTTAACTTCTTATGCAAAACAGTTCATCTTAAATGGTTTATATTCTTATGATAGCTGAATAATCTTTATTACCAGTTATTGTATGAAATCTTTCTAGATTGCATAATGGAAAAGATATATCCCGGGTTAGTGTAGATTCTATATGTTGTTTCCATTAGATTACAGTAGCTTAGAGTTAGTTTGCAAGTTAGATTTACAGTAGTTTTAGAATGCTTCCAGAATCAACATAATCAAACTCTACACACACACACACACATCCCATGCATCGGGAAGCTGGTCCCGTTATCCCCAGTCGGACCCGCTACTCCAAATGGGCAAGGAGCCGCCAACCAGGTTCCCGACCGGGTGGGTATCCCCCTTGTTGTCGACCCGATCTCGGGGCCCTCAACATTTCTGGCGCTAGAAGGAGGGCCTGAGCATATTGTCTGTTGGAATGTTTTTAAACTAGAAATCCTGGATAAGGATGTCTGCTCACAGAATTCCCATCTGGAGTTGCATCCACATTCCTGCCTCTTCCAACACTCCACCAGATGTGGTAAGGCTATTATCTCAGGTAAAATTAAATGGTGAGAATAACTCTTCTGCATTTCATCGCGCCCTGCAGTTCATTCAAAGAGTTTCGAGTGCTGATATTCAAAAAATTGACGAAGGCATTTTGTGCAGGATTTTTACTCTTACATTCACAGCGGAAGCTAGAAGATGGTGCAGAAACCTCCCAGTTGCATCAGTCCACAACTGGGACCAATTCGTTAGAGCTTTCATCTTGGAATTTGATTGCTATGAATACGACCAGGTATATGATGAAATCGACTATCTGCGGAAACAAGACGAGCCCGTAAGGGATTTCAATATGAGATTTCATCTTAAATGTCTACAATATGATCTCGAGAATGAGCTCACAGATGAAGAAGAGTGCCAGAAGATGACTTTGACATAAAGTCATACAATATCATTTCAAATCAACAAATGCTGATGCCAAGGATAGATCCACCTACTGTTTCTCTTTCAAAAAGTATCGGCACAAAAAGGTATGATCTAAATCCCGATACTTATAGTAAATCTGATGAACGAGATTTGTTTGATGTTCTTAAATGCATTGTTCCATATTCACATTTTTCTCTTTACCCCGATGTTTTTAGTAATGACTATTCTTCCCCTCATGATATCAAGCATATTTCAACAGAGGGTTATTCAAACGAAACATCACTGGGTTTCCAAAATAAAGAGACCACTTTAACATAGCCTACGATTCATATCAAATGAGAGCTGCCTCATCTCCCTTGTCTGAAAACACAAAATGAAAAAGAGGAACTTAGGGAAAACTGTAAAGTCTTTCGTGATAGTTGCTTTGACAATTATGATAATGTTGAGTTTTCACAAGTAACGCAACTAGGGTTAGATAATAAGAAACGTCTTAGATCAAAAACTATTCTATCTAACCCTCATCTCAAAGCGAAATCTCATTTGAATAATTTTACTATCCAAGACGATGCTCCTATCTATGATTCATATCAAGAAGAAAGCTCCATCCCTGTTCGCAATCATGATTTAGTTCCTGATTCACAAAACCCAGCCAGTTCTTGTGAAAAGGAAAAAGTTACAAGTAACTCCTAGACGTGCAACACCACTATGTGTATACATACCCAATCATTTCTTTCTCACTCACATTCATCTTGTACAAAATCGAATTTCTGTTTAAATTTTCAAATTTTTGATAGACTAGATTTTAGCGATTTATATATAAACACTTTCATTTCAAACGAAATCACTAAAAACTTAATGTCAACAAACTATGGGTTACAAGCCATCGAGATTAAGAAACCCATTTCACAATTTAGCTTGTTATCCCTCCTATTAAAAGATCACCGATCTACAAAAGAAATCCATCTCAATTTCTATGATCCAATAGGTACCCAGTTGGAAGGAACCTATCATGAGAAAATAAAATCAGACAGAATTCCAATTGAGTTTATAGGTTCTTATTCCCTAGCCAACAATTTCGATCCAAGGGAAATTCAATTCTTTTTAACGCTTAGAAGATTCATACGGCTAGGAATAATAATGAATCGTTGGTTCCATTGGAAATATCATTTTACTTAGTTATTTCCTGTATATAATTAGAATAGGAGTAGGAGTAATTTAGCTAGGTTATTAGTTTTGCTTCCAATAATTGATAGGAAAAGTTAGTTATATTCTCTACATGACCCTAGAGAATAGTTGCCTCTCCGAGATAAAGTTCGTTCTGGCTAAACAATATTTGACGTTTGCTAAAGAAACCGTGTCTCTGTTAAAGATTTTGAACTTCGACTCTCATGAACGACAAATCTTTTGGAAATTTAATCTTTATTATCAATAGATCTTTAACCCAGAAATGATGATAAGTTCAACCCCATAAAATTTTAAAGAAAGTTATCTCAGTGAGGAATTCGTTTTAGATCAGCACAATAAAAGGTATCAATATTAAAATAAAGATTCTCTGTGAAAACAGCCATTATCAAAAGCAACCCTATCATTTTCGTCCAGAACTTTCTTAAGGAAAGAGAATTTGACTTCCTCCCTGCTAAAGGAAAATGCAACGTTCAGGAGAATAACCTAAAAAGATGTTATATCTCAAAGAATAAGAGGTCTCATCACGAGCCAACTTATCATGATCACAGATATTATAACTTGCTGACTTTGCCGAAACTGTCTACCAAAACAGGGCAACGACTCAAGATTGTTGCGATCAAAAGACAAGGGGTCTCATCACGAGCCAGCTTGTTCAGCAAAAGTGTAAATCAAGTGAATGACTGTGTCATAATTTGGCCACCAAACCAAGACATTGTTCTTTAGAGAATAAAAAAGAAAAAAGCATCAAGAAAGGGATAATTCTTCTGAAAAAGTTGTAAAACAAAACCTGAAGCAGGATAAAGGATCGTTCCTGGATAATAGGTAACCCTGTCGAGGCTATGGACGCCTGCTGGCAGCAGTGGCTCTACCTGCGACAAAGGGGCATTCTTAAAAAGGGTTGATACATACAGAACACTTTATTTTTATGTTTTACAAGACCAAGTAATAACTGATCTAAACTCGAAAACAACCTGGGAATGAAAGTAATTGGAATAGAATGGGGCTAAAACAAAACATCATTGACGCTTTCAAGTATTTTTTGTTTTTATCTTTTTATAATAAAGTTCGAATTCCCTGAGAAAATTTTTTAAAGTCTGAAAACGTCAATAGAAAAAGAGCAGAGATAACTGGTTCTCCCAAGTGAATCGCCAATTGTTGTGGCCAGCAACAACCCCCCTCGTTCAATCTAGTATCAGCCACGATGCTAGAATGAATGGGGACCCTTAGTTAATTTTTGAAAAAACAAAGATTTCTTTTGAAATTACAAGCATAAGCTTAAGAAAGGTTTCTTGGACGACTTAAGCCTAAACCTGTGTTCATAAAAGCAAATCTTTAAGGTTGCATCACAAAAAGATAAGAAATGCCTTCGTTTCCCCTCTAAAGGCCAATATGCGCATCGCCTCGGTGTTAGTGGACAACATCGCATCGCAATACACTAGCATCCATAAAGAAAAGCTTACAAGTCCGTCGATCTGCGATGTTGCGATCGCGATCGCATATCGCAAAAATGAGGCAGGGTACGTTGGCAAACATTGAATTATTGCGATCTATGATATGGCGATCTGCGATGTTGCGATCACTAACACTTGCGATCGCGCGACATGCAAGGGTACGTTGGCGAGTCATAAAAGCACCTTAGTACGACTCCTTCGGGCGCGCCACCCAAAGAAAATCCACTTACTATAACCTGACTTGGAAATTATGCGCTTTTAATGATAGTAATAAATTTGGTTGTCAGTTATTAAGTGGAATAAAGACGCGTGCCTTAATGCGGATTTGCTTCACGTAAGGTGGCATATCTGATTTATCTCTTGCATTTAAAACTCTCCCATCACCTTTCTGATCAATCTTTCCATTTCACTCATAACCTGCAGGAGCAAAGTGCAAAGGCAAAATCAAACAGAAACGCTAAGCGAGATGGGGAAGAAGAACAAAGCTCAGAGCTCAGAGACAAGAGAAAAGACCAAGGAGATGGCACCCCTCTACACAGATACTGCATGCAATAAAGATGCAGGCATCTCAACATGGGAAGGCATGTATAGGCTGTTAGAAGAAGAGAACCCTAGAATAATCAAGGTAACTGCTGCCGTCGCAGGTGCATCACGTCCTTCAGAGGCATCCCTGGAAGACCTAGCGTGCTCTTTCCTCCACAGAATAGCGGCAAGGCCGAAGATCCTACCGTATACAGACATGATCAAGTGGATTTTAGATGATGCGGAGTTACATCATAGGCAGTTCAAAGTCCAGGGGCATGGGCTCGTGGGATCGTTTGCGGCTGAAGACCTGAAACTCATGTACCATCTTCCTGAACCACAAGCGACCTACAATGCAGAGTTTGTTAGGAAGTTTGTAGTAGAGAATCCGGACCTATCGGACACCACTAAGGAATGGTCAAGAAGAGATGAACCATTGAAAAAAGATAAGAACGGTATGTATAGCACTGGTTCTCTTACCTCTCCGTATTGTTTTGCTGCAGCCATGCTCTGTAGGCTATTTGGTAAGCCCGATATAATAAATTTTCATCTGAATGGCTACCGTTAATTGATGCCGTGACTAACTCAGAGATAGTGGATTGGGCCAAAATCCTTTCTGACACTCTATACACGGCGGTTCTCCACTATCGTTCTAAGAGATCCTTCTCCCAAAGGGTCTATCCTCCCTTTTATCTGTCTGCCTATATAATGGACTCTGTCTGTCTTGTATCGAAATTCCCTACTATGGGCTGGCAATGGACTACCCAGGACCCATTGCCCATTCATGTCTATCATAAAGTCTTGTGGGATTCCCAGTTTTCCCCCCATTTTTACCAGATTTGCCATGGGCTCATATTGCCCATGCATAGAATGATATATGATAAGGACCCCCCAAGGTGCTCTCCCGAGGCACAAAACGATATCATCCCCATCGCAAGATGGTTTGGGGAAGAATGGTTTACCTATATTCGAGTTTTTGGAAGCACTGCACCTCCGCATGTCCTACCCTTGTATATCCCGGATAAACTGTTGGCCCGAGAGATCGCTTATCAGACTTGTTCTGAAGGTGGTTTAACTAAGGACCTAAAGAACAAAAAGAAGGCCATTTGGCCTCAATTCCCCGTCACATGTGGGGCCTTCTCTTTGTTCGATGTGGGACACGCTTTTGGCAAGGTGGAGAATGTGACGTGTCTCCAACTATTTAAGTTCTCGCCAAGACCATTCGACCCAAATAAAGTGGCCCAGGAATTTACAACCAACGTCAAGATAAGTGTGTTCTCTAGGAAGAAAGATCCGTTTGATGATTTCTTTCAAAGCAAGAACTCACTCAAAGAAGTTTTGCAAGAAGCTCAGTCAAGGTTGTCCCCAGACGACCTCCGGAAATTTACGTTGTATAGAGAAAGAAGGCTGGCTAACATTCCACTGGAAAGACTGCGAGTAGCTACCATGGAACCGACTCCGAGCATCAGCCTCAGTGAACACTCCAGGGCTTCCAGATCTAATTCCAGCGCCGTAAAAGAAATATTCAAAAATCCTGAAGAGTCTGTGCACAAAGAAGAGAAGAATGAAGAAACAATTGAAGACACGGCTCAGTCAAGTACGATGGCTCAGCAGCAAGTTATCGCCTCGCCACCAAGAGAAGTTCCCCCTCCCGTCACCGAAACACCTCTTGTCACAACAGAATTGGATAAAGAATGGGAGACCTTCAATGAACTAATAAATCTTGAAGCTCAAGTCCCAAAGACACCTGTGAGCAATACACAGGTGGTGCAAGAAGTCTTCTCGACCATAGTCAGTAGTGCCGCAGAAACGGAGCATCTTCCTATCGCTCCATCCTCAGAACTTCTACTCAGCGTAGAAGAAATTCCTCCACTTGACGTATTCTACAGTCCACAGCACAGGGCAGTTGTAAGGAGACAAAGAAAGAAGAGGAAGCTTGAAGATGCACTGTCTCAAGATGCTGAACACCCAGATGTCTTGTGGAAAGACCCGAATAACAATCCAACCGAGAATCTCACGAAATTGTCTCAGATTGCAGGAGAATATGCTTCTGCAACTATCGACAAGGCCTCTGAAGTTCAGCAACTTCTAAAAGAATGTGAAAGTCAAATACAACTGCTACAACAACAGTTGCGACAAGCCAATGAGAACGCTGAAGCTTCCGAGCAACTCGAAAAGCTACAGGAAGACTTTCGCCAGATGCAGGTGAACCATCAAAGAAGTATTGAAGAAAAGGAAAAGCAGCTGCAGACGGTGCAAGAAATGCATAAAGATGAACCTAAACTGACAGAGTTTATTTCAGAGTCCATCGGCTTGAACGACCAACTATCACAGCAACAGGAAGATATGGTGCGCAGAATATCACAGTGGAGGCATTTTTGTGAACTAAGCGACAAGATCACCAGCCAGGTGGTGGAATTGCGGAACGACTATGACCAGACCAACAAAAGAGTAACAGAATATCTGGCTTGGCAAGATGACGAGGAAGGGAAAAGAGCAGGGGCACCCAAGATTAATGAAAATCATAAGGAACTGCTCTTTAATAAATGGGACGAACAAATCACACAGGCGGAGCAGGCAGCAGAGTCAGCGGCGACACAGGCGAGCATACTTATCGACTATGTAAATGAAAATTTACACAGGGCCAATTTAATTTCAGAGTCCACCCCGGGGTACCTACCAAGCACATCGCAACTGGAGGCAGAATGGAAGCAGAAAGCCCAGGCAAACGGGAAGACAATCCAGGCATTGGCTAGACTAAACTGGGAAAGTTACTGGACTTACTTAGTTAAGCCTCACAGCCAATGCATGACAGTAAGATGCATCATGAACGCAGCCGAGAAAGTAGCGCCAGCTCTTATGGATGTTGTTTTCGCAGCCGAGCTAAGCACAAAAATCAGCCAGCCTACTCTTCTCAAGCCTATGCTTGACAGCTGCAACTTCAGAGACCAAATTAAGAATTAATTTCATTTAGAATGTTGTTTTTTCCTTTTTACTAAATTAGAAAAAGGGCGGTCGTTTGAGAACCGTATCCTCAATTTTGTAATAATACTATTATTAGGATTAGGTAGTAGTATTTCAATCCTTCTCATTGCATTGGAGAAGGGTCCAGAAATTTGTCATAAACTTGTCCTCGGAACATGCACTTCTGCACCCTCAGAGGAGGTTTTGATGAATGGAAGGATCGAGATTTATTTATGTTTGCATTTTAATGTCTGCTACTGATGTTGCACTTCTGTACTCTTGGTAGATATTAGAGCAAGTAGAGATAGATCGTTATTGCTTGAAGTCTGTGAGTAAAAATCAGTCATAAATGGTACTTTTATCTCTTGACGAATTTCTGCTTATATTCCTAGAGTGATATACAACTGATATTGTTTGTATGTTAATGTATGAGCATGTGGGATGTCATTTGGCACTTCTGTACGGTGGACTCATAGACTTATGCTTAACACATGAATGATTTAATTATGTGATATGTTGTTCACGACTGTTTTGTTTAACTTCTTATGCAGAACAGTTCATCTTAAATGGTTTATATTCTTATGATAGCTGAATAATCTTTATTACCAGTTCTTGTATGAAATCTTTCTAGATTGCATAATGGAAAAGATATATCCCGGGTTAGTGTAGATTCTATATGTTGTTTCCATTAGATTACAATAGCTTAGAGTTAGTTTGCAAGTTAGATTTACAGTAGTTTTAGAATGCTTCCAGAATCATCATAATCAAACTCTACACACACACACACACATCCCATGCATCGCGAAGCTGGCCCCGTTATCCCCAGTCGGATCTGCTACTCCAAACGGGCAAGGAGCCGCCAACCAGGTTCCCGACCGGGTGGGTATCCCCCTTGTTGTCGACCCGATCTCGGGGCCCTCAACAGGTGGTCAAGGTGCCACGAGGTTTGTATCACCAGCGAAGAATGTCCTTTTCTTCAGAATATCTAATCAGCCTATTGGTTAATTTTGTGTTCAGATCCCTGTGCATTATTTCTGTGCCATTCCTTATAATATCTTCTTCTTTGCACCATTGTCTATACCCCTGATCTAGGGTGCGAAGCTAGTACTGGCTGACCGTTTCCCATTTGTGTGCTTCCTCGTCCTCTATTGGAGGTGGGGAGATTGAGCTGTGGAGATTGGGTCGTTGCTGCCAGGAGTCTATCTAGAAGCGCGCATGATTGCCATTTCTTATCTCCCAAAAATTGTGCTTGTGAATCAATTTTCTGTGCAATCTAGCTGAGTCCCAGATTAGAGAACCCTTCTCCTTGCTTGTTAGCCTGATTAGGTCAGCATTCGATCTTTTATCGACGTACTTTTCTCTCCAGAGGATTGCCCAAGGTGTGCTTGGGGATGTAAGCCACTTCCACCAGATTCGAGAGCCCATGACTACGTTGCTATGTTGAGGGTCTCGAAGACTGATTCCCCCAAAGTTTTTTGGGAGGAAAGTAGTGTTCCACTTGACTAAAGCCCATTTGCGATTCTGCCCTGTAGAACCCCATAAAAAGTTCGTTTGGAGATTTTTTATTTTTTTGAGGACCCTTTTGGGCACTACTAAGATAGAAAACAAATATAGAGGCATAGACTGCATAATGGATTTGATGAGGATGAGCCTACTAACCATATTTAGGGCTCTGAAAGTCCAAGAAGTGAGACAGGATATTAGCTTGTCGAGGAGGAGTTGCCAAGAAGAATGTTTGAGGGTTGAATCAGTAAGGGGGGCACCAAGGTACTTGGAGGGGAGAATGACAAGCGAAAAGCCCAAAATGTAGATTATGGAGGATTGAGTCGCTGTGGGAGTGTAGAAAAATAAAATCTGGTATTTAGCAGTATTAATACTTGCTCCAGAAGTAGCGTAGAAATCATCAAGGAGGGCTTTGTATTTTCTGGCTTCCTGGACCAAGGGGTTTCCAAATAAAATATTATCGTCCACAAATTTTTGATGGGTTATAGCGGGGGAGTTGTGCAGGGATATGCCTTTAAACTGGTTTTCTTATAGCATATGCTTAATGGATCTGCCCAATCCTTCAACTTTAAGAACAAAGAGAAAAGGGGAGAGGGGATCCCCTTAGCATATGCCTCTCGAAGGCTGAAAGGGGGGAGGAGGGAATACCATTAACCAGGATAAAGAAGAAGGCTGAGGAGATTAAGCTCATGATCCATCTAACCCATACAAGTGAGAATCCAAATGCTATTAACATAGACTGAATGTACGTCCAACTCAGCTTATCAATGGCTTTGGAGAGATCAATTTTAAGGAGCATACCTAATTTTTATGATGCTTTAGAGAGTGAATGATCTTGTGGGTGAGTATGATCCCATCTATGATTTTCCTTCCTTCCACTTATCCCAATTGTTTTGGCAAGATGAGCAGGGGAAGCAGTGGCTTTAGGTGAGAGGCTATTACTTTGGAGATAATTTTGTAGATGACATTGCATAGGTCAATCAACCTAAATTTATCGGGTGAGTTTGAGTGCTCCTCCTTAGGAATGAGGGTGATAAAAGTGGCATTCAGGGAGGGGAGCATCCAATGAAGTATTCGAGACTCTTTGACCACTTGCTAGAGTTCCTCTTGGATATTTTCCTATAATTGGTGGAAAAATGTGGAGGTGAAGCCGTCTAGACTTGGGGCTTTGCCTTCCTACAGTTGTTTCATAGCAGAGTCCACCTCTTAGAGAGTAACTGGGTGGAGAAGCAAATGATTGTGTTCATTTGTGATCAGCTTAGGGATGTGCGAGAGAATATTGTCAATCGCAGGCTTCCTATTGATGGAGGGTTCTTGATGTACTGATTTGAAGTGCCTGATTAGTTCTGTTTCTATGTCCCCATGGTTTTCCAGTCTTTCTCCCTGTTGATTGAGAATGTGGGTGATGTTGTTTTGCATTCTTCTTTGGATTGTAGAGCAATGGAAGAATCTTGTGTTCCTTTCCCCTTCCTTTAGCCATTTTATTCGAGATTTCTGTTTCCATAATATTTCCTCCTGTCTCTCCCTTTCGTTGATCTGAGTCTATATATGCTTTTCCTGTTCATTGTTGGCATCAGTTATGCCTTCATTGATGATAGTTTGCTGGAGCTTCTCCATCTCCTAGGATACAGCTTGTTGAGCTCGGAAAATGTTTTCGAAGGTTTCCTTGTGCCATTGTTTGATTTGCATTTTTAGGAGTCGCAACTTTTGTTGAAATTGGAACATTTTGGATCCAGTAGGGGGGGTCAAGCTTTTCCAAGTTTGTTGTACTAGATATTTAAACTGAGTATGGGTCAGCCAAAAGATTCAAATTGGAAAGGTCGTTTGGAGGAGGCTCCCGGCCTTTGCCATTGAAGCGAGATTGGCCAATGGTCTGATCCTACATATGGTAGGATGGAGGTAGAGAGGTCTCCTTCGAGATGAATGGCATTATCAGTTATCAAAAATCTATTAAGCCGAGAGGTGATCTGATGAGTACCTGAACTTTTGTTGTTCCAGGTAAATATTTCGTTGTTGTTGGGGAAGTCGATTAACTAGTTGCTCTGTATAAAATGTTTGAAGCGCTCACTTTTAATTTCCAGTCTGATTCTTCCTCCTGTTTTTTCTTCTAATTTGGTGATCATGTTGAAATCGCCTCCCATGATCCAAAGTGGAAGGGATCTGTTGGTGTTGAGCAGGGATAGCGTGTCCAAGATAGAGATTTTGTTTTCAGCAGTTTGCAGGAAGTATACATTGGTGAGATGACCATGCACATTGGTTCCTATGATATGGAATTTAGCTTGTATGAAGTGGTGATTAGCATGAATATTTGTGAGTTCAATGGCTTGATAATTCGAAGCGATTGCTAAACCGCCCGAGGCCCCTATGGCATCCACCGCCGAAGAGTGGCAGCTGCTCCAAGCTTTTGAGAGAATGGAATTGAGAAGAGTACTGTAGCATTTAGTTGCATGAAGAAGATGTGGGGTTTCTCCTTCTGAATTAGATTTTTTATCATTTTGTATTTCTTTGGGCCATTCAGCCCTCTTACATTTTTTGAGATGAGCTTCATGGTTCAGAGTTGGGGAGAGGCCTGTAGTACTTGGTGAGTTTTGAATATCTACCAGATTCAACCAACATTTCCCCAATGAGGATGGTTCGCTGTAAATCTATCTTTCTCCCTCTTTTCTTAGTATCCTTAATAAGTTCTTCCCATCCCAGTGACTTCCAGGTTGGATTCCGAGGGATCTTTATTGATATGCTCTTGATAGTGTGACTTCTATACTTTTTAGTTGTCTTGTTGCAATCTTATCATATTGTTTTTGCTTGCATGCCTGTTCAAGGCTAAAAATGTCCATGTCTCCTAGATCTATGCTTTCGAGTTCTTCATCAATTTGCTTGAGATCACCACTATCAAAAGGGATGTTCATAGCTAGATTGGGGATGAGCAGCTGGTTGTCAATTTCCATGCTATTAGGTTTGCATATCGAAACTTTGCTGGGGGCTGAGGGGAGGGAAGATTGGGGTTGCTCTAGGTGCTGGGACAGATACATGTCCTGCAGGGGGTTCTCAGAGGGTGGAATAGGGATATCCGGGGCAAAGTATGGGAAGGGGGGATGCGGGGTGGAAGGATCAGAGTGGGCTAAGATATCGAAGCTGTTACTCATTGAGGGGATTGAGTTGCTAGCGGGGGCATGATTAGGCTAAGAGGCAGGTTTTTTATGAGTTCTTTTCCCAGAGTTTACTTTAGTAAAACCTTCTTGATCTGTATGCCCAGAGGCGGTATTGGGGGAGGGCTTGACATTGAGCGGGCAGTCACAGAATAGATGTCCATGTGCATGGCACTTGCGGCATCTGAAAGGAACATGCTCATAATATAGAGTTTGAATCCATTCGAAATCATCATGATAAATACTTACCGAGTCTGGTAGTGCTTTGTTCAGGTGCATGTAGACACAGATGCAGAAATATGAAGTATATCTTCTATGTTTCGTTTCTTCTGCAACTTTAATGAATTCTCCCAGCGCATTTCCTATGTCTTTTAAAGTTTCCTCATCCCAGTATTCCAGCGGTAGAGAATATAACTGGATCCAGACAGGTGCTAAGATGAGATCTTATTTGTTCGGGTTGAATCTCTCAACCCAATCCCTTAAATAGAGTCCTGCTGCATTGAAGAAATAAGGACCATTATCTAAGACCCTGTTCTGATATTCTATACAGTTGAAGATGGCAGTGAAGAAACCTTTTGGTCCAAGCTTCAGATTGATGTGCCCTTTTGGTTTCCATTTGGCTGCTATCCAACCCTATAGGGCTTTCTCCATGGGCCAATACCCTATAAATTTCCCAATGAGTGCATGGTCTTTCATGTATTAGATTTGGGTATTGATTCTCTGACTGGGCAGTTCAATGTTAGTCCATTTTGTAGCTACCGGTTTGCAGGTTTTGAAGGTCGCTTTCAGTTTATCCTCATTTTCCCTGACCTTTTGCTGCCTATCCAGGGTATCTTTGCTGTACCCTAAGGTTCATTAAGAGGATCAGTGTGAGGTTGATCTATTTGCATCTGTTGTGCAGAGGCATTTTTAGGATTGGTCAGAGTTCTTGGTGTTTGAGTCGTCAGGGGGGGGGCTCTGTGTCCTCCCCCATCGGGGAAGCTGTTGGAACGAAACTGTGAACTATCGGTCTACGCTACTAAGTGGTGCAATGTTGAAGGATTAGGGGTGTTGAGAGCTTAGCAGTATGCCATCTCTGAGAGTGATGAAACCCTAGGTCTCCGGCAGAGCTCTGCGCTTGATGGTCTCCATAGCTAATATAAAGGCATGAATCGTGTTCAGACTAGACATTAAGATGAAAGATTATAGTGAATTATGTTTCCATTAAACGGTTGGGTATATTAGTTCCTTGGGTTTATAATATTAATAATCCCTTTCGTTTATTATTCCCTTGATTTTAAAATATTAATTCTTAGGCTTTATTAATTCAACCATGTTTATTTTAGTATTTTTAATATTTATCTTAGGGTTCCTATCCCCCATTGCCTCTGTCATAGAGATCTTGCCGCTCGTTCCCCCCAGCCAGGTCTCCACCCATAATTTTTGGTAACCCAGTGCTTACTATGTGAATTGTAGGAATGGCTCCATCCTAGGACGCCTGCAACCCACGTTCTCCTGCCCTCATCTATACTCCACTGCCCTTCCTGCATTACCATGCGACTAACAAGATTCCCCCTCCCCTTGATGGCAGAGCGCAACACGTCCCAACCTAATTGTGGACAATTTCCCCTCCAACCGGCATGGGTTTTACCCATTTGACATAGGGAAAAGATGCAAAACCAAGCCATGATGAGATGTTACATACTCCATTGCCACCAAAAATTTCCTATCCCCCAAAGAGACCCCCTTACATCCTAACTTACCCACAGAGATACCATAATTACAAGTTTGAGGTGGAGCCGAATAACATACCCAGAGTTCGCAGTTGTTTGACAACGATGGCCTTGGTTCTTCACATTCTGACGCTCGCCACCAGCTCTAAGCCACCACCCTTCTCCACAGACTATCGCACTAAGACTGCATGTCGAAATGCCCCTCCGTTTGATATACCTTGTCGTTCCTCGAGTCCCACCACCTTGCCCACTTCCCCAACTTGTCATCATGTCGAAGGACAACGCACCCCCCACCTCGAGTGTCACGCCCCTACACCTGCGGTAGTCTTTCAACCACTCATAGCGAGGTGCGGCACTAACAATCATTTTCTTTTCACTAATACTTACGATTGTAGACTACGCCTAACATTCCATACTTAGTTTTATTTTCGTTACCAAGTATTATTTTTATCCTTTATACAATTGAAAGCCCATAAAATTCACATAAACAACATTACAGAAGAGAAATGCAGAACAGTATAAAGGTAGGGGCAACTCCCTGCAATATGAGTCTGCGCGAGTCAATATATATAATCTTCTTTTACAAGTACAAGTTAAATCTTGGGAAACCCCAAATTTACACTTAGCCAATTTTCAAACTTCAGCAAACTCGGTTGCCCAGCCCGTCGGCACCTCCGCACGGTCACCGCACGAATCACCAACCCTTCGTTCACCTCGTTGCACGATCATGTTCTTTGCCCAACTTGGGCGCGCCTCATCGTAACCAAGTTGCCACACACGGGCGCCTCTACACGAGTCACACCTCTGTTCACAATCTCAACACTTCACTATTTCCATCGTTTCGTCGTGCAGGCGCGCCCTCACCCGGTCACCCGTCTGCACGATTCTTCGTTTCGGTGTGCACGGCGCGCCCTCGCCCGGTCGCTCCCGTCCACCCGTTCACCCAACTTGTCCACCCGAACTCGTTCACCCGAATCGCCACACGACTTCACCTGGCTCGCCTGAACGACCTCACCTGAGTCGCCCAAACGACCTCACCCAGGTTGCCCGACAACCTTGCCCGAGTTTCCTGAACAACTTTCCTGAATGAATTTCTTGAACGACTTCTCGAACGACTTTCTCGAATGACTTTCTCGAACGACTTCTCGAACGACTTCTTGAACGACTTTCTTGAATGAGTTTTACACCCAAGTCCCGCCCATCGTGTGGGCTCATCCACGCACTACAAAACTCCTTGTTCGAACTCGTGTTGATCGAATGATGGTAATTTGCCTCCAAACGCCCTCAAATATATACGGGCGGATGGCGGGTTGTGTCACCTGGCCGACCCACACCAAACGCCCAGCCGACTCGTTCATAATGCGAACTCTTGTCCATGAGGTAGGTCGGCCCACCCAACTCATGGGACTGCCCACTCATCGCTCGCCCAACGCCTTATAAACTCGTCCACGGTTCATTTCATTTCATATTTCGCACGTCCTTCACACGGTGGAGTTGCCCTGCCCATCGCACAAACCGCAGGTCCTAACATCCTCCCCCACTGGAAGTCATTGTCATCCTCAACAATATCTCATCCCGACAACCATATGTCACCAAGATCACCATACCAAGGTATACACCTCATCATCTCAATCCATGACCATCGACCATCTCGTCACAATCTCCACATGCTGCTCCCCATTGTGGAAGGTTGGCCCTTCCATCTCAAGCTACATGCTTCCTGCAACATCTCATGCCGACCTCATCATGTGTCGTCATCTGCCATGATACGCCAACAAATGCTAACGCATCTCTGTACACGTTGCAGCCTCATGTTTGAACTTGTTGGGTGGCTAATCCAACCGTCACGCCTAAACCATGAGAATGTACATCCTCATGCCACCATCAGTTGTTTCTCAGAACATCCTGTCACATCCTCAACTCAATCAAGAATCCATCTCCATATAAGTGTAAGCCATGCTCAGGTCCATGAAGTAGTCCTCATCTCATCTGCAACATGCTGCCCACGATGTCTGGTACTAATGTGCTGCATGAAATCAGCGACATCTACCCCCACATCGTCCATCTGCAAAACATCCATCTCCTCAAAGTGAAGAGATCATCTCATCAAACCCGACTCTCGATGTGCCACATCCAGGTCCATGAAGCAACCTCCATCATATCTGCAATGTGCCATCCCTCAAGTCTGCCATAGAAACACGTATACACTCATCTCATCTATCCATGTGCTACCCATGATCATAGATCAATCAGCTCCCATGTGTCAAATGGTTAAGTCTCGGCTCAACCCATGCCCATGTGTTGCCACCAAGGCATCGTCATTATCGTAACTCCATCACTCCAAAGTGTCTCATATTGATCCTCCACATCAAGTCACTCTTCCAAGCCATTCCCATACATGTACTTGAAAGTATGCACCCCATCCTGCATCAAAGTCTCTGACCTTAGCTCCTCAAGGCATTAGATTCTCCAAGTCCACCATATATGAAGTCCCCAAAAGTCACAACCTCATGTCATCATGAGCTCCATGAGTCATCTCCAACCAACATCTCAGCAAGCATACAAGTCTTGGCCCAAAGGTCTCTGCAAGATGCCTCAGCTCCCCATGTAGTAGGAATGCTCCATAGTTTGCTCACAACTCCATCCAAGTCCATGGCCTTGTTGTACATAAGTGCACAACCTCTCCATCGGCTCATAAATAATAAGTCTCCATGTCACACCAGCAAATCCACCTGCACAACACTCCTGCCTTAGCACTCCTCATTGGATGCCCATAAATGACACCTCTTCAAGTGCTCCTGCATAATGTCCCTGCATAAGACTGCCATGCTCCATGTCTCCAACCTAATATCCATGACTAAGTTGCCCATGTTGTCCAACCAGGTAGACCCATCACAACAATCGGTCATCCTCATCCAAGTCTGCAATATTCGATCTAGTGAACTCGGTCACCTAACCATATCATCATCACATCACAAGTCCCTTCCATCATAGCTCCCCCACTAAAGGTTCCACCAATACTTCCTCTCTTGGTCTCGGCCATGAGAAGTCCAGCCAAATATCATCATACCTCCAGTGTGTGCCCTCCTGCTATCTGTCCATGAGTCATGCCGGGCACTTAGCTAATTCTCCATGTGGGTAAAGCATGACTCAATCCTTCGCAACAATCATCATGTTCCTCCCTTGTCACGGGCCTTTGTACCTTCTACCATAAGGTCACAAACAACCCCAACAAGTCCTGCAACAATCAACAATCCTTGCTTCTCCATATAAGGTCTCATCATAGACATCCATGGTAAGATGCTCCCTTGCATCGGCAAACTGACTTTGCTCTTCCCTGCATACGGTCCATCTACCAAATGCTCAAGTGAAACACAAGTATCAATAGTACTTACATCATCATCATGAGGTTCCTCCATGTGAGTATCCTCATCCATCCATGTCTACAAACTGCACGATCCTGGTCCAACTTGATCAATCTCAAGTTCATCCTCCATCGTTGTCACATCTGCAACATCCTCAAACATCACAGCTTCCCTTCCCTTGTTAGCACAATCTACAACTTCGTCTTGCTCCATTGTCCAACCAAGTTGAAGAATTTCGTCTTCAACATTCTTTCCAAGACCTCAAGCTTATCTCGAATCTGGGGGTTCCCTTCTTTCATCCGCTTCAACCTGTATAAGGTAAGCAAGAGCCTCCCTTCGCATTCTTACAAACTTGCCATGCCTTGTTGTTGAGCTTGGTCCAAGCACTAATCTTCACCTCTGCTAAACCTGTTTCACCATTCACCTGAATCACCTTGATATTCCACTTGTCACCTGCAAAACTTGAACTCCCTGCCAAGTCTTCAGTCTTCGTAGAATCAACTCCTTGATTCAGTTCACCAGCTCTGATACTGCCTGTCACGAAGTGCAGGTGTATTAGCTTAAATACATCAACACCAGCACCAGCTCCCCAGCACTAGCTCTGATACCACCTGTCACGCCCCTACACCTATTGTAGTCTTTCAACCGCTCATAGCGAGGTGCAACACTACCAATTGTTTTATTTTCACCAATACTTACGATTGTAGACTACGCCTAACATTCCATACTTAGTTTTATTTCCCTTACCAAGTATTATTTTTATCCTTTATACAAGTGAAAGCCCATAACATTCACATAAACAGCATTATACAAAAGAAATGCACAACAGTATAAAGGAAGGGGCAACCCACTACAATATGAGTATGCCCGAGTCAATATATATAATCTTCTTTTACAAGTACAAGTTAAACTTGGAAAACCCCAAATTTAAACTTAGCCGATTTTCAATCTGCGGCAAACTCAGTTGCCCAACTCGTCGACGCCTCCGCACAGTCGCCGCACGACTCACCAACCCTTCGTTCACCTCTTTGCACGATCGTGTTGTTTGCCCAACTTGGGCGCGCCTCGTCGTAACCAAGTCGCCACACACGGGCGCCTCCGCACGACTCACACCTCCGTTCACAATCTCAACATTTCACTGTTTCCACTGTTTCATCATGCACGGCGTGCCCTCACCCGATCGCCTATCCGCACGATTCTTCGTTTCGGCATGCACGGCGCGCCCTCGCCCAGCCGCCTGTCCGCACGTCCACCCAAACCCGTTCACCCGAGTCACCGCACAACTTCACCCAGCTCGCCCGAACGACCCCACCCAGGTTGCCCAAACGACCTCGCCCGGGTTGCCCAACGACCTCGCCCAGTTTGCCCGAACAACCTCGCCTGAGTTTCTTGAACGAATTTCTTGAATGACTTTCTTGAATGACTTCTCGAACGACTTTCTCGAATGACTTTCTTGAATGACTTCTCGAACGACTTTCGCGAACAACTTTCTTGAACAAGTTTTACACCCAAGTCCCACCCGTCGTGCGGGCTCATCCACGCAATGCAGAACTCCTTGTTCGAACTCGTGTTGATCGAATGATGATCATTTGCCTCCAATCGCCCTCCAATATATATGGGCGGGTGGCGGGTTGTGTCACCCAGCCGACCCACACCGAACGCCCAGCTGACTCGTTCATAATGCGAACTCTCGCCCATGAGGTAGGTCGGCTTGGCCAACTCGTGGGACCGCCCCCCCATCACTCGCCCAACGCCTTATAAACTCGTCCAAGGTTCGTTTCGTTTCATATTTCGCACGTCCTTCGCACGGTGGAGTCGCCCTGCCCGTCGCACAGACTGCAGGTCCTAACATCGAGCATGTGGGGGGTGGCAGTATTAAGTGCCCGGGTACCCAAAATACTTACACCCATGTGCTCCAAGCTGTCGGCCCGCATCTCAATCGGGATTATTATTATATTATTATAATAATATAATGATAACCTAATATTATTATGAGTTATTATTATTAATAATTAATATTACTAATGTTACTATCAGTTAATATTATTATTATAATATTAGTATAATAATCATATAAAAATATAGTTATTATTATTTATATAGTTATTAATAATCATAAATAGTTGGTGTTTAAAAAAATATACATAAAATTATTAATGTGGTTAATATAAGTCTATCTCCATATACTAATTATATTAGAAAATGTAATATCCGCCTATATCAACTACATTTACTAATATAATTATAGTAATTTAGACCTAACCATCTCCAAAAATATTATAAGGTGAGTGACTTGAAATCCTAATGAGAGTGATACTTCACGACGAACCCCATGTTGATTTAATGATGCTTCATGCAAACTTCCCCGGATGACGAACGCCATGACGATTGATCTTGCATTCCGTCAACAAAAAACAATTGATCTTAGACCACATGGATTGAAAGCCGTGATGAATTGAACTTGGTCCGTTTAACTTTATACCACTGTCAGATGACGAACGGCGTGACGGACTGATTACAAATGAATTATTATTACCCCACATATACAACTCTATATATTGATGCACTCTCCTGCCTCCATCTACATCTACGAGGCTAAGGACCAACTAGAAGAAGCAGTACTATATTACCGGATCGATTGATTGAGTGCCGTGCAGAGAGCGGAGCAATGGCGTGCAGAGAGCGGAGCAATGGCGGGATTACCATCAGTGGGCAGGTTAAGTTTGGGGTCACAAGGATTAGAAGTATCAGCACAGGGGTTAGGTTGCATGGGCATGTCGGCGTTCTATGGCCCTCCAAAGCCCGAGCAAGAAATGATATCTCTTATCCGACATGCCGTCTCCAGAGGTGTTACTTTCCTGGACACTTCGGACGTTTATGGCCCTTTCACCAACGAAATCCTCGTTGGAAAGGTAATGCTGATGCATGTGGTTCTCTTTTTACCTTGTAATTGTTATTTTTTTGGGCTATATCATGGCTGTGTTTAATCACTTTATATCCAAAACCAAACCAGTAAACACCTTATAATTACTATTACCAGTTTTCATCTGCAATTTGTAATATACTGTAATATAACGGTTTGCAGGCCATTAAAGGAATTAGAGAGAAAGTCCAATTAGCCACAAAGTTTGGAGCCAGTTTTGTCGATGGAAAAATGAAGATTCGAGGAGACCCTGCATATGTTCGTGCCTGCTGCGAAGCAAGCTTGAAGCGACTTGAAGTGGATTGCATTGATCTTTATTACCAACATCGTATTGACACTAAAGTCCCCATTGAAGTTACGGTATGTACTGTTGCAATAGGCCTCGGTTTAGTTCTTAGAATGATGCTGGATGTTGCAATAAGTATTTCTAGTTTACTATTTCATTTACTTATGTCTGTGCATCTGTAACTTACATTAACCTTAAAAAGAGTTGGATGTATTGCTTTGTCTATGCATATGTGACAGATTGGAGAGCTGAAGAAATTAGTAGAAGAAGGGAAAATAAAGTACATCGGACTTTCGGAGGCGTCCGCATCGACAATTAGAAGGGCTCATGCTGTTCATCCTATAACAGCAGTTCAGTTAGAGTGGTCTTTGTGGACTAGGGATGTAGAAGAGGAAATTATTCCCACCTGCAGGTATGATCAGGCGTGGTCATGTTAGGATTTGCCATATTGTTACCAGCATTGTAATATGAATCACTAACTAACATATTAAAATTCTAATTGCAGGGAACTTGGTATTGGAATTGTGCCATACAGCCCTCTCGGGCGGGGTTTCTTTACTTCTGGAGCAAAGTCAGTTGAAAATTTAACCAATGATGACTTTAGAAAGGTATGCTTGTGCTTATGTATATTTTAAATTTAGTATTAAAAAAATATATATTAATAATGTAGGAAAAACTATCTTATAAGTATTGTTTTGAAAGAAAAAGTTGTAGTAAATCTTGTTGGATATGAAGTTGAAGTAAATTCCTTATTAGTTCATTTTCATAATACTGTAGAGTTTCTATTAGTGTATTCCTGAAACTACATTTTATTGTTTCGTTGGAGGGTTTTTTGAATTTTATAAAATATTGATGTTGTGTACAGACAATTCCAAGGCTTACAGTCGAGAATTTTGAAAAGAACAAGGCGACATTGCAAAAAATAGCTGAAATAGCTTCCAGGAAGGGATGCTCCGCCAGTCAACTTTCCCTGGCTTGGATTCATCATCAGGGAAATGACGTTTCACCAATTCCTGGAACCACTAAAGTGAAGAATCTAGAAGAAAATATTGGTTCTCTTTCTGTGAAGATCACACCTGATGAGATGAAGGAAATAGAAAATATATTATCCAATTATGGATTCTCAGGAAATCGAGTTGCTGATGATCACCAGGATTTCACGTGGATGAACTCAGAAACACCTCCTTTCTCTTCATGGAAGGATGCCGTCTCATAATTTTTAACATTGTTTTCTGCGAACAAAGCGAAATCGTCATTTTCCTGTCTGTTTTAAATGGTATATGCTCGGATATATGGTTATAAATATTATGTTGCAAATATCTTAAGAAGTTGACTGTATTGTAAGCGTACTATCCCATTCATATAATAGCGACGTTGTGCGTTGTATCTGCTAGAGACAACCTTACTATAAGGGCTTTTGTCCCATTTATTTAATAAATAAGTATTGGTTACAATATTGATTTCGATGGAGACATCATGGAAACAAGCTTCTCGTCAATATTGGTATTGGACATAATGTACAAACATTTCTTGCAAGTATTGGTAGTAAACACAATGGAAAGGAGTTTCTTGTAAGTTTTGGTACTTATTATGTTAATAGACTTTTTCATCTTTGAAAAAAAAACGATAGAGGGGTAAGATTGAGAATTAATATTTGATAAAATATTTTTATTTTGAAAATAAGATGTAGAGTATAAGATTGGATGGGTATGTTTACTTTAATTTTATTCTCAAATAATTTAGTTATTAAGATGGGATTAAAATGTGTGATAGATAAGATAGATAAAAGAAGATTTTGATTTTTCACTTGAAAATCCCACGTTTTCAATGTTTCTTGTTCTCTTTTAATGCCTTTTCCTTCTTGTGTTTTTGCACGGAGATAAATGGTCAATTTGACCTGATTTTTTCATTGTTTCTATGTCTAGTAAGGAGAAATGCTCTAGTGTAGTTGAGATCAATTATTACATATAGGAAGTTAAAATTACATACGAAATACAAATAAAGTAAATACTCTCTTTTCACCTCAAAAACATGTTTTTGAGGTGAAAATTACATTAGTTTAAAAAGATAATAATTTTAGTAGCTATGACTTACAAGCCATCATGCTTGATTTATTGATCATCCTCATACCCTTGCGAACCTTTATTTACACTTTGAAATCAGTTTCTTGACCTTGGTGATGAAACCCTAGACCTAATGAAATCATGCCCTATGACCTAATGAAATGAAGTGCAAACCAATTATGAAACCATAACTGAAAACAATCTGAAGAAAGATCAACGAGTATACTCTATGAGGGAAAGATTTTCTGAAGAGAAAACAACCATCAGTGGATCAGCATATCATGAACTAATGGAATGATGCAAAATTTTCGGTATGAAACCCCTACTATGAAAATGTAAAGAGTGAGTTTCGATCCCTGATGGAAGTATGCAGATAATGACATTAACATGGCCTTACTGCGGATGATAGGTCCTTGGAGGTGTCAAGAACACCGTAGACCGAGTGCCTCATCCCTTGGGCAATATGGTGAAAACTAAAAAAAACAAAATATGACTCAAAGACACATATTGACTCGAAACTGACTGGAAATTGACTGAAAAAATGACTCAAGACTTACTTAGTTGACATAATTACTTACAAAACTTATTAATGGCAGCAAACCATCGAGATTTGAGAGCTTCAAATACTAATGACAACCACCTGCCTACTGAAGAAGTATGTACAATCATGTGAAGTGAACTTTCCAATGTGACCAATCCAGCAGATGGCTACCCACTGAAATTCTTCTCTCACTTTCCTCAAGAAAGTAGAACGATGTACATGTAGGCAACTCATAATAACAATTGAAACCAAGGCTTATGCTAATGAACCAGGCAACATTTATCTCCTCTAATGCTTGCAAAAGAATGTCGAAGGGATATTGCAATTCCTAAAGCACTAACTTGTCTTGGGATCCAACAACAAAAATACAAGTACTCCCTTCATTCTGATATGAAAGAACAGTTGGTGGTTGATTGATAGGAAGGCATAGAGAAGTATAAGCTTCCTCTATCTGAATGTTGGCTGTAAATTCCTCGAGCATGACAAATTCTGACTTGATTCCTAGCATAGTGTCTCTCTCGGGCTCATACTCATCAATTTCATAGTCTAAGTCATCCTTAGATAGAAAACATTTTTCAAGATTATCTAACATGACAACCCTATCATCTTCATGAAAGAAAACAATATATGTTTGCTAATTTATAAATCTAATTTCAAGACTATCCACATTTTCAAAATTGGAAGAAGCTTCACTAACACCTTCTTGTCTATGCGAACACTACAAACTTGCATCAGCTTGGGCTGCGGCATGACCTTTCAGGAGTTGAACTATCTCATCTTCAGACAGAGGAGATAGTACCTCTTGTTTTATTTTTCTAAAACAATAATTGTCTTCTGGAAATAACAATTCAAAACATGAAATATTAGAAGAAAAATCTGAATGATAGTCCTCAATTCCCCGGTCTTCTGAAATTTGACTACATTGTTGATCATCTTCATATGACATGGAAACCAGATTGTCATGTCTCTTATCGCACTCATGAATCATACGAGGGAAAACTACAGATAGTTCTTGAAACTCAAAACTAACACTTCTATCATTTACCACTGAGTTATCCAAAGAAGATTTTTCACGATTACCTCCTCGTGAAGACTTTTTTCTAATGAAATGAGAACACTTGGGTCAATGATAGAGTAAAAAAGGAGGACGGAGTGTAAGAAGGTTGTCAAAAAGAGACAATTTTGGGATCATGGAAAATTTTAGGGGATAATATTCACAAGTGGGCTAATTTTCCGTGATTTTTTCCCAAAAAGGAATTCGCCAATTTCCATTTTTCTAAAACTTATTCGCCTAAATTTTAAAATATAAAATTATTTTACCTTAGAAATCGCCAACCTTATATAGAGACTATATATAAAATATTTCTAAATTTGAATAATTTTACAAATATATCAATAAAAATTTTATAGTTTTCATATTAGGGACTAGTGAGATTCGCTAATGTTTGTAAACTTTAGGATAATTTTCCATCCTTTAAATTGTCCCTGTTTGGGATTCAACATTTTGACTCATACTTAATAAGTAACGTATGGAATTTTGGTAATATTTTGGAATAGTGACAAGAAGGTTGAGGGTTCAACACCCCCCCCCAAAACCAACTTTTTCACACTTAGCCCTAATGGCCTCTTTTGGGTTGCCATGTGACAACCTCTGATTGGTCAGTGTGGAAGCCACATCACTTGCATGGTCAGCCTTCCATGTCAACACCTTTTCCATGTCACTCGGTCATCACAACTGTGCCACATCACCCTACCATGTCATCACACCAACCACATGAACTATGCCACATCAACTCCACGTCAACATTTGTATAAACCAATCAAAATCCCACATTGACATCCATATAGCCTAGTCAACATTAGTACTACCATATTTCATGTATATACTTCCATGTCATCATCAATGTTAGTTTCTCTATAACCACGTGTTAGCTCCTAGTGATCCACGCATCCCACTTGAGCATCTTTTTTCCTATTTGGACAACTTCTATTTGAATTCATTTAAGCATCATTGGAAATCTCTCGATGAGTAATCGACATGGGTGAATTTAGATCAAAATTTAATATCATCAATTTTTCTTTCTTGTAGAGATCCTCCTAGATCATATCATTGAGAGTTTAGCCCAATCACCTTGTGCATCTCTACTCTAGAGGGTTTGTATAACTATCTTATGCAACGTAAATCTTTGACTCTTATAGGTCACCTTGCAGATCTTAATGCAAATATTCAACCATGATGTACACCACACACTCGTGGATACAATACTTTCCACTTGTATTATGGCCATGCCATGTTGGAAAGCTCTTGTTACTCTAGAAGCTGTAATTCAAGTGCAATGCTTCAAGTCTTCGATGGACATTATTTTGTGCCTCGGGGAATTCTTCCTTAATTTTCAATCGAGATAGGGGGAAAAAGCGTCACCATAGATGTGGAAGTTGTCAAAGCCCCATTAGATTATTAATTTCTCCCTAGTTTTAGTTGGTTTTATGCCGTGAATTTTGTCATGTTTTCAGTGTTTCAAGTGCTTCACATTCCCCATAAAGGAAAAATTGTGGCGATGGATCAACTTGAGTATTATGTATAATTTACTAGCTATATTGTTATGCGAACTATTGTGCCATATATTGCTAATAACCCTCGAGAATATGAGGCTATTAGTGTGGGACTATTTTAAAATCATGTTGCTTATAGGTGTTTTACCTATGCCCCCACCCTGATGTTACATATACTTATTTCACTCCTATGAATATGATATGTTCCATCTCCAATGGATCCCATTGGCTTCTTGACCAATGGCTAGTGCCTTATCCTTTAGATGTTGATTAATATGGTAGTAAGCACATGCCTTTAAGTTTGGCTAAGATCACTTACCAATGCATGTAATTGGAATTTGACACTTCTGATTCAGATGACACTTCTAAGTCAGGTGACATTTCTAGTGTGAAATTTGATGACTATCTTATGCCCATATGGGTGGTGTACCATCAAATGTCTCACGAAATTTTGGATACTAATCTTCCTACTAACAAAGACATCATGAAAATCATGTCAATATTTGATCATCCATGAAGAGAACTACATCATTCATTATCCTTCCTTCCTTATGAAGATAAGTTAGGTGAGTCACAAAAGTGTCATTCATGTCAAATATTTTATGAGAAGATGCATGCTCACACTTCTCCACTCCACCCTATGATTATTGTTAGACCCTTTACTAATGGGGCATTGACTTTATGCAATGTAACCCAACCTTGGTCAGAGGACACCACTATATCATTGTAACAATGGGCTACTTTACTAAGTGACCCAAGGCCATTCCTACCTTCTCTAACTATGGAACCACTATGGCATTATTCATATTCAACCATATTGTTACTAGGTTTAGGGTACCCAAAATGATCATGACTAATCATGGTTCAGATTTTTGCAGTCATATGATGATGAAATCAATAGGGAAGTTGGGTATAAGAACACTCAACCCCCTACTACCCCTAGGCTAATTGACAAGTAGAGGCCATTAATCATGTCTTGAAACCATTCCCTGAAGAATGATAGGGAATCATAAGTCAAATTGGCTTCTTATGCTTTTTTTGCATTATGCGTGTATCAAACCTTAATTAAAAATCGCACAGGTTTCACTTATTTTGAGTTTCTTTATGGAGTGGAGGTTTGAATTACAGTCGAGTATGAGATTCCATCAATGAAACTTGTCATTGAACTATTGCTTGATACTACCACAGAGGAAGAGTGTCTCTTACATTTGGACCATCTTGACGAATAACAATACTATGCTATAATAGCCAATGAGACTCATACAAAGCATGTCAAGGCTTAATATGATGAATATATCCAATATTATGTCTTTTTGGAAGGTGGCCTAGTTTTGGTCTATGATTAGGATCATGATAAGTTAGGTGTAGCTAAGATGGAACCACTTTGGCACGGCCCCTATATTGTTAAACATGTTCATAGAAAAGGGTCATATGAACTGGTAGATTATGATGGAGAACCTTTATTGGAGCCACATAATGGGTTCTACCTCAAAATTACAATACGTAAGTCTTCTAGCTATAGGGTGATTGTACATATTGTATATAGGTTTGAGTGGGGTGTTCCTTTTCTCTTTTTATTTTGTATTGATGCTAACTTTGTTCATTTACTTATACATTGTGCGTCATTGGAAAATTTCAAGTCCCTCTACAATGTCCATAGGCTTCATTGATGGTGCTAGCCATAGTACTCAAAACATCACTTCCACTAGTTGGGTCCTCTTCTAAACCAGCGATGAGCTCCTGAGTTTAGGGGTCATTTTGCTTGGCCCTACGACCAATAATGTTATGGAATATAGTTGGTTATTTAGCTATTTTTTGAGGTTGTTTCCCTTGGAATAAATCACATGATTGTCAAACTGACTCGCAACTCATAGTTTCTCAGCTAAACAATGTTTATTTTGTGAGGAATCCTTCATTACTTCATTATTATTTGAGGGTACATCTCTTGGAATGACATTTTCTTAGCATTACCTACATTCATATTCCTTGAGACTATGATATGTTGGCTTATTCATTGGCTAACTATGTCTTGAATTGACATTTTTCGCATTGAGTTTATAAACCATGCATAGCATATAATCAATAAAAGAATTAATGACAACATCATGAGAAAAAATGTACAAGAAAACACCATCATAACCATAATATATATATATATATATATATATATATATCATAAAATTTTTTAAATTAATTATCGAATTAAAAAAATAGAAAATATATGGTCCTTCTTTTACCTTAGCCATGTTATATTTCTTTCATTATGTGATTTAACCATGGGTCTAGTCTTTCTAGATGGTTTTCACAAGATAAGGTGGTGTTTTTATTGTAACATGCACTGGAACTTAAGTTTGTTACTCTTGAAACTGTAATAGAGGGTTGGGTTTCTCACTTCCATCTTCATTACATTGTTGACCGTCATCACGATCTTCATTGCATCTTAGGCCTGACCCTATCAACTTACGATATTAACCCATCACTCTTTACACATTATAAATTGGTGATAGAGATATCATGTATATGGATTCCCTAGATTAGTACATCATTGTTGTGTTGGTGTCGATGTGACGTTATTTTATCAGCACATAATCCATCCTTTTAAACTGCCATGACTCAAAATTTGAGCGTCATCTTCCTCTTCTTCCTATACCCTAGACGGATTCCATTACAAATTTTGCCTCATGATTGTTGCTATATTTATTCTCTCTTATGCATGTTGATATGCATTGGTCTCATATCATTGTTGACATTAGCCCTTTCGCTTTCTTTCGCTTGGTGTTCTATCTTTCATGGAGGGACCACTATGATGAGTGGTTTTTCTTGCAAACCTATTTGCTCTTGTCTATTTAAGGTGGTTATATCTATCGGGTCTCCATTTTAATATTGTTTCATACATATTTTTCCCTATGATTACCTATACTTTTGCCTAGTTCTTATCGTTATCATCTCCAATATGCACATCCTTGAATTATTACCTTAACCTTGAGCATGATAAGGTAAATTGTTAATTGTTTAGTACATTTCTTTTATTTTCAATGTTTTAAGGAAGTTTACATAAGATTTTACTAATGATGGTCAATGTGGAAGATCGATTAATGTGATGCATCAAGGGTTCTTATTCACTCATTTCAGTTCTTGTTCACAAAATAATGTTCTTATTCCTATCATCATCTGTCATATGTACAGCTATCATGGTGAGAATTTAGATCATGATTGTTGCATAGCAGGGGCCTAAGATGGTTTTACGTTGTTTCGTTTGTGCCCAGGATCTTAGGAAGAAGCATGAAGCCACGATCAAAGATATGGTCAAACTTCCCTCTATATGCACCAAATCCTCATATGCAGTAAATAATAATGATCTTTCCAGCTCATCAAAAACTCCTTTTACTACTTCGTTAGTAGTTTAAAGTATTTAATCTCATTCCTAAATGATATCGAACGAGTTATGTTTGAGAATTCTATAATTTGTTAGCCAACATGATATTTAGACCTAAGTATCGAAACATATTTGGTGCCTTTGTTCTATGGGCCAAGATATGCTAGATATCGTGAGACAAAGGATTCATATTTGATGGTATATTGTGTGGAGTCATGTGGTTCATGCTAGTTTTTTTAATGAAGACACATCTCATCATTTCAATTTGAGCCAAAGATTCTCTTTCTATTCTATAGGGATGAAGATCACGATTGGAACCTTAAAATGTATGTAATTATTTGATCTCTAATCTATGAGATCAAAGACATTGATATTATTCGTAGATGAAGGATATTATTGTAAATATATATTAGACCTTGTAATGTGATATGTGGGAGAGGAGTTGAGATATAGCAATGTTTATATGTCATAGTCTTTTCTTAATACGACGATACTTTGAGTTCTATCATCCTGTGGTTTTGTTGTTGATGTGTTATTGATTGTCTTTATGTAGCCTACTTTCCAAGAAGGCATGAACCCCTTCTGAGGAATAAATTCTACATTTGTAGGTGACACATTCGTATGCCAACATATGGTATGAGACAACTTAGTGAGTTATTCATCTCAGTTGAATGTACAAGGAAAACATAATACCATGAGGGAAATATAACTTAAGAGTCATGATTACATTTCTCTCACCTGAACCTATTGAGCCCCATTTATATTCAAGTTTGAGAAGAAGTGGTGCCTTCTTTCAAATGTAATGTATGTGTGATTTCCAATGCTTTCTATTGTCATGCTCTCAAGATATCTTAGGCTTTACTCCTACACAAATTGTGTTTGTACCTTATAAGTATACAAGACCTAGGTTGATAATAAATGTCTGAGGTTTATGCAAATAAATAACTCAACATCGTTGGCTAAAACCTAGTTTCTACAATTTATACTACTCATTCCACCAAGATTATCTACCTTTGTTACTAGTGGTTATGATCTTTTGGTTTGTCACATAGATCCATGGTGTATGTGTTGGAAATAATACTAGGGGGGGTGTGAATCAGTATTAGTCAAGTCAATAATCTTTTTGTCTTCTTACCCAATTTCATATATGCTACTTCAATGAAGGCAACCCACGTGTGTACGCAATTGTGTTTAAGGAAACAAGCATATATCCATCAAACTAATGATTCTGTTAATTCATCATATGTTGATCTTTAATCCTAGTATTAGTACTTTATTAAACATTAAATAGTAACCATGTGCAGTTAATAGCAGAAATATCCATCACACATGAACACCAAGATGTAAGGTGGAAACCCAATGTGGGTAAAAACCACCTGCTGTTGTCGTCTCTGTCTTCTTTTAATATTAAGAAAATCTGTTTACAACAATGTACTGGTGCAGACTCATACCAGTACGTAGGCTTCTACCTGCAGAAGGCTACAACCTTCTTTCATTCTCCAACTTCTACTGGAAGGGAGCTACAACCCCCTAGCTCTTGTACTAGCCAATGCGTTTACTAGTACGTAGGTGCTGACCTATAGAAGGCTACGACCTTATTTCTTCCTCGAGGTACCACGTTTCATAAATTTTCAGACTGGATACTCTTGGAACACAACACCATAATTTGAAGGCCATGTTTCATCCAATTTTCATACTAGACCCATCAACAACATTGAAGATCAACATCAATCACCACTGTAATACAACTATTGCATTGCCCATTTATTGATATCATCAACAACAACAATCATCAACCATGTGAGAGCCAAGAACTATAGGAATCCTGCATGACAATTGTACTATATGATCTTTATGCATCTTTGAAGGCATGACGACAGCATCATAAAGAAATGAGTAACTCATCATCAAATAATGAAGTTGTGTATATATGCATCATTAGATAATCATCCATAAATCTAATCTGAACACCAACTATGTGACACCAAGATTCATATGAGATTTTGTCATGGGAAACTCATAACGACATCATAGCAAGATGTATCATTTAGCCATATAAGCATCATCATCGTTGATTAGGTACTAAAGACTTCTAAACATAATGCCAACAATGCTTTATTAGAAGCATAGCATGTTCTCCCCCTGAACTTGTTTGATCTGTTCACTGTCATGTCTGATCATGCATATATCAGCAAGAAGTATCAAGGCATCATCATCAATCAAATATACATCAAGTTAACATGTGAGGATAAAAAACAACATCTTATGAGTATCAATACATTTCCTCACATTATCAAACAAAGAAAATAATTGACTGAACTATATCAGACCCTTTTTCCTGAGTCTATCCCATTGCTTTTCCTAAAATTAACATATATGCAATTGTGCAGTGTCTAACTCGCATATATACGCGACTTCTCTTGATGAATCTTGCATATGAGATTTAGAACACTAAAGTTTCACACTTTCATCTCCCTTTGAGTCTGTCATGTCTGTGCATTGTGCTGTGCCACATCTTTCTGACTGTACTTCCTTCTTCTTCCATATCTTCAAGTGTGATGATGTTTTCTCCTTTTGGTATGGTGCCCATACTTTGTTCCTGCATTCCTTTGCTATATTTCCAAGCTTGTTACATGCATAACATCTCATATGTTTCATATTCCTTCTATAGAAGTCAATGGCTTTGTGACCAAACCTATTGCAAGCAAAACAATATCCCTTAAAGTACCTAGAACATGATTATCTTTCTCTGTGATGGTCGTGAACCATTCTTCTTCTGCATCTGGTTGCACCATGTCCAGAATTATAACATTCAACATTAATCATTTGAGAAAATAACCGACTATCACTTCCATAGTTAGCAGTAAAAGATTTTCTTTGAAGAATTTCTTTCCTTGGTTGTTGATGGGATTGACCTCTCATCCCCTTGTTGAGCATTTCATATTTTGCATTAGAGTTCCTTGTCTTACTTTGTGAACTAGATTCACTTTCAACAGATTCATGAAAACCAAGACCAGTTTTGATAGCAACAGACCTTTGACTACAAAGAATATAATCCAAGATCTTAGTGCTATCTTGAAATCGTAAGATCTTATCCTTTTCTTCTAATTTATCTTTTAGAATATTTACCTCAACCTGATGTTGCTCTTCCTTTTCAAGATACTGCTTCTTCATGATTCCTTCAGCTTTTCTTCCTTCTTCCAACTTATGTCTTAATTCAAGAACTTCATTTTCTTGTTTTTAAAGAGCTTGGAGTAGTTTTTTATTCTGCTTATTTGATTCTTCAAGATCTTCTTTTAGCGAGAGGATCTTAGCTTCAAGACTTTCATAGTAACTGGATCTATCTATGAGTTTCTTGATTGCTGTGCTCCTTTCATTTACTTCATTTCTTAATGATGTCACTTCATCCTGTAGCTTTTGACATTGATCTTCCTTTTCCTTGAATTGCTTCCTTACCTTGTTTCCTTCCTCTAGTTGAGCTTTTAATTTGGTAGCTTCCTCTTTGGAGGCACATTCCCTTTTGTTCAATAGATCTTGTTGATCTCTAATTTTGTCCATAAGCCTTTTAAATTCTACCTCTATTTGATATCTTTCTTCCTCACCCATAAGAGAAAATTTAGTTGTTTCACTATCACTTTCATCATCTTCAAATGGATGGAGAAATGTATCACGAGAGGATAACAAATTCATACCTGATAGTTCTTTTCTTGTTCATCTTCATTCTGAGGTGATTCTGAATCTGAAGTGTTTCTTCCACATATTCCCCAATCGATTCTCCCACTGTCATAGTTCCTCTCAAATGTCTTCTTCTTCTGAGGCGGTTTCTTCTTTAGCTTCTTTCCCATTGTTCTATAGATCTCCTTCAAGCAATCAAGCTTCTACCAAAGGACCTGCTCTGATACCAATTGTTGGAAATAATACTGAGAGCGGGGGGTGAATCAGTATTAGTCTAGTCAATAATAATTTTTTCTTCTTACTCAATTTCATATACGCTACTTCAATGAAGGCAACCCGCGTGTGTATGCAACTATGTTTAAGGAAACAAGTGTATATCGAAAAAACTAATGATTCTGTTAATTCATTATATGTTGATCTTTAATCTGAGTATCGGTACTTTATTAAACATTAAACAGTAACCATGTGCATTAATAACAGAAAGATCCATCACACATAAGCATCACACATGAACACCAAAATGTAAGGTGGAAACCCAATGTGGGTAGAAACCACCTACTGTTGTCGTCTTTGTCTTCTTTTAATAATAAGAAAATTTGTTTACAACAATGTACTAGTGCAGACTCATACCAGTACGTAGGCTTCTACCTGCAGCAGGCTACAACCTTCTTTCATTCTCCAGCTTCTACTGGAAGGGAGCTACAACCCCCTAGCTCTTGTACTAGCCGATGTGTTTACTAGTATGTAGGTGCCGACCTACAGAAGGCTACGACTTTCTTTCTTCCTCCAGGGACCACGTTTCATAAATTTTCAGACTAGATACTCTTGGAACACAACACCATAATCTGAAGGCTATGTTTCATCCAATTTTCATACTGGACCCATCAACAACATTGAAGTTCAACATCAATCACCACTGTAATACAACTATTGCATTACCCATTTATTGAATACTCAATCATTACTCTCTGAATCACCCAACAACTTAATCACTGAAACCCTGTCAGCAAAACATAGTCACTAGAACACATAGCAGAACCCACAACTCTACAACAAAATTCAGAGCCAACTGTATCATCAAAAACCATGTATCAGAGTGCATACGCTACTTGGAAGAGCCAAACCAGCGTGTATACGCAACTTCACCGCAGCGAACCAACGTATATGTCATCAAATACTTACTTATAACTTCGTTGCACTTCCCGACCTCACACATACGCAGATCATTACATACAAAAATACGTGGGTTAGCAACCAGATCTAGTCCATCAAAGACAAGTCATTATGATCCCGATCCATTATTATATCTCATCCATCAACACTGAAGTTAATCACAATCAACCAATCTGAATATGCAGAATACTGTCACCAGTAAACAGTCACCAGAACTCAAAACTTTGCATCAACAACCAGAACCATTTGTAACTTAAAACATCATAATTCATATGGTATATGCTACTTATATGTGTCTAACCTGCGTGTATACGCGCTTTTATCAAAGTCAACCAGCGTATACATATGTAAATATTCATTCATAATTTTGCAGATATTCTAGACTTCAGTTATACCCAGATCATCATATTTACAGAACATCACATGCGTCAGTATACAGATCTAGAATAAGCATGATCAAACCATATAGAGATGATTAATTCCAAGCCATAAGATCCCAATCCATCTTTAGACCGTGTTCTCCATCAACCGCTGAGATTCCTCCTTGGCTCATATTAAGAAAAGCATCATAAAACCATAACATGCATACCGGATCTCACACTACATCAGATATTCAAGACTTCCTTCTTGGCCTAATGATCTTCTCCTCCTTTTATAGTCTTAGGCCTTTCTCAATACCATGGTCCAAAACCACGTAGGACCAATACCTTGGACCCAATACCTGGGGTCAATACCTCGGACCAATACCAAAAGACCTTGGACCAAATACCATGGACCAAAACTTAGTTTTCCAACGTGTACGCGCCTCTCCTTCTGTGAAAGTGCGTGTGTACGATATACGCGCCTTTGTATATAGTGAACATGCGTGTATACGCGGCTTGGTATATAGTGAACCTGCATATATCTTTATTCCTTCATTCTTGTTGTTTACCTGCTATACTGTGATCTTTCATCTGAGAGAGTTGCCTTCTGAACTGATTCCTTGAAGTTGCCCTAGATTTCATGACATCTATAAATACTACTGTCATGCATTCTGTCACATCTGATATCTCTTCTGTAAATTCATTTAGTTACCATGTACAAGTGGGTTGCCATCAAGTATAAAACGTTCATCATAATGCCAACAATATGTCTCGTGGCCATGTACTAGCATTAAACTGTGACATTGATCACAAACATTGATCACAATGCTTTCACTGGTGGCTATGATCTTTTAGTTTGTCACATAGATATATTGTCTATGTCTCATGGCCATGTACTAACATTTCATGTCATGGATCTTTTGGTTTGTCACATAGATATATGTGTATGTCTCATGGCCATGTACTAACATTTCATGTCATGGATCCGTAGTATAGTTAGCAACATGATTATCAAAAACTAAATCTAATTAATTTTCCTAGACATTAACATGTTACGTCGCTAGATTATTTAGTTTGCATCAATTTTAAAAATTTAGACGATCCAATCAAGTTCAATCCATGGTTAGTAACCATGGCACTAAATGAAATTATTTAGTTATAAATAACGAAATATTTTTCATTGTTTGGTTATTTTAGCTAGAATTTGAATGTTGTGAAAAGCAACTCAACTCTCATATTTTAACTAGAATTTGAGTGTTGTGAAAAACAACTGTCTTTATGAATGAGAAATGCATTATTGTTAGTTTAAATTTAAGACGATAGTTAAAGGTTTGGGATAAGTTTCTTCTAAACATATATATGCTCACATCTAAGTTTTCTTCATTAGCGGAAACAAGATTGAACTCTATTAGCGAGTTCTATCTCTTGATTGTTTCCTCAATAACATTTGCAATATATTATTCCAGGTATGATAACATACTCAAAAATTTGTAAAGTTTGATTGAATGGAAAATTTGTAAAGTTTGATTGAACGTGCCCATGCAACTATGAATTGAGATATTTACTTTACGTTCTCGTCCAAAAACTATAAATCATTTTGTGTACAAATTATTTCAAACAAATGTTTATTATGGATTTAAAGTTGTTTCTTGCAAAAAAGCTGTCTTGGAGAGCAAGTAATAATAAAACGCTGTCTTGGAAAGCACGAAATAATAAAAGTAATAATAAAACGTTGTCTTGGAGAGCACGTAATAATTAAAGTAATCATAAAACGATGTCTTGGAGAGCACGTAATAATAAAAGAAATACACATCGAAATCGCTTGCCCAATTAGCCTTTTCTTTCTGGTTTTTTCGCTTTTTCAAATTACCTTATTATTTTAAACTATCCGAGATATATATTTTGACCTCTACACATTAGTTTTTTAATAAAGTTTCAGCCGCCTCGTTTTTGTGAAGAAATTATTTTCGGCTGCCTGGAAAATCAATGAAAACTAATTTACCAAAAGAATAAATCAAGCAGTTTATAAAACAATTGCCACCTGACAGTGAAATGCCAACTCGGCCATATTATTATTATGCCTGCCGCAAGTATTATGTAATGGATATTATTATTATGTGTGATTTATTATGCCTACCGCCACTATTATGCATTAGGTTTTTGGTCAACTGTATTAGTTTGGTTTTAACTAAAAATTTAAGAGTTATTTTAATAATTTAATTTTGAAAATTGAATTTTTTATTTTAATTTTTTCTTTCATTCCATTATATAATTTAATAGGTTATTATTTATTGTATTGGGATTTGTGTTATGTATTTCTGTGAGTCTGTTCTATCACTTGTACTTTGGTGGTCCCCTGCATTTCTCTTAAATTTTGATAATCTAGGTTTATTTTTCCTTAGGTTTGATTTGATATATTTAATTTGATGAAATGGTATTGTTTATTTTACTGAACTTTGGTGGATCGTTGGTATTTTGGTGGTCCCGTGGAGGTAGTGGGCTGAATGCATTTGCCTTTAAATTTTGATTATTTTAATTTTCCTTTAAATTTTGATTATTTTAATTTGCCATTTTTCTTTAAGGTTTGATTTGATATATTTAATTTGATGAGATGCTATTGTTTATTATAATGAAACATGTAACACATGAATAATGGTTTATTTAAATCCAATACTATTTATTTAGGTAAATTTTTAATGCATTGTATTTACTGCATCGAATTCATTAAGTGAAACAACCAACCACTCACGTACATTTGATATCATTACAATTTGTTCCTGAAATTCGATGTTGTGATTTCAAAAGGAAATAGTCTATAATGCGACTTTTTGAAAGTTTTTCCGGCGGATTTTCCCGGTCGAAATCCCGCAGGAATTTATTGGAATCGCAAGTTTGATAGTTAGTTTCTGCACAATGAAAGCGTCCCATGGGTTTTTCAGGGTGGTGAATCCAAATATGCAGTTAAAAAACCATTTTAACTGCAAGAAATCAAGATTTGACCTCAATTTCTTCCGCCGGATTCCGTCATCGGAATCTTCAAAAAGTCGCATTATAGACAACTCCATTTCAAGACACCCATAATAGTTATGTGTTTGCACCAATTCAGATATAACCCTGTAAAATGAATATAAAATCGTAATTCCTAATCAATGTTAATTATTATTTGATTTGTATTTTTTTTCTCCTTACAAACTACATGATTTGCTATTTATCATTTTATTTTGATGTTATCTCTTATTAATAAAAAGTTAAATATAGATTTTTGTATAGATTTTTGTTATTTAATAAAAATTAAATGTAAATTTAAAAATATAAATTTAATTGTATTTTTGACCTTTGATAAAAAAAATTATCAATATAATAATAATTATCTATTTTATAATTATTTAATTTTAGAAATATTTTATAGAATATAATTATGTAGTTTTGTTTTACACTATGTTGTATGATTTTTCTTCATTTTGGAAAAAGTTGGGTTTTATTTAATTTTATTTAATGATATAAATATAAATTTTATAAAATTTTAATATAATAAATAATAAATTAATTTATAATTAAAAAAATAATAGATAAATCATTTTAAATAATATAAAATATTTTTTTATTAATAAAATTTAAATAAGTTAAATAATCTAAGATAATATTGTCAATAAATTAAATTAATTAAATTAATTTTAATTCAAGATAATATTGTAGTTAATTGAAGAGAATGTTGAAAATATAGTGAAAGATCTTTGGTCTTTGATGATGGATGGAGTTATCTTCGGAAACATTGGAGGGATCGTAAATATCAATTTCAACATTCAAATCAAATAATTTAATTAAAATAGAAGAAATGGGGTGAGCATCAATTTTATCCAAACAGAACCACAAGTTTCTCAACATCTTTTTGGCATCGTCCACGGAGGAGAAGAGTTTGTAATTCTCTACTTGTTTTTCTCTCAGTACAAAACCCAACAGTGCCTTCATTTTCCTATGAAGTGAAATTTAATTCAAGTACTTCTTTCTACCCCTCATGTGCTTAGGGTCTAGCACCCACCCTACCAGGTCATTTAGCAATTTAGAGTCAGACATAGAGTGTCTCTCCTCCCTAACTTCTATCTCTAAATCCCTTCTCTCCTCGCGCTTTTCTTGTGGAATTTCTTTGAAATTTGTCCCCATAGAGTCGTGAGCGAAGAGCCTCACCCCCTCTGTCTCGAATGAGTTCTATCATAACCACTCCTACTTCTCTATCTTTGTCTTTTCAACATCTTTGAGTCATGAAGAGACAATTCTAGATTCCCATGGAGATTTCCCCTACATGCAAAAGGACACACAAATTGAAACAAACCTCCCTAAACCAAGTCTGAACACTAGCACACAATCTCATCACAATAACACAAAACAAAGCCCTAAAACTTGGACGAAAATCCACCAAAAAAAGAAGAAGGTGACTCAAAGTCATCCAAAAACTCAATTCCCTCCACCATTGGATAGAAAAACACCACCCCAAGACTGTGGACCTACATGGACCCAACGAATAAAGACCCAACTTCAAACCCCACTCACAAACCTAGACTCGATAAGAAAATAAAATTGCCCGTGGTAGTCCCTGCCACAAAATCCAATTGAAGCCACCACCAACATTGCTATGCTGATACAAACCTAGACATAAAATAACCCTAGAAAACTAAATAAAAATATACGACTTCAAGAGGTAATTGACATGCCACGGTTGAGACACACACCCTTTACAACTCAATTTACCATATAGAACGAACAGGACATCAACCAAGACGAGGAAAAATGCCAGAGAAAATGAAATTAACTTACAGTTCGAACGCTGCAACCTAAAGTGAGATGGTTCGAAGTTCGCCACCCAGTGTGACCCAAATGCAAAAGCCACCACTACCTCTGCTCACGAGAGAGCAATAAACACCAGAATTCCTCTCCACCTTGTGTGAAACGCCAAATCTTTCCACACTAGGGTTGTTTCCCACTTCACCTTCTCAGACAAGAAGCTCCAAGAGGCCGAGGTCTTACCCTCACTCTCGCTCTCTCTTCACAAAAAAACTCACCAACTCTTCAAATCATTACAAAAAACCTCAAAGAAAAGTATATTTGCATGTGAAGTACCCACCATGTACCAACAACATTAAATGGAGGACATGACACCTTAAACTCTATCACATCTACCATAACACCCAATCAAGGATTGATATTGAATTTATTATATATAAAGAGGAATTAAATTTATTCAAGTCTTTCTTTAATTATTAAAAAACTATTCCTTAAAAAAAATTAATATTGATAATAAATATAATTAATAAAGTAGAAGTAAATCAAATTTATATTATAGTTGTACTAAATAAATATCTTCTATCAAATTTAAACTTAAAATATTCTCAAAGTAATGAGCCATGACAACTTTCCAAATGGAATTTTCACGGCGAACCATCAAGACATTATAAGTCGCATTTGTTTTGACATGGGTCAACTTTAACTTAAGAAAAAAAAAAATTACACATCTTATTGTAAAATGGATCATTTTGTTAAATAAAATTTTCTTATATATAAATGAACGTTATAAATAATGATGTAGAAATTATCATGGAGGAACCTATTAGAATTGGAATAATTTCAAATCCCTAGGAAATTGGTGGGTGGGGAGCCACTTGAAAGGAATATAATTTTTTAAATTTATTAAAAGTAATTGACCATTTTGCTAAATAAATTTTGCTTATATATAAATGAATGTTATAAATTATGATGAGGAACTTATTAGAATTGGAATAATCTCAAATCAAATTAGTGGGCACAAATCTAATTTTTTAGATTTATTAAAAGACTATGCAACCTAACAAACTTTGTAATACACTACAACTCTTGATAAAGATTTCAGTGATGAATGGATAAGTTTACATATAGAAATAAGTGCATATGTATTTATGCTTATACAACATCTGTAACTTTTCATTTTTAAAACCATATTTTTGAATGCATAAATGGATACAACACCTTGAAAATTTATTTGGACACTTGGATTGTGTAAACCACATAAATTTGAAATTCCAACAAACCTTTGCTAGACAAAATTTAAATTTAATTTTAAAACTGGAATTAATGGCACCGGGAAAATGGCTCCAAATTAATTCAAAATTTTTAAAAGGAGATAACTAAAATCCTAAAACAAACCCCCTTCTTTGTGTTGATTGCAAAATATCCTGGAATCTCATAGTCATTCAGGTGAAAATGCTCTTTATTTAAACTCATTAACAACATTATCAACACACACTGACTTTAGTCATTTCCTCCTCCGTGCAATTACATTTTGTGTGCTCCATTGACCACAAGGACCTATGGTAATGTTTCTCCTCGTTACCTTTCACGTTATAGCTTGGATATAATATCTATATAATATTTTGACATAGTGGTATGATTGGGAAAAAATGATTTAGCCAAGTGGTCTGAGCAACATGTGTGAGACTCACATCTACACAAATGTGAGACTATTTCAAGCCTAAACACATTTTCTCCCCTCCATACTCCACCATTTAGATTGTTAACTTCTCTTTGCTACAATATTTTTGCAGTAACATCATAAACATGTTCAATTATTTTAGTGTATCTTTTCATCTTTAGAAACAATTGCTAATTTATAATGATTATTATTTATAACTACCAATCTCCCAATATATTATACTATGAACCTACTTTTGCAGTCACTCACTTGAAAACCTAATGAGTGATACTTTATGATAAACACCATGTTGATTTAATGACTATTCAATGTTCACTTGGCCGGATGACGAATGCCATGACAATTGATCCTACACTCAGTCAGCAAAAACTAGTTGATCTTAGACTTGATGGATTGAACATTGTGATGAATTGAAATTGGTCTATTTAACTTTAGACCACTTTTGGATGATGAATGTTGCGACACACTCATTATAAATGAATTATTCTTATGCCACATATACAACTCTATATATTGATGAACTTGCCTGCCTCCATCTACATCTACCAAGCTAAGGACCGACGAGAAGAAGCAGTACTATATTACTAGGTCGATTGATTGAGTGTCGCGCAAAGAGCGAGTAATGGTAGGTTTTAATATTGTTCCCCTGGGCTTATAATCCCTTGGGTTTTTAGTATTAATCCCTTAGTTGTATTGTTCCCTAGTCTGGATTTATAATATCGATCCCTTGTGTTTATTAATCTAAGCATTCATTAATATCGATCTGTGGGTTTTATAATCTCTTGGGTTTTTAGTATTAATCCATTCGATATATAATATCAATACCTTGCATTTATTAATGTAAGGGTTCATATTCTTAAGGTATAATTATTCATGGGGTTTATAATATTAATCTCTGGGTTCAATATAAATCCCTTGGGTTTATAATAATAGTCAACCATGGTCCAAAGTCACATTGTGACAAAGAATTTTCTCGATATGAAAATAAGCCATGGTCCAACATCACATTCTTGAGTTTAATATTAATCCCTTGGGTTTATTAATCTAAGTGTTCATATTCGTAGGGTATAATATTATTGGTAGGGTTTATAATATTGATTCTTAGGTTTCATATAAATCCCTTGGGTTTATAATGATGGCCAACCATGTTCAACCATGGTCCAACGTCACATTGTGACAAATCTTGTCTCAATATGAAAATCAACAATCATAAACCATGGTAAACCATGTTTATTTTAAGGATTATATACATTGGGTTTGTAATATTAATCCCTTGGGTTTAATATTATTCCCTTGGATTTTTAGTATTAATCCCTTGGGTTTATTAATATAAGGGTTCATATTATGAGGGTATAATATTATTTATAGGGTTTATAATATTAATCCTTAGGTTACCTAGATGCGGGTGACTACTCTGGTAATTAATATGATTAGATGGTCGGTCGATGGATAGGATGGCCATATGGCTGCTAGCGTCATCCCCAATGCCAACTTTAAGCTAATTCATATGACCTTGAAGAGGACATTAGATGACTCTGAAGGGCGACACACATCCACCACCCTCATAGACATGGCACCTACAGAGCGGTATGCAATTCCTCCCTTGCTCCATTGCGTGTGCCCTCCGCAGGCAGCAGAACCCTGCACTCGCACTATGACAAGTAGCAGATGCTGGTTGCTTCCTTTCTTTGATCTCGGCAATGGATTTCATTACTCTCACTCCAGCCTTTGCATCTTAGACTAGGCCCAGACCTCCCCTGTTCATTCTTTGCATCGAAACTCCATCAATCCCTTTGCTGTAAACCAAACTCTTAATCCTACTATGGCACGCATCAGGCATCGTCTGCCAAACAGGCGTGGCGGAACTCACGGAGGCATCATCTGCACACTGGCTTCGACTAGCTCTGCCACTGTTTCGCCTGACTCCTCCACTGATAATCCTAATCCTCTCAGCTCTCCCTATCGCCGCTACCCAAAAACCAGAAGTGGAAGGGGTCGTGCCAAGCTCCAAAGCACTGAAGGAAGGAACATTGCTATTCACTCAGCGGATTTCCCCCTTCCATTGTATCCAGCTCCCCATATCACTCAGTTCTATTTCCGCATCTCCTTAAATCGGCCTGTAATCACTGCTACTGTGACCACTTCTTTCTTGGAAGAGATTGAACCGCAAGCTCCTCCGCCTGGGCACAAGGACAAGCAGAGCAGAGCGGCTCCAAGCAACCATGGTATTAGCATTCCTGGTAATCAGCAGCATGACGAAGGCAAAGCAGCCCTGCATGGAAAAGCTGTAGCTAGCAGTGAACCAACTGGAGATAGCAAACATGGTGACACAAGGGCATCGGGAAGTAGACATAATGACACATCTAAAATGCAAATAGGCATAGGTGGTGCTGAGGAGGCTCCTCCAGCTCAGGGTAGTGGTGTGCCTAATGAAGATGATGATTGGTACCAATTCCCGTGTCGGATCGAAGAGGAACCAGCCCTGGAGAATCTCTAGCCTTAATGCGTGGCTACCAGATATTCCCTTTTTGCTAGGTGGATATGTCTTAGTTTGAATAGTCTTTTTCCTGGTTAACCATTTTTGGTTCTAGACATGCATTATCTCTCTCTGTATTTTTGGACAAACACTGTTTACCCATGTGTGGGTTCTTTCTAGCTTCATGGACTGGTTTCCCCTATGTTGGGGCAGTCAAAAACAGATAGTTTCATTTTTGGTGATGATTGATGCTTAGAAATTTTGAGGTCAAGCTTTTCTGTAACATCTCTTTTGTATCATATTAATAGAACAATATTACTTAGAAAAAAAATATTAATCCTTAGGTTCAATATTAATCTCTTGGGTTTATAATCATGACTAACCATGGTTTAATGGGACATTGTGATAGATATTTTTCAGTATGAAAATCAGTCATGATCCAACGTTGCATTGTGACAAAGATTGTCTCGATATGAAAATCAGTCATGGTCAAGTATGGTTCAATATTGCATTGTGACAAATATTGTCTCACTATGAAAATGAACCATGGTCAAGCATTGTCAACCATGGTGAGCCATGGTCAACCATTGTCTAATGTCACATTATGACAAAGATTGTCTCAATATGAAAATCAACCATGGTCGACCATGACCCAACATCGCATTGCGACAAAATTGTCTCAACAAGAAAATCAACCATGGTCAACTGTGTTTATTTTAGAATTTATAATATTTACCTTAGGGTTTATATACTTTGGGTTTATAATATTAATTCCTTGGGTTTAATATTATTCTCTTGGGTTTGCAATCCCTTGGGGTTTTAGTATTAACCCCTTGGGTTTATTATAATCCCTTGGGTTTATAATATCAATCCATTGGGTTTATTAATCGAAGGGTTCATAGTCCTAGTGTATAATATTATTCATAGGGTTTATAATATTAATCCTTGGGTTAAAAAAAAATTCCCTCAGTTTATTATCATGGTCAACCATGGTTACTAACCATGGCCACATTGTGTCACAGATTGTCTCATGGTCCAATATCACATTGTGACAAGCATGGTCAGCAATGGTCCAACGTTGCAATGTTACAAAGTACTGGGTTAGTGGAATGACCATTCTAATCTTCCAATCGTTGAAATCGAGACTACCCCAGAAGGGGAAACCATTCCAAGACCAAAATTAAGAAAGTTTCAGCTGCCCATGCAGGGGCTATAGTTCCAAAATACAAAAAATAAGAGTAAAGATTGGGAAAATCAAAACTTGACTCAGACTTGTCCATTATAAGTTGACCAGTGGGAGAAAAATTCCAAAATTTTGACGCCCGAGAAGGAAAATAAGACAGTAAACGATTGGACATGATGCATGAAACAAAAAGACAAGTGCCAAAGCTGAACAGAACCAGATTAAGGCTCGCCACGTGACCTGGGAAGCTGTTTCTTAGTTTCCTCTGTAGGTTCCTCCTCCACTATCAGACACCACCCGTAGATGTCAAAACTCTTGTACTCTGCATGACCGCCACCTGCATTGTCCTCAAATTGGATGCCCTTATCCTTACAGTGGATTTCGCTTTCTAGCGTTTGCGAATTGCTACTTGAGGGGATATCCTTATTTGTTGGCTGATATCTGGAGCTTGGATCCCCTTGATCGAAATTGAAAGGAGGGTCTTGGCTGAAATCCCTACTGAGCGAAGGTTTTGAATTGGAGGTAGGGATTTCCATGAAGTCCACGGTGATGGTGATCATAATGAACAGCTTGTTCAGGGAGGTTTGAAACTAGAAGTGTGCTTGCTGGGAGGTGGCGTTGGTTGTTGCATGCAGAGGGATGCTTCCAGAGTGATGAGCCCCACTGGAGCTCATTCCTCCACATTCGCTTCTCGTGTTCGGAGACCTGCCTTGGGAGCGGGGATTGGAGAGGGAAAGGGACTAGGAAACTGAAGGGGAAGAAGAGGCAGAGGGGGGACGATATCCGGAACGCAGAGCACCACCACGATTTCCTCCGTGCCTGCTACTCATTCTGTGATGATATCTCATGGGTCTGATGGAGTGAGGTTGCTGAGAGTGGTAGGAGGACTGAGCAAAAATCAAACCAAGCTCCACGGGAGGGAAAAGTCGGGGATCCACTGAATTTACAGACGAAGCAGAGGAAGGAGTTAGGATCTTAGACTATAGATGGCAAAGAAGGGACTGGGAGTGATGGATACCATTGCCAAGGTCTACGCAGCATAATAATCTGCAACGTCTTCTAGTAGATGTGCAGAGGCTCGGTTCAGAGACAAAAGGAGGACAAGAACAATTAAGGGGCTGAATGAAGTGAAGAGGAGTCTCCTGTGCCATATTTTGGGAGTTGCAGGGAATGTCTTGAAATTCCCAGGTAGTTAATGTTGCCAGCCTGAGAGCCATAATTTGCCTTGAGAACACACATGCGGAGGCACAAGTGGCTATACGGATGGGCCGCCTATTTGCCCGCCTGCTCATACACCATAAATGATTATCTACCACCCGCATCCAGGGATGTTGCATCCATTTGCACCAGCTTGGTGAACTCCTGTTGGTGTGAAGCATCTTTTATGATTTCTACCAGACCTTTGTGGATGGGTCTATCATCGATTACACCAAGGTTGGTTAAGTGGTCGGCCACTTTGTTGCCATTCCTCTTAATGTGTTTGAATGTGATGGCTTTATTTCTTACTAGCATTTGCTCAATGTTTTGCAGACGAGCTGCAAGGTGCCAGCTGCAAGAAAGTTTGTCAGCAGGGGTTCCCTAAATGATTTGTTGAGCCATGTTGATGAGTATTTGGGAATCTCCCTCAATGATTAGGGGAAAAAATCTGTGTTGTTGTGCGAGGATAAGTCCTTACCATAATCCCTCCAATTCCGCTGAGTTGTTGGTGTCCGATCCTATATTGCCCAGATATAATAATAGAGGATTTCCTGAATGATCACTAAGGATTCCTCCGAACCCTGCCTGACCTGGATTTCCTTTGGAGCGCCATCAAAGTTGAGTTGTGTAAGCCCAAAGGGTGGAGGGTACCGCCTGCTGGGAGGTTGCTGGGCGGAGATGGACATGGTAGGTAGGTCTTGAGTTTGGATGGGCTTGAGATTCCAATTCATCCAGATATTTCATTCTTATGGTTCAGTGGTAAAGTCCTCCTTGCTCCAAGACTGTAGTGCCAGGGTTTCCTGCAGGTTGATGCACAAAGTGTTCCAAATTATTTCTATGGGAGTGGTTTGATTTCGGAATATACGCCGATTCCTTTCCTTCCAAATTGTCCACATGATGTGTCCTAGAAGTATTTTCCAAAGAGCATTGAGCAGGGGACTTTTGTATAGGTTTTTGGGCCAGTGTCGAATGGTGTTGGTGATGTCTTCTCTATCTCTCCCATCTTTTTGACATCTAAAAATAGTTTTCTCCCACAGTTTGCTAGCTAGTGTGCAAGAATGCAAGAGGTGCAGTATAGTTTCCTCCTGCTGCTCACAATTGGGACATCTTGATGAGCCGTCAAAGTTTCTTTTTCTAAGGTTGTCCCAGGTGAGAATTCTTTTGTGGCAAAGTAGCCAGAGAAAGGTTGAAATTTTAGGCCAAATTTTGGGATGCCACACTTTATCCCAAAGAGGGTCCTTATTAGCTGGAGAGTTGATTATTAGATTGTATGCCTCTTGTGTGGTAAAGGTGCCATGAGGTTTGTATCCCCATCAAAGAATGTCCTTTTCTTCAGAATATCTGATCCGTCTATTGGTTAATTTTGTGTTCAGCTCCCTGTGCATTATTTCTGTTCCATTCCTTATAATATCTTCTGCTCTGCACCATTGTTTGTACTCCTGATCTAGGGTGGGAAGCCAGTACTAGCTGACCGTTTCCCATCTGTGTGCTTCCTCGCCCTCTATTGGAGGTGGAGAGATTGAGCTGTGGAGATTGGGTCGTTGCTGCCAGGATTCTATCCAGAAGCGCGCATGATTGCCATTTCTTATCTCCCAAAAACTGTGCTTGTGAATCAAGTTTTTGTGCAATCTAGCCGAGTCCTAGATTAGATAACCCTTCTCCGTGCTTGTTAGCCTGATTAGGTCATCATTCGATCTATTATCGGTGTACTTTTTTCTCCAGAGGATTGCCCAAGGTGTGCTTGGGGATGTAAGCCACTTCCACCAGATTCGAGCGCCCATGACTGCGTTGCTATGCTAAGGGTCCCGAAGACTGATTCTACCAAAGTTTTTTTGGAGGCAAGCAGTGTTCCACTTGACTAAAGCCCATTTGCGATTCTGCCCCGTAGAACCCCATAAAAAATTCCTTTGGAGATTTTTGATTTTTTTGAGGACCCTTTTAGGCACTGCTAAGATAGAAAACAAATATAGAGGCATAGATTGCATAATGGATTTAATGAGGATGAGCCTGCTAACCATATTTAGGGCTCTGAAAGTCTAAGAAGTGAGATGGGATTCTAGCTTGTCGAGCAGGAGTTGCCAAGAAGACTATTTGAGGGCTGAATCAGTAAGGGGGGCACCAAGGTACTTGGAGGGGAGAACGGCAAGCGAAAAGCCCAAAATGCAGATTATGGAGGATTGAGTTTCTGTGGGAGTGTAGAAAAAGAAAATCTGGGATTTAGCAGTATTAATACTTGCTCCAGAAGTAGTGGATAAATCATCAAGGAGGGCTTTGTATTTTCTGGCTTCCTGGACCGAGGGGTTTCCAAATAACATATTATCGTCCACAAATTGTTGATGGGTTATAGCCGGGGAGTTGTGCAGGGATATGCCTTTAAACTGGTTTTCTTATAGCGCATGCTTAATGGATCTGCCCAATCCTTCAACCATAAGAACAAAGAGAAAAGGGGAGAGGGGATCCCCTTGGCATATGCCTCTGGAAGGTTGAAAGGGGGAGGAGGGAATACCATTAACCAGGATAGAGAAGAAAGCTGAGGAGATTAAGCTCATGATCCATCTAACCCATACAGGTGAGAATCCAAATGCTATTAACATAGACTGAATGTAAGTCCAACTCAGCTTATCAAAGGCTTTGGAGAGATCGATTTTAAGGAGCATACCTCATTTTTTATGATGCTTTAGAGAGTGAATGATCTCGTGGGTGAGTATGATCCCATCTATGATTTTCCTTCCTTCCACGTAGCGTGATTGTTCTGGAAAGATGAGCAGGGGAAGCAACGGCTTCAAGCGAGAGGCTATTACTTTGGAGATAATTTTGTAGATGACATTGCATAGGGCGATTGACCTGAATTTATCGGGTGAGTTTGAGTGCTTCTCCCTAGGAATGAGGGTGATAAAAGTGGCATTCAGGGAGGGGAGCATCCAATGAAGCATTCTAGACTCTTTGACCACTTGTCAGACTTCCTCTTGGATATTTTCCTAGAATTGGTGGAAAAAAGTGGAGGTGAAGCCATCTAAACCTGGGGCTTTTCCTTCCTATAGCTGTTTCATAGCAGAGTCCACCTCTTAGAGAGTAAATGGGCGGAGAAGCAAATTATTGTGTTCATTTGTGATCAGCTTAGGGATGTGCGAGGGAATCTTGTGAATCGTAGGCTTCCTGTTGATGGAGGGTTCTTGGTGTACTGATTTGAAGTGCCTGATTAGTTCTGTTTCTATGTCCCCATGGTTTTCCAGTCTTTCTCCCTGTTGATTGAGAATGTCTGTGATGTTGTTTTGCATTCTTCTTTGGATTGTAGAGCGATGGAAGAATTTTGTGTTCCTTTCCCCTTCCTTTAGCCATTTTATTCGAGATTTCTGTTTCCATAATATTTCCTCCTATCTCTCCCTTTCATTGATCTGAGTCTGTATATGCTTTTCCTGTTCATTGTTGGTTTCAATTATGCCTTCATTGATTATAGTTTGCTGGAGCTTCTCCATCTCCTGGGATAAATCTTGTTGAGCTTGGAAAATGTTTCCGAAGGTTTCCTTGTTCCATTGTTTGATTTGCATTTTTAGGAGTTGCAACTTTTGTTGAAATTGGAACATTTTGGATCCAACAAGGGGGGTCAAGCTTTTCCAAGTTTGTTGTACTAGATATTTAAACTGAGGATGGGTCAGCCAGAAAGATTCAAAGTGGAAAGGTCGTTTGGAGGAGGCCCCCGGCCTTTGCCATTGAAGCGAGATTGGCTAATGGTCTGATCCTACATATGGTAAGATGGAGGTAGAGAGGTCTCCTCTGAGATGAATGGCATTATCAGTTATCAAAAATCTATTAAGCGGAGAGGTTATCTGATGAGTACTTGACCTTTTGTTGTTCCATGTAAATATTTCGTTGTTGCTGGGGAAGTCGATTAACTAGTTGCTCTGTATAAACTGTTTGAAGTGGTCACTTTCAGTTTCCAGTCTGATTCTTCCTCCTGTTTTTTCTTCTAATTTGGTGATCATGTTGAAATCGCCTCCCACGATCCAGAGTGGAAGGGATCCATTGGTGTTGAGTAGAGATAGCGTGTCCAAGATAGAGATTTTGTTTTCAGCAGTTTGCAGGAAGTATACATTGGTGAGATGACCATGCACATTGGTTCCTATGATATGGAATTTAGCTTGTATGAAGTCGTGATTAGCAGGAATATCTGTGAGTTCAATGGCTTGAGCATTCCAAGCGATTGCTAAACCGCCCGAGGCCCCTATGGCATCCACTGCCGAAGTGTGGCAGCTGCTCCAAGCTTTTGAGAGAATGGAATTGAAAAGAGTACTATAGCATTTAGTTGCATGAAGAAGATGTGGGGTTTCTCCTTCTGAATCAGATTTTTTATCATTCTGTATTTCTCTGGGCCATTCAACCCTCTTACATTTCGTGAGATGAGCTTCATGGTTCAGAGTTGGGGAGAGGCCTGTAGTACTTGGTGAGTTTTGAATATCTACCAGATTCCACCAACATTTCCCTAATGAGGATGGTTTGCTGTAAATCTATCTTTCTCCCTCTTTTCTTAGTATCCTTGAATAAGTTCTTCCCATCCCAGTGACTTCCAGGTTGGATTCCGAGGGATATTTGTTGATATGCTCTTGATAGTATGACTTTTAGACTTTCTAGCTGTCTTGCTGGAATCTTATCATATTGTTTTTGCTTGAATGCCTATTCAAGGCTGAAAATGTCCGAGTCTCCTAGATCTATGCTTTCCAGTTCTTCATCCATTTGCTTGAGATCACCACTATCGGAAGGGATGTTCATAGACAGATTAGGGATGAGCAGCTGGTTGTCAATTTTCATGCTATTAGGTTTGCAGATCGAAACTTTGTTGGGGGCTGAGGGGAGGGAAGATTGGGGTTGCTCTAGGTGTTGGGACAGAGACATGTCCTGCAAGGGGTTCTCAGAGGGTGGAATAGGGATATCCGGGGCAAAGGATGGGAAGGGGGGATCCGGGGTGGAAGGATCAGAGTAGGCTAAGATATCGAAGCTATTACTCGTTGAGGGGATTGAGTTGCTAGCAGGGGCATGATTAGGCTAAGAGGCAGATTTTTTATGGGTTCTTTTCCCAGGGTTTACTTTAGTAAAACCTTCTTGATCTGTATGCTCAGAGGCGGTATTGGGGGAGGGCTTGACATTAAGCGGATAGTAACGGAATAGATGTCCATGAAAGCTCCCTGCCCTCTGTGCTACTCCGCTCTGGACTTTGGGGCCGCCAGCTCTCAACCCTCTACCGCTGCATCTCGCTATAACTTCCCCCATCAGATTGTAGACGCATTGGTCAAGAGTGAATTCGCAGAACATGCCCTCAGTTTTCCCTAGGTGGCGGCTCTTGGAAATAAATTCTTTACCCTGGAAGGTCGCTCACTTCTATTAACTTCTTCTCTATCCCCCCAGAACATCCAATACTCTGTATTTGACCTTCAGAAATCTTCAACCATCCTGGATCAGCCCGGATGGAGCATCTGGATGCTCTTTTGGGCGGAACGCAATGTCAGATTCGGCGACCCTAGGACTCCCTCCTCTTCTCCTCTCAATCCCCTGCGGAAAATGCAGGAAAAGAAGGCCCTTCAAAGTTCCAGCCGCCTGTTGTCTCAGATCTACAGAGGCAAGCAGAACTCTGGTCTCTCTGCCTCATTCCAGATCCTGATCAAGCTTATATCTGGAAAAACTCTGCTACAATGGGTGAGAGCATCGGATCAAGTGCAAGACCTCAAGCAGGCTCTGGAACTCAAGCTGGGGATTCCCTCTGCAGCACAGCGAATTTCCCACGAAGGTAAACAACTCGAGGATCTTTTCCCCCTGTCTTTTTACAACATTAAGAGAAATACCTCCATTGCTCTTACCCTTCGTTTGCGAGGGGGAGCTGTAGGACAGTCATCCTCAGCTGAGGTGTTTTCATACAAGGACGCTGTCCATGCTAAGCTGCCTAAGAGAACAGCTCCACCTGCTCAAGCTCCCAAGCCTTTCCTGGTGGATAAACTGGAGGAAACCCCCTCAATATAAATAAAGCATCCAATGCTGGATGAGCAAACCCAACATTTTTCATAACATGGCATTATCTGCAGGTTTAATGGGTTATGGCCACGCACAGCAGATCTCTATCAATGGATTCACTCTAACTGGACCAAAAACTGCAAGGTTCTGTTATGCTCAAAGGGATTCTTCATCGTAGTGTTTGCCTTCGCTGAGGACTATCAAAAAGCCTTAACTGGTGGCCCATGGTTCTGGGGTGCAGCTGGTTTATTCCTCACCCCTTGGTTCCCAGAATTCGATCCCTCTACAACATTCATCACCAAACTCCCCATCTGGATCAGACTTCCAAACCTCCCAGCGCATCTATGGCACTTTGTTGTATTCCAAGGGATTGGCAACTCTCTAGGCAGCTTTTTAGACACAGACATCTCTAGAGGGGAAAAGGGCTTATACACTTTTGCCAGGATCTGTGCAGAAATAGACATGAGCAAAGGTCTCCCGGACCAGATCAATCTCAAAATTAGAGACTTCCATTGGACTCAAACTTTGGATTACGAGAACACATCCTTTCGTTGCCGCAACTACCATCATATAGGTCACCTTCAGAGCTCTTGTTCCATGATGCCAGCCCAAAAGAAGAAAGCCAATCCTAAGCAGAAATCCAAAAGCTGGAAGCCTCATGATCCTCCTCCCATGGACGATTTTGATTTCAGCTCCGATGAAGAGGAAGAGAATAAGGAAGGTGTGGCAGCAGCGTCGGAACCGGATCTGTCCTCGGCAGGTCCTGTGGATTCGTCTGTCCTACCAGTCTCATAGAAAAGGAACCATGAATCCTCCACCTCGGACTCAGACAAGGAGACCTCTCCGTCAGCTCATCTCAGTTTGCAAATCATGCCAGCTCAGCAAAGTCCTCTTGAGTGGGTCAAAGTTGGTAAAAATAAAGGGAAAAAATGTCGAATAGTGGATTCTGCACATGTTGGGTAGAATCCTCTGTTCAGATCTTGCTCCTTTGTTCCTCCTCTTTCTTCTTGCTCAACTCTGTTCTCTTCTCTTTCTCTCTTAGGAGCCGAGGTGGATAGCCAATCCTTTCCGGCTGCCTATGTTCTTGCTTCTCTTGTTTGTAATCTCGTATTGTACCATACGTTCTCTTAATAGAATTAGTTTTTACTGAGAAAAAAAAAATATAATATAATTATTATTATTAATAATATAATAACTATTATATTATTATTATATATTATAATAATATAATAATAATTATATTATTATAATAATAATACAATATTATTATTATTATTATTATTATTTTTTAAGCTTGGCAGGACCATTCCATTTTCTATTAAATATAAACAAGTTTACACCACACAGATAAAACGAGTGGCCTCAACTTGCCCCAAAGGGAAACCAAGTCTGTTGGCCACTGATCATTCGTATAAGCCATCCAAAAATAAAATTGTCTTAGTCTTTTTAGCCAAGCTAGACATGTCTCTACTTCATGACCAAACACTACATAACTAAAGAAACTAATAACTGCAACATAGAATTTAAAAGCTATCCGCATAAGACAAAATTATGCATGGGTTTCGTTCTAATCCTTCTTCTCCTCTGAGATAGATTCAATGGGTGACAGGTCCTAGGAAAAGTCACCAGGCATATCATACAGCTCCATGATGCAAGGGATATAGTGGTCTATTATGTCCAACCGAATGTCATGTTTGTGAACCTGAAAGAGGATTTTCTCCATATCTTTCTTGTAATTCAACAATCCTTGTAGTGTCACTACCATCCCAACTGAGATTTTCTCCATAGCCTTGCTTAATAGGCTCTTCAAAAGCCAATAAAGGTATAGAGTTTGCTTAAACTGAGTGATTCTTTCGTGGGTGTTTCCTGGATCCGGGACTAAGGTCCTCCAGTTGTCCATCTCCTCCTCTGACACACTACCTTATTTCACTTCTTCTTCCCATTCTTTCAGCAGCTTCTGGGTGCGCTCATCTGTCCCCTCACGATAAGCTTCTAATGCCTCTGTTATGAGGTGTTCAACAGATTTTCTTCCCTTTCATGGCTCCGACGTGTTTATCCCCTTATCTTTCTTGGGAGTCAAGCCTCTTCTGCCACATCCATGGCCTCACGGAGCACGGGTCATACCTTGATATCCTGAGCACTGATGACATCCACAATAAGTTAGTTTGAAACAATACACCATGTCTTGCCTTGTTTCTCTTCACCACCCATTCTCGCCACAGTCTTTCTAGGGTGGGTTGGAGCCCATAGCCCCGTGTGGGGAAGGCCCTGGCCCCAACCCCTTGAAGCAGCATTTCCCCCTCTCTAATTCTTGTGGACATATGCAGGTTTACTGTCCCATACCCATGCCAAGCTCTCATTCCCCCCCTTTCAATCTGCAATATACTAGCTATGGCTCAGGTTCCTATCCCCCATTGCCTTTATCATAGAGATCTTGCCACTCGTTTCCCCCAGCTAGGTCTCCACCCATAATTTTTGGTAACCCAGTGCTTACTATGTGAATTATAGGCATGGCTGCATCCTAGGACGCCTACCACCCATGTTCTCCTGCCCTCATCTATACTCCACTGCCCTTCCTACATTACCTTGCGACTAACAAGCTTCACCCTCCCCTTGATGGCAGAGCGCAACACATCCCAACCTAATTGTGGACAATTTCCCCTCCAACCGGCATGGGTTTTACCCATTTGACATAGGGAAAAGATGCAAAACCAAGCCATGATGGGAAGTTACCTACTCTATTCCCACCAGCAATTTCCTATCCCCCAGAGAGACCCCCTTACATCCTAACTTAACCACAGAGATACCATAATTACAAGTTTGAGGTGGAGCTGAATAACATACCCGGAGTTCATAGTTGTTTGACAATGATGGCCCTGGTTCTTCACATTCCAACGCTCGACACCAGCTCTAAGCCACCACTCTTCTCCACAGACTATCTCACTAAGACTACATGTCGAAATGCCCCTCTGTTTGATATACCTTGTCATTCCTCGAGTCCCACCACCTTGCCCACTTCCCTAGCTTGCCATCATGTCGAAGGAAAATGCACCCCCCACCTCGAGTGTCACGCCCCTACACCTGCGGTAGTCTTTCAACCGCTCATAGCGAGGTGCGGCACTACCAATCATTTTCTTTTCACCAATACTTACGATTGTAGACTATGCCTAACATTCCATACTTAGTTTTATTTTCGTTACCAAGTATTATTTTTATCCTTTATACAAGTGAAAGCCCATAACATTCACATAAACAGCATTATACAAGAGAAATGCACAAAAATATAAAGGGAGGGGCAACTCCTTGCAATATGAGTATGCCCGAGTCAATATATATAATCTTCTTTTGCAAGTACAAGTTAAATCTTGGGAAACCCCAAATTTACACTTAGCCAATTTTCAAACTTCGGCAAACTCGGTTGCCCACCTCGTCGGCACCTCCGCACGGTCATCGCACGACTCACCAACCCTTCGTTTACCTCGTCGCACGATCATGTTCTTTGCCCAACTTGGGTGCGCCTCATCGTAACCAAGTTGCCACACACGAGCGCCTCTACACGAGTCACACCTCCGTTCACAATCTCAACACTTCACTGTTTCCACCGTTTCGTCGTGCACGGTGCGCCCTCACCCGGTCGCCCGTCCGCACGATTCTTCGTTTCGGCGTGCACGGCGCATCCTCGCTCGGATGCCCCTCCACCCGGTCACCCAACTCGTCCACCTGAACTCGTTCACCCAAGTCGCCACACAACTTCACCCGGCTCGCTCGAATGACCTCACCCGAGTCGCCCGAACGACCTCACCCAGGTCGCGTGACGACCTCACCCAGTTCTCCCAAACGACCTCGCCCGAGTTTCCTGAAAAACTTTCCTGAACGACTTTCTTGAACGATATCTCGAACGACTTTCTCGAACGACTTTCTCGAACGACTTCTCGAACGACTTTCTCGAACAACTTCTCGAACGACTTTCTCGAATGACTTCTCGAACGACTTTCTCGAATGACTTTCTTGAACGAATTTTACACCCAAGCCCGCCCATCGTGTGGGCTCATCCATGCACTATAAAACTCCTTGTTCGAACTCGTGTTGATCGAATGATGGTCGTTTGCCTCCAAACGCCCTCCAATATATACGAGCGTGTGGCAGGTTCTGTCACCTGGCCGACCAACACCAAACGCCCAGCCGACTCGTTCATAATGCAAACTCTCACCCATGACGTAGGTCGGACCGCCCAAATCATGGGACCACCCACTCATCGCTTGCCCAACGCCTTATAAACTCGTCGAAGATTTGTTTCGTTTCATATTTCGCACGTCCTTCGCACGGTGGAGTCGCCCTGCCCATCGCACGGACCACAGGTCCTAACATCCTCCCCCACTGGAATTCATTATCATCCTCAACAATATCTCATCCCGGCAACCATCTGTCACCAAGATCACCATACCAAGGTATACACCTCATCATCTCAATCCATGACCATCGACCATCTCGTCGCAATCTCCACATGCTGCTCCCCATTGTGGAAGGCTGGCCCTTCCATCTCAAGCTACATGCTTCCTGACACATCTCATGCCGACCTCATCATGTGTCGTCATCATGTGAACTGCTGCCATGATACACCAACAAATGCTAACACATCTCTGTACATGCTGCAGCCCCATGTTTGAACTAGTTGGGTAGCTAATCCAACCGTCATGCCCAAACCATGAGAATGTACATCCTCATGCCACCATCAGTTGTTTCTCAGAACATCCTGTCACATCCTCAATTCGATCAAGAATCCATCTCCATATAAGTGTAATCCATGCTCAGGTCCATGAAGTAGTCCTCATCTCATCTACAACATGCTGCCCATGATGTCTGGTAGTAATGTGCTGCATGAAATCAGCCACATCTACCCCCACATCATCCATCTGTAAAACATCCATCTTCTGAAAGTGAAGAGATCATCTCATCGAACCCGACTCTCGATGTGCCACATCCAGGTCCATGAAGCAACCTCCATCATATCTGCAATGTGCCATCCCTCAAGTCTGCCATAGAAACAAGTATACACTCGTCTCATCTATCCATGTGCTGCCCATGATCATAGATCAATCAACTCCCATGTGTCAAATGGTTAAGTCTCGGCTCAACCCATGCCCAAGTGTTGCCACCAAGGCATCATCATTATCATAACTCCATCACTCTAAAGTGTCTCATATCGATCCTCCACATCAAGTCACTCTTCCAAGCCATTCCCATACATGTACTTGAAAGTATGCACCCCATCTTGCATCAAAGTCTCTGACCTCAGCTCCTCAATGCATCAGACCCTCCAAGTCCACCATTTATGAAGTCCCCAAAAGTCACAACCTCATGTCATCATGAGCTCCATGAGTCATCTCCAACCAACATCTCAGCAAGCATACAAGTCCCGGCCCAAAGGTCTCTGCAAGATGCCTCAGCTCTCCATGTAGTAGGAATGCTCCATAGTATGCTCACAACTCCATCCAAGTCCATGGCCTTGTTTTACATAAGTGCACAACCTCTCCATCGGCTCATAAATAATAAGTCTCCATGTCACACCAGCAAATCCACCTGCACAACATTCCTGCCCTGGCACTCCTCATTGGATGCCCATAAATGACACCTCTTCAAGTGCTGCTGCACAATGTCCCTGCATAAGACTTCCATGCTCCATGCCTCCAACCTGATGTCCATGACTAAGTTGCCCATGTTTTCCAACCAGGTAGACCCATCACAACAATCGGTCATCCTCATCCAAGTCTGCAATCTTTGATCTAGTGAACTCGGTCACCCAACCATATCATCATCACATCACAAGTCCCTTCCATCATAGCTCCCCCACTAAAGGTTCCACCAAGACTTTCTCTCTTGTTCTCGGCCATGAGAAGTCCACCCAAATATCATCATACATCCAGTGTGTGCCCTCCTGCTATCTGTCCATGAGTCATGCTGGGCACTTAGCCAATTCTCCATGTGGGTAAAGCATGACTCAATCCTTCACAATGATCATCATGTTCCTCCCTAGTCATGGGCCTTTGTACCTTCTACCATAGGAAAACTTACTTTGCTCTTCTCTGCATATAGTCCATCTACCAAATGCTCAAGTGAAACACAAGTATCAATAGTACTTACATCATCATCATGAGGTTCCTCCATGTGAGTATCCTCATCCATCCATGTCTGCAAACTGCACGATCCTGGTCCAACTTGATCAATCTGAAGTTCATCCTCCATTGTTGTCACATCCGCAACATCTTTAAACATCACGACTTCCTTTCCCTTGTCAGGACAATCTGCAACTTCGTCTTGCTCCATTGTCCAACCAAGTTGAAGAAGTTCGTCTTCAACATTATTTTCCAACACCTCAAGCTTATCTCGAATCTGAGGGTTCCCTTCTTTCATCCGCTTCAACCTGTATAAGGTAAGCAAGAGCCTCCCTTCGCATTCTTCCAAGCCTGCCATGCCTTGTCGTTGAACTTGGTCCAAGCACTAAGCTTCACCTCTGCCAAACCTGTTTCACCATTCACCTGAATCACCCTGATATTCCACCTATCACCTGCAAAACTTGAACTCCCTGCCAAGTCTTCGGTCTTCGTAGAATCAGCTCCTTGATTCAGTTCACCAGCTCTAATACCACCTGTCACAAAGTGCAGGTGTGTATCAGCTTAAATGCTTCAACACCAGTACTAGCTCCCCAGCACTAGCTCTGATACCACCTGTCACGCCCCTATACAATGCGTAGTCTTTCAACCGCTCATAGCGAGGTGCGGCACTACCAATCGTTTTATTTTCACTAATACTTATGATTGTAGACTACGCCTAACATTCGATACTTAGTTTTATTTTCATTACCAAGTATTATTTTTATCCTTTATACAAGTAAAAGCCCATAACATTCACATAAACAACGTTATACAAGAGAAATGCACAACAGTATAAAGGAAGGGGCAACTCCCTACAATATGAGTCTGTCCGAGTCAATATATATAATCTTCTTTTACAAGTACAAGTTAAATCTTGGAAAACCCCAAATTTACACTTAGCCAATTTTCAAACTTCGGAAAACTTGGTTGCCCAGCTCGTCGGCACCTCCGCACGACTCACCAACCCTTCGTTCACCTCGTCACATGATCGTGTTGTTTTCCCAACTTGGACACGCCTCGTCATCACCAAGTCACCACACATGGGTGCCTCTGCACGAGTCACACCTCTGTTCACAATCTCAACACTTCACTGTTTCCACCATTTCATCATGCACGACACGCCCTCACCTGGTCGCCTGTCTGCACGATTCTTCGTTTCGGCATGCACAGCGCACCCTCGCCCGGCCGCATGTCCACCCGAACTCGTTCACCCGAGTTGCCGCACTACTTCACCCGGCTCGCCCGAACAACCTCACCCAGGTCGCCCGAACGACCTCGCCCAGTTTGCCCGAATGACCTCGCCCTAGTTTCCTGAACGAATTTCTTGAACGACTTTCCTGAACGACTTTCTTGAACAACTTTCTCGAACGACTTCTCGAACGACTTTCTTGAACGACTTCTCGAACAACTTTCTTGAACAAGTTTTACACCCAAGTCCCGCCCGTCGTGCCGGCTCATCCACGCACTGCAGAACTCCTTGTTCGAACTCGTGTTGATCGAATGATGGTCGTTTGCCTCCAAACGCCCTCCAATATATATGGGCGGGTGGCGGATTGTGTCACCCAGCCGACCCACACCAAACACCCAGCTGACTCATTCATAATGCGAACTCTCGCCCATGAGGTAGGTCGGCCCGCCCAACTCGTAGGACCGCCCCCCCTTCGCTCGCCCAACGCCTTATAAACTCGTCCAAGGTTCGTTTCGTTTCATATTTCACACGTCCTTGACACGGTGGAGTCGCCCTGCCCATCGTACAGACCGCAGGTCAACATCGAGCATGTGGGAGCGGCAGTATTAAGTGCGAGGGTACCCAACATACTTACACCCATGTGCTCCAAGCTATCGGCCCGCATCTCAATCGGGATTATTATTATATTATTATAATAATATAATGATAATCTAATATTATTATGAATTATTATTATTATTAATTAATATTACTAACGTTATTATGAGTTAATATTATTATTATAATATTAGTATAATAATCATATAAAAATATATAAGAATATGATTGTTATTATTTATATAGTTATTAATAATCATAAATAATTGGTGTTTAAAAAAAAATACATAAAATTATTAATGTGATTGATATAAGTCTATGTCCTTATACTAATTATATTAGAAAATGTAATATCTACCTATATCAATATAATTATACTAATTTAGACCTACCATCTCCAAAAATAATCCTAATGATTCAGACTTCCTAACGAACCCCATGTTGATTTAACACGCATGACGAGCGCCATGGCGATTGATCCTGCATTCAGTCCGCAAAAAACAATTGATCTTACACCAGATGGATTGAAAGGCGTGATGAATTGAACTTGGTCCGTTTAACTTTAGACCACTGTCAGATGACGAACGCCGTGACGGACTGATTACAAATGAATTATTATTACCCCACATATACAACTCTATATATATATATTGATGAACTCTCCTGCCTCCATCTACATCTACGAGGCTAAGGACCAACGAGAAGAAGAAGTACGATCGATTGATTGAGTGCCGCGCAGAGAGCGGAGCAATGGCGGGATTACCATCAGTGGGCAGGTTAAGTTTGGGGTCACAAGGATTAGAAGTATCAGCACAGGGGTTAGGTTGCATGGGCATGTCGGCGTTCTATGGCCCTCCAAAGCCCGAGCAAGAAATGATATCTCTTATCCGACATGCCGTCTCCAGGGGTGTTACTTTCCTGGACACTTCGGACGTTTATGGCCCTTTCACCAACGAAATCCTCGTTGGAAAGGTAATGTTGATGCATGTGGTTCTCTTTTTATCTGGTAATTGTTATTATTTTTTGGGGCTATATCATGGCTATGTTTAATCACTTTATATCCAAAACCAAACCAGTAAACAAACACCTTATAATTATTATTACCAGTTTTCATCTGCAATTTCTAATATACTGTAATATAACGGTTTGCAGGCCATTAAAGGAATTAGAGAGAAAGTCCAATTAGCCACAAAGTTTGGAGCTAGTTTTGTCGATGGAAAACTGAAGATTCGAGGAGACCCTGCATATGTCCGCGCCTGCTGCGAAGCAAGCTTGAAGCGACTTGAAGTGGATTGCATTGATCTTTATTACCAACATCGTATTGACACTAAAGTCCCCATTGAAGTTACGGTATGTGCTGTTGCAATAGCTCTGGTTTACTTCTCGAATGATTCTGGATTTCAGAATGGATTTCAAGTTTACTTCTGGAATGATTCTGGATTTTAGAATGGAGGCTTATGTTAAAAAAGCAATTCTGTTTTAGCATTTAGGAATTCCTCATAGAAGTTTTTATGGTCAAAGTTTTTGGCTATAAGTATGACTCATCTTCATGTTCAGCACAGATAGTTATCTCATCTTCTAGACAGAAATAAACCACGCTCAATAGCTCGAAATGTACACCATAAAACATATCGAAATGTCCACCATAAAACATCTATATGAGAGAAGCAAGATCTCTCTGTAACTTTCTTGTCCTTTTAAATACAGCTGTTTGATGTGGTGCTCTTTGTGTCCATCTGTGACAGATTGGAGAGCTGAAGAAATTAGTTGAAGAAGGGAAAATAAAGTACATCGGACTTTCGGAGGCGTCCCCATCGACAATTAGAAGGGCTCATGCTGTCCATCCTATAACAGCAGTTCAATTAGAGTGGTCTTTGTGCACTAGGGATGTAGAGGACGAAATTATTCCCACTTGCAGGTATCATCAGATGTTGGAGTTGGCATTTTCCATATTGTTATTAGCTTTTTATTATGAATTACTAACTAACATATTAACATTCTAATGGCAGAGAACTCGGTATTGGAATTGTGCCATACAGCCCTCTAGGGTTAGGTTTTCTTTCATCTGGAGCAAAGTTAGTTGAAAATTTAACGAATAATGATCTTAGAAAGGTATATCTGCGTTTATCTATACTTTATTTGAGTTTAGTATTTAAAAAAAGAATATTGATATATAAAAGGAGTTGTATTATAAATATAAGTATTCCTTTAAAAGTTAACATTCTTAATCTTATTTGATATTTATCCGAAACATTTCATTTTAATACCCGTTCCCCGAAATTACTGAGTTCATTTTCTCAGGATTATATTGAATTACTAGTAATGCATTGATAAATTTCTGCATTTTATTGTTTTGTCGAAGGTTTTTTACAATTTTAGTAAGTATTAATGTTTTGTACAGACAATGCCAAGGCTTACAGAAGAGAATCTTGAAAAGAATAAGGTGACTTTTGCAAAGATAGCTGAAATAGCTTCCAGCAAGGGATGTTCTCCGGGTCAACTTTCACTTGCTTGGATTTTTCATCAGGGAAATGATATTTCACCCATTCCTGGAACCACCAAAGTGAAGAATTTAGAAGAAAATATTGGTGCTCTTTCTGTGAAGATCACACCTGATGAGATGAAGGAAATAGAAAATATATTATCCAATTATGGATTCTCAGGAAATCGATATCCTGATGATCACCAGGATTTCATGTGGATGAACTCAGAAACACCTCCTTTCTCTGCATGGAAGGTTGCCGTCTCATAGTTTTTAACATTGTTTTCTGCGAACAAAGCAAAATCGTCATATGGTTATATATATTATGTTGCAAATATCTTAAGAAGTTGAGTGTATTGTAACCGTCCTATCCCATTCCTATAATAGCGGCGTTGTGTGTTGTATGTGCGGGAGACAACCTTACTGTAAGGTCTTTTGTCCCATTTATTTAATAAATAAGTATTGGTAACAATATTGATTTCTATTCTATCATAGTGGGTCATTGTACTGAATGAGATTTGAAGCTGAAGGGTAGATTTTTCAAGTCTGTTTTGGCGGCACTTGAGTCTGCTCTTGCTAAAATCATAGGATCTTAGTATACCTGACTTGCAGGTGGTTGGATGTACTCCTCGTATTATAGAGGCAGCTACGAAGATTGATCCTGGGTCTCCCATAAATTAAGCCTCGACAGTTACCCATTCACTATATGGTTTAAAAAAAAAACAATATTGATTTGGATGGAAGCATCATCGAAACAAGCTTCTCGTCAATATTGTTATTAGACATAATGTACAAACGTTTCTTGCAACTGTTGGTAGTAGACACAATGAAAAGAAGTTTCTTGCAAGTTTTGGTACTTATACTTTAATAGACTTTTTTATTTTGAAAAAAAAAGATGGACGGGTAAGATTGAGAATTAATATTTGATAAATATTTTTATTTTGAAAATAAGATGAAGAGTATAAGATTGGATCGGTATGTTTTTTTTTTTTTATTATTATCAAATAATTTAGTTTTTAAGATGGGATTAAAATGTGTTATAGATAAGATATCTTTAGTTGATATATATAATATAATTTATCGTTAATTGATGTTGTTGATAGCTTTATGAGGTGTTTCATAGTTAATTATGGGTAAGATGATGTTAAGTTAGTATTGATAATTTTTTATATAATTAATTTTTAGTTTATTTTTTAAAATAAATTGTTATTTTTTTTTGCAGTTGGAAAAAAAGTTGAATAATTATATATATATATATATATATATATATATATATATATATATTTTGGTAATATGTATGCTGATTTTTTTACAATGTTTTTTTAGATTGTGTATCATATGACAAGGAATATTTAAAGGTTAAGAAACTAATATGTTACAATATTAATAAATATTTTTTTAGACAAACTTTTTTAAAATGAATAATTATTTTTGCAAAATAACAATAAAAAGATTGATTTTTTTTGGGTGAATACTATTATCATTAGAAACAAAAATTTACACAGTGTAGCATATATCCTCAAGTTAGCTCTTATTGTGGAGAATAAAAGTACACTCTCAATAAAGAGGAGAGAGATACATCAGTTTTAACATAGACAAAAAGAAAATGACTAAGATGGAGAAATTGGCCTAAATAACCATTTACAAAGTTGACTAAAAAAAAAATATTATGAAATCCATCTCCAATATCATAACATATCTAAACCGAATGATTTGTATCTAATGTTGGCATATGAATGGGTCCATTTTAGTTCTCTGGAGTGCCACTAGCTCTTGGAGGAATACCAAGGTGCCATTGAATCCTTTACATTCTCGCGTCCATATGCCTCTGATGCTTGTGCAAGTGTTCAAGAGAATGCATGATATCCATACATTTCTTGTTCCAGTCCAAGAGTGTCCAACACAATAAAAATTCCATCTACCAAATTCCAATATAAGTCTATAGTCTACATGTATTTATTGAGCATTCCCCTTGTGTGTCCAAGCAGTCCATTCAATCAACAACTTCATGTTTGAGAGAGCAGTCCTATGAGAGGATGCTTCTCCCTTAGATTAAAAGAGTCCTTCTTGAACTTTCTCTTGAGCAAGCCACTGATAGATGGTGCATATGAGTGTGGCATCTATGGGCTAGCTCTTGAGAATAAGTGGCCCCTCTTCGGGCCTGAGCATGCTAGCATGGCATGGTTGTTGGGCATGTCAGAAAAAGGAATTCAAAAATGGCCAATCTTAGCCTTATTTATGAGAGTTGCAAAGGTACAACCCCAAAACAACTCCACCCATGAACCAAACCTCCAAATTTCCTCGGATTGAGAAAGGTAATATACAATCCCACCACCCCCAGAATTATAGTCGAGCTTACACCACTCATAAAAACAGTAACACACCTACAAAGCCACCTTTTGACAAAAGAAAATCCTTCATGCCAACAAGTATTCAACTCTAGTTAGAGAGAGGGTGAGTCAATAGCACCAAAATAAAACAACAAATGTGATAGGAAGCTGAGAGAACTACGCCAATAATTTCTCAAAGATAGAAATAGAAGGCCTTGAAAATGAACAACAACAGAGCGACTTACTAGTCATGAGTTCACCATCCAAAACAACCCATCACCAATATAAGAACACCAAAAGGCAAGTGTGTGACTGAGTATGGGATAAACTCTAGGAAAGAAGTAAAACAACATGGGTCTGATAGGGTGGAAGACGAGGGTGAAAATCTTAGACCAAAACTGGGGGAATGGGCATAGAAAATTACTTAGGGATTTGTCAAATAGTGAAAGATGTAAGCTCAACTTGGAATAACTAGCATGAGAAAGCAAGGATAGAAAAGGAAACAACCACCACTCTCATTTAGACGCCACACAAAGGCCCCTAAAGTAATTCTATATTAACTTTAAAAAAGGAAAGCAAGGGAGAAACATATCAATACTAGGTAGTCAACGCAACTGAACTAATTGGAAGAGGATGCTAGATGTATGCAAAAAAATATCATTTTAAATGCCCTCACTTGCTGCCATTTTAAACACCCTAATTGCTAGCGAGGTGGATGCAACCTCCACCACTTACTTCCCTTTGTATGTAGCCAAGCCTCCAACATTCCACTTCTAAAAATTTAATAACCAGAGAAATTATTACATCTCCTTCCATCTCATGAATGCACCATCTTCTCTCACCATTCGTAGCATGTTGTCTTCACCTTCGCCTAAAGGATAATAAATCTCAATCTATATCCATTATACACATATGATGGGTGCATTAAAATTCACTAGGGATGGGTTCCATGTCTCCCAACTTATTTTCCAAGTGGGGCAGTGGTTTCACCCGCGCCCCCCACCCCCCTTTCGCCACCAACTATACAATGTTTGTCACCCCATTCATGAATCTATAGTCCTTTTGAGATAATTACCAATAAACCACCTTAAAATGAAAATCTTTTAGGAGATTCCAATTTGAAGCCAACTTGGAAGAGGCTTCTAGACATCCATGGTTCACTTGTAGGTATGCAATTTTGTTCCTAGTTCCCTAGGCATGGCCAGAATTAGAGCAATAATACAAGAGATGAAGGATACATGTTCCAAAAGGGATTCCAATTTCCATCTTAATGAATTCTTATGAATGTGGGATCCCTTCTGGAGTTTCTATAGTGTACTTATAATGATTAGGGAGTCAACTTCAACCAAAATCTTAGAAAAACCTTGCATATGGGCATATTCTAACCCCATATAAAGACCAATTAGTTATGTGGAATTATTTTTTCTAATACGAATCGTACCAGAATAAATGAACACAAGAAAACCATTGTTGTCTGAAATTGTACCTCCATATCTTGTAGGTCTTAGATTTCCCTTAGTTGCACCATCAAAGTTCAACTTAAAAAACTATGGTGAGGTGATTGCAATTTAACAAGGATCAAAGCCTGGTTACAGGGGAAATAGGAAGGCTACATCCCCTTAGGAGGAAAGGGGAACCACCCCTTCAAAATCCTTGCTTCATTGAGAGATGCTAGCCAATCATAAGGAGACCATGATAGAGCTAAAATAGATTTCTTGATTTTTCTAACTATGGATTATTAGGTGGAGTCCATAGAAATATACTTCCCTTTGAATATTATTTCCTTACATTCTTTCCAAAATCCCAAAAGGATGAATCTAAGCAATATGATCCAAATATGGTTAAGAACCGGATTGGAGAAAGCTTGATAACCCCATCTAACTATAGTATTATGTATACTCAAGCGATCTCTATCTATTCTTAGAAAGAAGTCAGATATTGTATTCCATAGTCCCATAGAAAAAATGTAATAGTTGAATAAGTTCTGTAGATCTTATGAGTACATCAAACATATTTGACATATATAGGGTCTCTCATAATCTATTTTTTGGATATTTTCCCGACTTAGTAGTTTATTCTATAGCAAGAGTGAGAGGAAAATATATATTATTGGCTATACCTTTTGTTTCCATATTTTAGCCCATACCTCCTCCCATTTTATATCTTGATGTCCCACTTCCACTTGATATTCTTCACTTACTAAGAAGATACCTTTGGGTTTATACCCTCTTGGAGTTTATGCTCTTGATGGGAAACAAGTATCCTTCGCTTTTGTAAATTACCCCAAAATTGTTTCCAAAACACCCTATCAAGTTTAGGATGTTGGTTTTCCAGCATGATCCATTAGCGCTAACTCAAGTCTCAATCCCCCTCAATCCAATAACTAGTCATTGCCAATCACCATTGAGCTATCATTTTTTTTCTTAGCCACTTAAGATCATCTTGCTCCCCTGGTTTCAACAGTTTTTGCGAGGCATCATCTCAAAATAATGTTGTTTGTCCATTTTTGATCTCCTAAAAGCAATGTTTCTAAATCAAATTCATTCCTTTCCTTGATAGATTCCATATTATTGAACCAGGAAAAGTGTATTCAATTTGATTAATTTTTGTTGAGAAGTATCGGGGGCATACTTGCTACTCTACATTATTTTTCAAAGATCTTTCCCCACCTGTATCCACCTCCATCAAATATTCACACCCAATATAGTTACCATTATAGATGGGCCTTGGAAGCCCTATCCACCCTTGAGATTTAGTCAAAATAGCTTATCCTACGATACTAGTAGCCACTCCCTTTCTAATGGAGCTTCACCCCATAGGAATGATCTTCGCATTCTCTGAAGTTCTTTTTATAGTTTTTTCTTCTCAAAGATGTATGAAAAGAATCCACTTAAGATTGTGGATGAAAAATAATCCCAAAACTATAAATGGCTACTAAACATTGTAGATCTGTAGTAACTGATAGAAATAAAACCTACCAAAGTCCGAATCTATGCCACAATCATAGTTAAACAGAAAAAAGAAAGAGCAATAACTCCAATCATCCAATGGAAACTAGATATGTAAAGAATAATTTTATTATAACGCATGTCAAAAGATCAGATAAATGTTACTAGTCCCCCTCTATGAGATGGGTTCTTGGCTATCCTCAAATATGGTGTGCGATAATGAAAATAATCAGAGTTACAATAATGAGTGTAACAATGAAAATAATCAAAAGTGAATAATGAATGGAAAACCCTTCTATTTATAACAAAATATTGAGTTATCGTCGAATAATGAGCAATAATAAAATATTGTTGATCCCATTCTTGGAATATTTTATTATATTTGTTTAGGAGGGAAAAGGTATTTAAACTTTTATTTAGAACTAATAAATAAATAAATGACTTATTTATCATCTCAAGGACTTAGTTAAGGAATAATAAACAAATAATGATTTATTTAAGTATTCTTCATGGGTTTGACTATAAATTACTTAAAAAGGGTGGTTTATTAAGTAATTTCTCACAGTGAAAGCAATTTTACTATGGTAAAATTGGCTTTACATGTTGTACTTTGATTCATCTAGTAAATTAGGCTAGATGATCAATTTTTTGGTGATAACAGATTACACCCCAACATACGAGTGTTAGGAGAAAAACATATGATTGAAGTATGTTGTAAAGACACAATCACTAGACAACACAGGGGAGTCAAAGAGAGAGAGAGACCAATGAAGCTAAATTTGAGAGAGGATAGGGACAAAGGGGGCGAGACTAATGCAAGTCTCCTTTTATGTTGTGGTACCAAACCTCACTGAGGCAGGGGAGGCATACCCATACCCGCCAAGATAACTTAGTACAAAAATAATGGTTCACCCAGAAATATCAAACTAAGCAATGAAGTACATGCTAAATGGTACATGACATGTTGGCATAATAGAGCCAGAAAATAATACAATGTTTCCCATATACATAATGTACTTGGAAAAAACATGAGCCAGGACTGAATACAATAATATCTAAGTACATGAGATACAAATCCCCTTCCCTCAAAAAATGGGTGGGAGGGAGGGTAGAACAACTAGAGAATCCCTGCTAAACAAGGAAGGGCTCTGCAAAACTAAATGGATCATCTAGAAGAGACGTACATGCTATGAACACTGCGATTGGTGGGAACCGAACTCATCAACTCTATGGAATTGCAATTGAGGTTGTAGCATAATAGGTATGCATCTGGGCATGTGGGGGGCTACTTGAAGGGTCACCCCCTCATGACGTCTGAAACATTTTACACTCACCCGGGAATCACTGGTACAATCTACTGCATCACTGGACCATCAAGTGTATGGATCACAAACATGAAACAACCAAGTCAAAGGGAAATAATGAATCCCTTTGCTCGATCCAAGGCGCCGAACAAGAATGGGAGCTGGAACCAAGATACAACTCCCTCTAGGCTATTCTTCTGGAATAAATGAGCTGATGTTGACAAAATAGGGCCAGTGATAAGGGAGGCAATGAGGATCCTCAACTAAAGCACGAGGGAAACTATTAATGTGGTTGATGGAATGACACCAGGGATAATGGGGAAAAGTGGGACTGAGGGGCCAACAGACAGCTTCCCTTGTCAGAGCATAAAGTGCATGGTTGACCTGGCAACAACTAACTCAACTCCTGAGGAGATGGGGACAGTAGGACTAGAAGCCAAAATGGGCGACACAGGATGGGCGGTATACAAATATGGATGCAATACAATGACATGATATGATGGGACATGACATAGAATCCAAGAATGCAAGGGTGACTCATCGCATATGCTCTTAACAAGGGTGACTCGATGACACTACCACACAGACTAGGCTTAGTGGGGACCCTGAAAACATGAGTAAATGATGGTTACTCATGATGAAAATCGACATATGGTATGAAAAGTATTAAGAGGAGGTGGACCTCAAAGTAAAAATGTCGCTTTATGATGAAATTTGATTTTGAGAGGCGACAAAGTGACCTTTCTTCGAAAAAAAGCTTCTTAGTGAAGTGCCAAATCATCAAAAAATGAGGAAGACCCATTATATAGCTCAGTGAGAGATTTCCAACAGTATTGACAATTTGTCAAACTGAGAAATGGTCTAGTCGCAATGGGCAATAGAAAAATTGTGGATTTTTCTATGAAAGGATGTTTTCCCTCCAATTTGGATTCATTTGCTAAGTGCGCTATGGTGAATTTAGAGAGGAGGAAAAGGCCCTAAACCTTGTGGAGATTGTAGCCAAGTCACTTTTCTATTATGTTGTTACATGTTCAAGGGATGTCTAAGCCTCAGTCATTCATCTGTGGTCCTCGTTGACCTTTTGCGTCAACCATCCTTGTGTGAGTTATACCTCATGACTTCATCCATTCACATAATATCTTGGTCTATTCTATGTCGATTCATGGGGGATACTATAAGGCCCTCCTTTAAAAAAAATTCCCATGGTGACTTTACCTCATTATTTAGAAGATTTATCTAGAACCAGTAGGAACTTAGAGCTTGCAAACCTCAATGACAAGCCTCCTCGTGATCGATAGTGGGTTTACCTCGTTGAATCTTGATTTAATGAGTCTATGACTGTTTGATTTTAACTCATTTATTCACGCTTTGTGGACTATGTTAGGTACCTTGGGGTCCATTTTCATCATTGATGGGTCCCCTCACGTTTGTTAGTGGTATATACTAATGATCAAAAGTTAGAATATTTCGACCATGTTTGACATTAGCTCATTTATTCATATTTTGTAGATTCATACCATCAAGGTTGAGTAGAAGACCTTAGGATATGGGCATCTCACTCTTATATGGAACCCTTCCCAAGTTGTGTTTGAGTTGCATATCATTATATGTACTTTGAGGGCTACTCTTGGACACATGTTCTATATGCCTCAATAGCCCTGCTAACATAAAATGTGACATTGATCACATTTTTTTTACTAGTGGCTATGATCTTTTGGTTTGTCACATAGATCCATTATGTATGTCTCGTAGCCATGCACTAGCATTACACTGTGACATTGATCACATTGTTTTTACTGGTGGCTATGATCTTTTGGTTTTTCACATAGATCTATTGTGTGTGTCTCATGGTCATGTACTAGCATTTCATGTCATGGATTTGCAGTGTATGGTTAGCAACGTGATTATCGAAAACAAAATCTAATTAATTTTTTTAGGCATTAATATGTGAGGTCACTACATTATTTATTTTGCATTCAATTTAAAAAATTTAGACGAACCAATCTAATTCAATACATAGTTAGTAACCATGGCACTAAATAAAACTATTTAGTCATAAATAACAAAATGTTTCTCATTATTTGGTCACTGAAATTAGAATTTGAATGTTGTGAATGATAATTGAGCTCTATGAATAAGAAATGCATTATTGTTAATTTAAATTTAAAGTAATTGTTAAAGGATTGGGATAAGTTTTTTCTAAACATATATATCCTCAAATCTAGCTTTCCTCCATTCCATGCACGAAACAAGATTGAATTCTATTAGCCATGTCTAATATGCATTTCTTTTTTTAGGAAGAAAAAGCTAGATATTATATTATATGAGAGATATAAGATTTCATATATTTACATCTCTAATTGACCCAAAACATTTGGTCAAAAAAGGATCAGCATGGAAGCATACCCGGATAATAATAACAGGTTCTATATATGGTATATATATCTAGGGGTTCCCCATTGTATAATGTTCCAAAGATCATAGAGTATGGAAATCAAAAACAGAAAATGCCAACCAGAAACACAATATATACATAAGCAGCAGCATATGATCAAAACAATCCAAGTAAAACTTGTGAAATAAAAATATGCAACCTAAAAATCCGGGAGAGTAAACTCTTGGATATGAAAGATTTCCCCATCAGAGAAAATCTACAGAAACCATAATCCTGGAGCAGAATGAAGGCCCATTTTAGACAGAGAATCGGCCTGCATATTTTTTTCCCTACAGATATGGTGAATAGAGCCTCCGACCAAACAGTCCCAGAAGAGATTGATCCTATCCATCCAACCAATCAGATGAGGCACTGAAATATGATTTTTCCTTGTGACGAAATCTATCATAACCTTCGAATCTCCAAATACCGAGACATGTTGAATATCAAGAAAGAGGCAAAATTTTAATAACCTAGCAAGAGCCATAACCTCCGCTTTACTATTGGAGCCTTTCCCCCCATTCCAGTGAATGGAGAAATGAGTGTTTTCATTTATCATGATGAGGATACCACAACCACATGAGCCAAGCTATTCAGCTCCGTCAAAAAACGCCTTAGGGAAAGATGAGAACTCCTTTGATTGACCAGAGTAGTCGACCTTTTTTTGATTGATAGGCTTCTGCGGGAGGGCATCAAAAGCAACGACAATTTTAAAGATGATTTCTGAGCAGGTAATTTTAATGCCATTGAAGATATTGCTGTTACGCCACTTCCAAATGCTCCATAGGGAAAGGATGAAGATCATTCTCCATGTTTCCTTCTGCTCGCTACATCATAGGATCATTTCATAAATTGAAGCATGCGCCATATGCTGAACTCCATAACTGATCTCGAGAGCCTGCCATATTTGTTGCGATTTTTTGCAATTTATAAACAAGTGAACATTACTTCCCCTTCTGACCTGCATAATGGACATAAACCAGGCCCATGCCATCCTCTTTTCATTAAATTATCCCAGGTTAAATTTTTGTTGTCAAAGGTAAGCCAAGCAAATAGGATCATTTTCAAAGGGCAGCCATCCTTCCAAAAAATTTGAGGGAAAATAGGATTGCGCGAAGGTCGCTTCGAGTCAACTATATGCTGATATACAGCTTTGACTCTTACAACGTTCATCTCTTTTGAGAGATTCCATATAAGGTAATCAGAATCCACAGTGCGAAAAATGCCATAGTTTCTAAGGCCCGCCCTAATGCAATCCCATTAAAGTGCGATCTCCTGAGGCATTTGTAGAGCGTCTGCATCTTTCCACAGAGGAATGGGACCCTGCCAGCTAGCTATCAAACTATCCCAATAGGAAAAACCTCTTCTATGAAAGAAATTCAATAAAGATTCTGGAATATTAATCTCCCCAGTGCCACTCTTGAACTGATCCTTACCAATAAGAATCTTACTACCAGATTGAAAATGCCAGATTAAATTCTTCAAAAAATAAGCTTCAATCTTACGGAAGCTAAGCCAAATTGAAGAACCATATGAGGCACTGATCATTCCTTTTCTCTACCAGATAGGTAAGCTCTTCCTTCTTAAGTATTTCGTCTGAATCATGTTACTCCATGGACCTTCACCATGAACAACTCTCCACAGCGACTTGCATAACAGGGCCTTTCCGAATGAATGCATATCGATCAAACCCCAACCCCCCATGCTTTTTGGTAAAGAGATACTGGCTAGTTTTGTGAGATGGTATTTCCTCCTATCTACTTGACCACCCCAAATGAAGTTAGCTGATAATCTATTCATGCTTTTGATAATACTCGCAGGGAGAGAAAATAAATGCGCCCAGTAAACCGCGAGTTGATTTAATACAGATTGCACCAGAATCACTCTTCCCGCCAAGGATAGACATCTGAATTCCCAAGCTGAAATCCTCCTGTAGAATCTATCCAAGATCCAATTCCAATCAGTTTTTGAGTAACCATAAGCTTTAATCTGAAAACCCAAGTACTTAATACCACAACTCATAGATTGCGCATTTATTCCAAAAAGTTCAGATAACCATGCAACAACTTCTTGATTTATATCATTGTGATAGATTGCTGACTTCTCATTGTTAACTTGCAAACCCGTAGCCTTTTGGAAGTTTTTAATGATTTCATATAAACATATCCAAGTGACCCTGCAAAACAAGCCGAATAAGATGATATCATCTACAAATAAATTGTGTGAGATTGAGATATTTCTTCATATTTTTAGGGGACGACACATGTTTTCCTTGACAGCCTTATTGATATGAAGGCTAAGAGAGTTCATTGCCAGAATAAATAGAAGCAGGGAGAGGGAACATCCGTGACGAAGACCCCTTTCCGCACGGAAGAAAGGGGATGGAATCCAATTGATGATGATTGCATAGTCCACTGGCTCAACGCAGGCCATGATCCAGTTGATCATATTGGTTCTCAAACCAATTTTTGCGAGCAAACACCTGATGAAGCCCCAATCTAGGCAGGCGTATGCCTTCCAGAGGTCGATTTTGAGAATAACCCCATCACATTTTTTTGAATGAATAGCTTACAGACCCTCTTGAGTACTTGCAATAGCATCATGAATATTTCTTCCTTTCAGAAAACCGTGCTGCTCCTTTGTTAGGAACTCTGAAAAAACTCCTTTGATTCTCTTAGCTATGATCTTCGAAACAATCTTGAAAGAGATGTTACATAGGGAAATCGGCCTAAAATCCTTAAAAGATTGAGCATCCCCCTTTTTGGGAATAAGCACTATGTTAGTGGAGGAGATTTTTTGATTAATACTGCCCGCCATCCTGGTGCCCTCTACCATCCGCAACAAATCAGATTTGATGATTTCGAAGAAATGAATGAGGAACTCTATCGTCCAGCCATCTAGACCAGGACTCTTGTCCCTTTTGAAGGATTTCATAATAGCAAGCAGCTCTTCCTCTGAAACTGGTTGGAAGATTTGATCCTTTAAATCATCATCAAACATCCATGGGAACAGATCAATTCCCCATAAAATATCCTGGATTTTGCATTTATTCGATCTTTTATACTGATTTTTGAAATATGCCACCGCCTCATTTGTAATATCTTGTTGGGAATAAAGGAAGCCCCCATTTCCGTCAGTGATTTTCCATATTGAATTTTTTTCCCTTCTGGAATTGGCGTAATTATGGAAAAAATTTGAATTTCTGTCTCCTTCTTTCATCCATATCGCTGTACTTTTTAACTTAAAGTTTCTTCTTGTTTCAATATCATCAATTTTTTCTTTTGAAAACCCTTTATTCGACATCTCATTTCAAATGATAAGGAATCATAAGCCATGGAATACGCGACACTGTCTAGCTCCATTTGAATTTCCCGGAGATCTTTTTTATTCGCTTGCATTTTTTGGAACTGCCACTCTTTTACAACCTTTCGGATTGATTCCATCTTATCTCTAAAAGTCATTAAAGTAGGTAAAGATTTTGAAGACGACATCTCGTTCCACACTTTTGTTAAAGTGTTATTAAATTCTGGATCTCAATAACATTTACAATATATTATTCCACGTATGATCACAAACTATACAATTTGTTAAGTTTGATTGAATGTGCCCATGCAACTATGAAGTGAGATATTTAGTTTGCGTTCTCATCAAAAACTATAAATCATTTTGTATACAAATTATTTCAAAAAAAGGTTTATTATGGATTTAAAGTTGTTTCTCTTTCACTTTGTTCCTGCAAAAACGCTCTCTTGGAGAGCAAGTAATAATCAAAGTCTATAGCCACTTTGACCATCATTGCGTTGGAAAACTAGAAACACACATCAAAATAGCTTGCCCAGCAAGTAATACAAGTATATGTAAGTCTACCCATTAGCCTCTTCAGGGTTTTTCGCTTTTTCAAATTACCTTATTATTTTAAACTATACGAGATATATATTTTGACCTTTACGCATTAGTTTTTTAATAAATTTTCAGCCGCCTCGTTTTTGTGAAAAAATCTTTAGCCTTTTCTTTCTGGTTTTTTCGCTTTTTCAAATTACCTTATTATTTTAAACTATACGAGATATATATTTTGACCTCTACACATTAGTTTTTTAATAAAGTTTCAGCCGCCTCGTTTTTGTGAAAAAAAAATCTTTTCAGCCGCCTGGAAAATCAATGAAAATTAATTTTCTGCCAAAAGAATAAATCAACCAGTTAATAAAATAATTGCCGCCTGGCAGTGAAATGCCAACTCCGCCGGTGGCCTAAGCGATATTATTATTATGTGTGATTTATTATACATGCGGTAGTTATTATGCATGGGGCTTTTCGTGCAAATATATTAGTTTGGTTTCGACCAACAATTTAATGAATTATTTTTACAATTTATTTTGAAAATGAAAATTTATTATTCTTAAAAATAATATCATTTATTTAATTGGTTATCTAATTTAATACGTTATTACTTATTGTATGGGGATTTGTGTTATGTATTTAAGGCTTTTATGTTGATGGGTGAGTCTGCTTTGTCGCTGGTACTTTTGTGGTCTCTTGGCAAATTTTGATATGTTAGGCGTATTTTTCCTAAGGTCTGTAATACATGAATGACCCGATGCCAGTAAGAATATTCTCTATTTAGGTAATTTTTTAGTGCATTGTATTTACTGCACTGAATTTATTAACTGAAAGACCGAAAGTTGAAATAACCTATCAAGTACATCTGATATCATTACAATTTGTTCCTGAAATTCGATGGTCTGATTTTCAAAGTCCCACATTAGTTATGTGTTTGCAACAATTCCCGTGTAACTCTGTGAATGGACATAGAATCATAATTTCCCATCAATATTAATTATTATTTGATGTGTATTATCTTTACAATAGATTATTTATTATTTTATTTTGATGTCATTTGTTTTATTGAATTGAGGCTTCTGTGATTCATAATAGTTGTAAGCAGAGCTTCAGCCAAAATTACATGAGGAAAGACATTTGTCGACGCGTTTCGAACCAACCAGTGTGGTTCATCCAATCAGTGTGGTTCATCGTCATGACAAGTTGAAGAAATAGATCCAGGTTAGCATGTTAAATAGTCTCAGCAGAGACTCCAATGGCTAAATCGACCAACGGCTAATTTTGACCTACGGACCCAGGTCAAATTAATGAATAGTAATTTGACCTGGGTGTCAAATTAATGAATAGTAATTTGACTTGGGTCCGTAGGTCAAAATTAGCCGTTGGTAGATTTAGCCATTGGAGTCTCTGCTCAGACTATTTAACATGCTAAGCTGGATCTATTTCTTCAACTTCTTCAACTTGTCGTGACGATGAACCACACTGGTTGGTTTGAAAAGCGTAGACAAATGTCTTTCCTCATGTGATTTTGGCGGAAGCTCTGGTTAGAGTCATTTGTTTTTTAATAAAAAGATAAATGTAGATTTTGTTATTTAATAAAAAAAAAAAATATAAGTTAAAAATAAAAATTTAATTTGTAATTTTTGACATTTAATAAAATTTTTTATTAATATAATAATAATTATCTATTTTAAATTTAATTTTTTACCCTTATTTAATTTTAGAATGTTATTATGTAAGTTTGTTTTACACTATGTTATATGACTTTTTTTTTCCAGAAGAAAAATCTATATATGTTGTATTAAGGTCATATAAGCATTTGATGATTACATGGTAGAATGGATCGGAATGTACCATCGATCATATATCAATTCCTTCATGGTCGATCTAATGAGAAAGATAGCAAAATGGGGAAATAAGTGTTCAGAAATCAAAGATACAGATATATACATTCATGTCCTTGATCATCGGCCGACCAAAATGGAGAACTGTGGCTAACATTCATAGAAACCAATATTCGCTAAGAAGATAGCATGAGCCGGAAGTCGATGATAAAGGAAGCAGGAGGAGGACGATCCGGCAGTGGAAGGCCGTCAGAAGAGAGGGGCCGAAGAGAGATGAAAACTAATCCGGAGGCAGAGAGCCAGTAATAGAGGATATGATGATCGCAGGAGGAGAAAGTTGATCCTGAAAAACACAGCAACAACGCCATTTCCAAACATGCCAGAGCGTGAGGAGGAAGATGGCGTGCCAGAAGGGCCGCTGTGTAGACCACCAAGAGAACGCCTCCTTGACCGAGGGGAAAGAAAGGACAGGAAAACCATAGGTCGAAGATAGATCACTCCAAATGGCAGTGGAGACAGAACATTGAAAGAACACGTGGATGTTCGTTTCCAATTGAGAACGACAAAGGCAGCACTGGCTTGGACCATGCCACCCTCTGTGTTGAAGAACATCCCATACTAAATTCCTGTCGTGAAAAAGTAGCCAGCCGAACAGAATTGATTTGAGAGGGCATTTGGCTTTCCATAGCTTGAGTGGAAAGAGGGAGGGTGGAGGCGGCCTGTGAGAGAGGGCGGTGTAGAGTCGATTGACTTTTTGGCATTTTGAAAAAAGTTCAGTTTTATTTTATTTTATTTAATGATGTAAATTTTAATTTTATAAAATTTTAATATAATAAATAATAAATTAATTTATATAATTTAAAAAAATTAAAAAATAATTAATTATAAATAACATAAAATATTTTTTATTAATAAAATTTAAATAAATTAAATAATCTAGGATAATAATTAAATTAAATTAAATAATCTTTATTCAAGATAATATTGTACTTAGTTGAAGAGAATGTTGAAAATATAATGAAGGTTTGATGATGGATGGAGTTACCATCAAAAACATTAGACACATTAGACCTATCACAAATAATACACAGTTCTATCCCATAAATCTCCAACAACAATATGTACGACTATGGAAGTGTCCAATCACTTATAATATAATGAAACTTTATTAGAAAGTTGAAAATATATGGAAATGAAATAAATTGTGAAAGCTTTAAAAGCAAATTGGAAATATTGTGTAAAAATTAACCATACAATCTAGCTTATTTATATAATGATTATGACATTTTTTTCATTTTGAAAAAGTTATATCATGTATTTTATTTTATTTAACCATATAAATTCTAATAGTATAAAAAAAATTAATAGAATACATATTAAATTAATTAATATAATAGATATCAAATTAATTAATATAATTTTAAAAATAATAATAATTGAATAATTTAAAATGTTTTTTATTAATGAAATTAAATCAATTAGATAATGTTAATTCAACTTGATATTGTATTTAATTGAAACGAAAATTGAAAAAAAAAATATTTAAATGTTTTAAAATTAAGTAATTTAAAATAATTATAAAAGATTAAATTTAAAATAGATAATTATTATTACGTTGATAAAGGTTTGTTTGTTTTTGTTTTTGGTTTTTTTTTTTAATTACAAATTAATTTTGTATTTATTTTTTTATTAAATAATAAAATCAACATTTATTTTTTTATTAAATAATAAATGACATCAAAACAAAAATAATAAATAACTAATCATTAACAAACTGCAATTTGTAAAGAGAAAAATAATGCAAATCAAATAATAACTAACTTTCATTGGAAATTATGATTTGAATATTGAAATTAATATTTGTGATCTGCCCAAAGTTTTGGATAGTAACTCTATTCATCATCAAGGACCAAAGAGCTTTAATTATATTTTCTTATCTTCAATTAACATTATTTTAATTGATTTAATTTTATTGACAATATTATTTTAGATTATTTAACTTATTTAATTTTTATTAATAAAAAAATATTTCAAATATTTTATAATTATTTATTTATTAAATTTTGAATTATATAGATTATTTTGTTATTTATTATATCAAAATTTATATCATTAAATAAAATAAAATAAAATGGAACACAACTTTTTTCAAAATGAGAAAAGGTTATACAACATTGTGTAAAACAAAATTCCATGATCACATTCTAGAAAACATTTTTGATAAGATTTTAAAGCTTATGGTCGTATTGGAAAAAAAATTTCATTAAAAAAAGGCGTGTACATTATTTTTGTAAGTTGTGTGATCACATTATAGAAAACATTTCCTATTTGATTTTAAAGCCTATGAGCGTATCACAAAAAAACAAAGTGTTGAACATTACTTTTGTTATTATCGTTATGTATGGTGTGGTGTGGAAGGTATTAGCCATTTGGTAATAGGTCAATAATGTTGAATTACAAATAACCAAATACCCCAATTTACCAATCACTAGAATTTGAATTGATCCGATTCTAAATCTTAAAACTAACTTGAATTTAATATTTTTATTTTGATTTAATTACAATTAAACTAAGCGACAAACACTAGCTATTGTATATCCTTTGTTATTATTATTATTATTCATTGGCTAACTATGTCATGAATTGACATTTTTCACATTGAGTTTATAAACCATGCATAACATATAATCATTAAAAGCATTAATGACAACATCATGAGAAAAAATGTAAAAAAAACACCATCATAAACATAACATATATATCATAATTCTTTTAAAATTAATTATAGAACTCAAAAAATAGAAAAAATATGATTTTTTTTACCTTACCCATGTTTTATTTCTTTCATTATGTGATTTAACCATGGTCTAGTCTTTCTAGATGGTTTTTTCAAGATAAGGTGGTGTTTTTATTGTAACATGCACTCGACCTTAGGTGTGTTTCTCCTGAACCTGTAATAGAGGGTTGGGTGGGTTGGGTCTCTCACTTCCATCTTTATTACATTGTTGACCATCATCGCCATCTTCATTGCATCTTATGTATGACCCTATCAAGTTGCGATATTAACCCATCACTCTTTGCACATTATAAATTAGTGATAGAGATACCTTGTACATGGATGCCCTAGATTAGTACCTCATTGTCATGGATGCCATAGACTAGTACCTAGATTAATGAAAACCCTCCTTCACGCTTGTTGTCGAACGACGGAGTTAGAGAGCCCATGGTAACTGTTGAAGGAGCCATAATAGTTTAGCAGAGCATTCATGGTAGCAATGAGCAAGCATAAAACAAAACTACAAGTAAACTACAAGCAGAAGGCGGAGGAAGTCACCTACACTTGGAAGACTCCATACAGAGCAGACATAAATCCTCCTCCAGGGAAGAACAATGAGAATGAGATGGAGATTATACTGGATGCATAGAAATTCAGAACCTGCGCCCACCGTCCGATCACTACAACAGTTGGAGATCACAAAGGCAAGGTGAATCCCAAGGTCGTCTATAGAACATACCACATTAAAGTTTTCCGATGAGCCACCTCACCACCTAGGCCGTCATATAAGCTGAGAGTTAATGCAGCTGTAAGGAAGCCATAGTGGTGGCTTAAATGAGCAGAGACAAAACTACATATATCACTTTTAACAATAAAGTCCCACCTTAGGTTAGATAATTTGTCAATAAAAAGGCCCCTCTCACATCAATAATAATGGGCCTGTAATATTGAATACAATAACCTCTAAATACTATCAAAGCCTCAGTTTATATATATTTGTAGACATGTCAAATTAAGTAGGATTGAACCTTTTCACATATAATAATTTCAAATATTGTAATATGCAAATTTCGTTGGAAATCATATCATAGATGGTAACCATTGATATTTACTGGGTGAAAGTATTAAATAGAAAAAACGTAAACGTGCGAGTTAGCTTTGACTTTTTGACCTCTTCGCTCGTTATTTAAAAAAATTTAAAACTACGGTATCCAATATATTTTGATGTTCACACACTAGTGTTCTAGAAATTTTTCAGCCGCCTTGCCTGAAATGTCACCTTTATGAAACCATATATTCTGTTCACACTAGCGTTCTACAAAACTTTCAGCCGCCCTTGTTGAGATGTCACTTTTATTATAAGTTTATTTTAAGCAACGTTCGTCGAAAGTTCATATCTTCCAATTAAAAATAATTTTCTTCCAAACGACAAAATCCGACAATTGTAGCGCACTGCCGTCCAGTGAATAAACAATGGTAGCGAGGGGACAATTTTGACGTTTGGTTATTTTTATTTTTAAATAATTTAATTTTATTTTGGGATTTTTTAATTTTTTTTTTAATGCCGTAGTTTATTGAGATTATGTTTTTGTAATCACTGTTATATTTTGAAAAAATCGAGTAGGGATTTTTGTAAATCCAAGTTATAATTATCAAACTTCAAAATTCTAAGTGCCTCAGAAGTTTTTGAATGGTGTTGAATCTATTTCCACTATAAAAAACATGATTCAAACACTGTCTTTACAAGAATTTTTGAAACTTTTTTCCCTGCCAGCCTCGGCCTCCATACTACTCGTTTTTTAATATTGGAAATAGATTCAGCGTCATTAAAAATTTCTGGCTCACCCAAAATCATAAAGTTTAACAGTGGTAATCCAAATTTCCAAAAATTTCCATTGTAAAAAGTCATTTTCTTAAACTACGCCATATTGTTGACATATTTGGTATCTGTTATTTTTTTGTAAGAGTTAACTCACACTGAAATGACACTAATTTTGTTTTCATCTTTTTTTAAGTAAATTAATTAGTAGACGTAGCTTATTGAGATTGTGTTTTTGTAATGACAGTTATATTTTGAAAAAATCAGACAGGGATTTTTGTAAATTCAAGTTATAACTGTCGAACTTCAAGATTTTAGGCGGCCAAATTTTTGATGGTGCTGAATCTATTTCCATTATAAAATACATGATTTAAAAATTTCTACAATAAAAAATCATTTTCCTAAACTACACTATATTGTTGACATATTTAGTATCTGTTATTATTTTGTAAAAGTTAGCTCACAGTTAAATGACATTGTAATTTTGTTTTTATCCTTTTTTAAGTAAATTAATTAGTAGATAAATTATCTTATTTTTTTTTATTTAAAATTGGTTTTTTTTAATGGTATATATGGTTTTAACCTTTTAAGAACTTTGAGGCACTACGGTAGAGAATTTTCAAATCAAATCTGTGATAACGAAAAATTCTTACTGGATTTTAAGTATTTTTTTTAATAAATTTTATTTTTTAATATTAAAAATATAGAATAAGATAAACCTATATTTATTTTATATAAATAAAAATTACATTTAAATACTAAATAAAAAGATATTTTATATATTAAAATAAATTTGTGATAATATGTGTGAAGATTTTTTTGTACTCGGTGTTGTCATAAAGCCCAATCTAAAAATGACCGAAAGTGTCCATATCATTGATAAATCTTTTAAATTTAGAAGTAGATTCATCATCAAGATCAATTTATCCAGAAAAACGGCATAAAAAAATAGTAAATATAAAATCTATGTGATAATATGTGGTTTTATATATTTTAATAAATTTCGACTTTCGAAGAAATTATCCTAACTACAATCAGCTTATTTATATTTATAACTTGCAATGTGCCGGAATATTGTACCCTAAACCTGCTGTGGCGGTCACTCTCTAAAAAACATTAAAAAACCAGATTACTATTTTTTTTTAATATCTCCATCTATATATATGTGTGGTGAACTCGCTGAGGGCGAAGGAGAAGGAACGGTTCTATATTACCGGATTGATTGTTTCAGTGCCGCGCAGAGAGCAGAGCAATGGCGGGATTACCATCAGTGGGCAGATTACGTTTGGGGTCACAAGGATTAGAAGTATCAGCACTGGGGTTAGGTTGCATGGGCATGTCGGCCTTCTATGGCCCTCCAAAGCCCGACCAAGAAATGATATCTCTCATCCGCCATGCCGTCTCCAGAGGTGTCACTTTTCTTGATACTTCGGATATTTATGGCCCTTTGACCAACGAGATCCTCGTTGGAAAGGTACGACTGTTGTATGGGGTTTTCTCTTTCCTTGTAATTGCAATTATCTAGAGCCTACCCACGGTATGTTGTTTGCAGGCCATTAAAGGAATTAGGGAAAAAGTCCAATTAGCCACAAAGTTTGGGGTAACACATCATGGAAAACCCGGGATTCGAGGAGATCCCGCATATGTTCGTGCCGCCTGTGAAGCAAGCTTGAAGAGACTTGAAGTGGATTTTATCGATCTTTATTATCAACATCGTATTGACACTAAAGTCCCCATTGAAGTTACGGTATGTGCTGTTGCAATAGCTCTGGTTTACTTCTCGAATGATTCTGGATTTCAGAATGGATTTCAGGTTTACTCCTGGAATGATTCTGGAAAAAAGCAATTCTGTTTTAGCATTTAGGAATTGCTCATATTGAAGTTTTTATGGTCAAAAGTGTCTGGCCATCAAGTATGACTCATCTTCATCTTCAGCACAGAGATAGTCATCTTATCTTCCAGACAGAGATGAACCACACTCAATGGCTGGAAACCTCCACCATAAAACATCCATATGAGAGAAGCAAGATGTCTCTATGACTTTCATGTCGTTTTAAATACAGCTGTTTGATGTGGTGCTTTGTGTCCATCTGTGACAGATTGGAGAGCTGAAGAAATTAGTTGAAGAAGGGAAAATAAAGTACATCGGACTTTCGGAGGCGTCCCCATCGACAATTAGAAGGGCTCATGCTGTCCATCCTATAACAGCAGTTCAATTAGAGTGGTCTTTGTGGACTAGGGATGTAGAGGACGAAATTATTCCCACTTGCAGGTATATCAGATGTTGGAGTTGGCATTTTCCATATTGTTATTAGCTTTGTATTATGAATTACTAACTAACATATTAACATTCTAATGGCAGAGAACTCGGTATTGGAATTGTGCCATACAGCCCTCTAGGGGGAGGTTTTCTTTCATCTGGAGCAAAGTTAGTTGAAAATTTAACGAATAATGATGTTAGAAAGGTATATCTGCGTTTATCTATACTTTATTTGAGTTTAGTATTTAAAAAAAGAATATTGATATATAAAAAGAGTTGTATTATAAATATAAGTATTCCTTTAAAAATTAACATTCTTAATCTTATTTGATATTTATCCGAAACATTTCATTTTAATACCCGTTCCCCGAAATTACTGAGTTCATTTTCTCAAAATTATATTGAGTTACTAGTAATGCATTGATAAATTACTGCATTTGATTGTTTTGTTGAAGGATTTTTACAATTTTATAAAGTATTGATGTTTTGTACAGACAATGCCAAGGCTTACAGTAGAGAATCTTGAAAAGAATAAGGCGACTTTTGCAAAGATAGCTGAAATAGCTTCCAGGAAGGGATGTTCTCCGGGTCAACTTTCACTTGGTTGGATTTTTCATCAGGGAAATGATATTTCACCCATTCCTGGAACCACTAAAGTGGAGAATTTAGAAGAAAATATTGGTTCTCTATCTGTTAAGATCACACCCGATGAGATGAAGGAAATAGAAAATATCTTATCAACCTATAGTTTCTCTGGAAATCGACTTGGTAAGCAGCATGAACAATTCACCTGGATCAACTCAGAAACACCTCCTCTCTCTTCATGGAAGGATTCCATTTGATGATTTCTAACATCTTTCTCTGCAAACACAGCAAAATTATCATTTTCCCCTTTGTTTTAAAAGGCATATGTTCGGATATATGAAGAGACAACGCATGTTCAGTTAGTTGGTTATGCATATTCTGTTGCGAGTATTTTATTAAGTTGAGAGTATTGTAAGCGTGGTATCCCATACATACAATAATGTTAATGTTGTGTGCTTACTGTCAGGGTCTTCAACCCATTGACTTAAAAACAAGAACTGCAAGACTTAATAAACAAGAATTGGTTTTTAAATGTAAGCCGCAGAGTTATTTTGTTTCTAAGCCCGTGATTAATTGACACCGAATAACTAAGCTTGGGATTAATTCCATATAATCCAAGAGCATTCAGAATATCAACAACTGATATATTTGCAATACCAGCATAGTATGTCCAAAACAAAAAAGAGATTAAAAGAGGACAGTATTCAGAAAATTTATTTATTGGTAGCAAAAGAGAGATTAAAAAAGGACAGTATTCAGAAAATTCATTTATTGCTAATCTGCTCCAGGCATCTAGCTACTTGACTCTTGAACGCAATTCATAAGCAGACACCAGAATGTGTCCATGTTTACAAAGAAAAGTTGTATGTCGGTAATCACATAACCATTTTAAAGTTATCACAATACCATTTTAAAGTTAGTTGAATAGGTTTTATCACAGTACCCTTTTAAAGTTAGTTGAATAGGTTGAGGTGGGCTGCGTGAAATGTTGATCAAATATCAAGACAATAAGAATATGAAGAACGACCAGCAGAAGAAAATTACTGAATATTGTATGACTCTTGAATGTTGCTGCAAAAAGTTCAAATAACATTATTCAGAAAAGTCAAACATTGAGGCTGAAATTAACAATATCAATGATCCTAGAGGAGAGGTTGCCTGTAACAGCTTTTGCAAATGCTCCCTAGAACACCCTATACAAAAGAGGGAATCATTTGTTTCATAAATTCTTTCTAATTTGTTATCCATGGAAACGTTTATGTAATGGATTCAAGTTGTAACTTATCACATTGCGATCACAAAACAAAAAAGAACTCATCACTGGAAAAATAAGAAACTTTATACCAACCATTTACTCATAAATCATTTATGCCTTGGAGTCAAATCATATAAATATCTCAATGTCTCTTTTTGGGATTTCGGTCTGGGTTTCCTTTTTCTCATCCTCCTTGCAAACTAATTATAGATTATTTGTCCATCTTGAAGATATAATTAATCAATGAATTAGTTGTAGGCTAAGAGTTGTACATGTATATATGAAAAGAGTTGAAATTAATGGAGAAATTTTGTTTCACTGTTGTGTGTGTCTTAGTTTAGACTTAGTTCCTATTTTTCATGAGATAGTTTTTATCTCCCTAACTTGAATGTAAATTTATATTTCTGATTTGATGATTAATAGTATATAGAGCGGTACTACTTGAGCAGTCTCTAGGTGTAGCTTGCTCACCTGTGAGCTGCTAGTAAGTTCCATTCTAGTTTGTTTTTCCATTTTTTAACATTTGGTGGCTAGATTGATAACTTTGTGGCTGAGCTGGTTTTGTGGTGAGCCTTAGTGGTTGAGAGCCCTTGTGGCTGAGATTGGAGAGCGTGTAAGCCTTGGTTGTTGAGAGCCTTAGTGGTTGGTACAACTTTTTTTGTGACAGAGTACTGATATTTTGAATAAGCCTCATCAATGCGACCACGAAAAAGGAGAAGCCATGTTGAACAGTGATGGTGGTACACAATGAAAGGGTTTAGATCAGCATTGGTGGCCCGAGACCAATTGTACCTGTGTTGGTGGTCTTGTCCAACGTTTTTTTTAAGGCTATATATCTGGAGTTGGATCTGTAGCACCTGAATTTGGAGCTATTGAAGGATCTCGAGTTTGATCTGCAGATCGGTTGTTGGAGGATCTAGGTTCGATCCACAGATCAATTGTTGGAGGATCTGAAGTTCAATCTGTAGATTGACTATTGGAGGATTTGAAGTTCGATCCATAGATCGACTGTTGGAGGATCTGGAGTTAGATAAGTAGATCGATTGGTGGAGGATCTGCCATTGCATCTGTAGATCATTTGTTGGATTACTAGATCTATAGATTGGACCAATGGATATGTTATTGGAGTCATGGTTCTGTCACAATGAATAATTACACTGCAGAGACATACCTTAATGAGAGAAATAAAATCGATGGGTCAAATTATGCCAACTGAAAGTTCAAGTTGCAGACATTGGTTGAGGGTTCAAGTGCATGGACAATTACAAATAGAGACGAAGCAAAGCTGACTGCAGTCAGTGGTGCCACAGTCGCATCAATTCAAAATTTAGGAAAAGAGGGGAAATAAAGTGAATGTGTTGTTGAAGATGTCGATAAAAGACAACATAATCCCTCATATCCGAGAATGCAAAACTGCTATTGACATTTGGGTGACACTCAAGAATTTGTAAGAAACAAAAAATAGAAATTGTCTATTGTTTCTGAAGAGTAAGATTCTCTCCATTAGAATGTAGGAGAATGAATCTGTTGGTGCGTTCATCTCACATATTAAAGAACTAATAGACAAGTTGGGCGACATAGGGGAGAAAGTGTCCAAAACAGATCTCATCGTGCTTAAATTAATTGGCATGATAAAGGATTATCAAATGTTCATTACAGGGCTCGTGGTGAGGGAGAAAGCTCCCACCTTTGAAGAGTTGACAGGGATTTTGATGCAGGAAGAAGAGAGGTGTATGAATCTGAAGCCCCAGAATGCAAATCTAGCATTGGTGGGGGAAACTAGGAGGAGGACATAAAAGAGGTGGTCCATCCCAAAAAAAGCCATTTAAAGCTATGTCATCTACTAAAATGATTGAGGAATTAAATGTTTTTATTGTGGCAGAATTGGTCATATTGCTAGAGATTGTTACAAAAATAAGATTGATGAAACTAGACATAAATAGAAGAGGCATACAAGACATTTTGCTGGTGAAGATCAGAATCATGAGCTTAAATTATTCATGTCTGATGTTGCTCTTTCTGTTGAGGTTGTTGAGGCTAAGACTTGGTTTGTGGATTCTGGAGCATCTACTCATATGACAGGTAATAAAAAATGGTATGGAAATTTTAAGGATACCAATAATAGTGATAACATCTACCTTGGAGATGAAAGACAATATCATATTAAAGGGTATGGAGATATTCATGTGATATTGCCTAATGGTAATATCAGGCGCATCAAGAATGTCATGTATGTACCTGGTATTAAAAGGAATTTGATCTCTATCTCCATGATTGCGGATTATAATTTAAAGGTAGATTTTTTCAAAACTTACTGTGTTATAAAGGATTTTCTAGATCATCAGAAGACGGCCGCATCAGGAGTATGAGTTGGAGGCTTGTATAAGTTGAATGTTACAAGCATGCCACATCAAGCTTTAACTTCAATGACTATGACAACAGATAATTTTTGGCAACAGATAATATTTGGCATCAAAGGTTTGGTCACATCAACCTTCATGACTTATTATTGCTGCAGAAACAAGGTATGGTTGATGGAATTCCTATTTTAAGACATGAGCATATTGATTGTGAAGGTTGTACACTTGGAAAAATGCATAGGGATGAATTTCCTTCTAGCTTAAATTAGAGAAAGAAAGATATACTTGAACTTGTGCATATTGATATTTGTGGACTTATGCAGACAAGGTCCTTAGGTTGAGCTTATTATTTTTTTCTATTTATTGATGACTACACAAGATATACATGGATATAATTTCTTAGAAGGAAAAGAGATGCTTTCGAGTATTTTAAAGAATTTAGAAATATGGTTGAAAAGCAAACAGGGAAAGTCATCAAAATTCTCCACTCAGATCAAGGGGGAGAATACAAGCTTGGAAACTTCATCAAATATTGCAAAGATCTTGGAATACTACAATAGTTTATAATACCCCACGCTCCAAAAGAAAATGGGGTTGTAGAGAGAAAGAACAGAACTCTGGTTGAGTGTACACAGAACATGATGAAAGGTAAGAACCTATCTAATGGTTTTTGGGCAGAAGCTATTAGTATTGCAATTCACTAAAGAAAACAAGTCCAACTAGGTGTCTTGATCTCAAGCTTCCATTTGAGGCTTTGTGTGTTTTTAAACCTACTGTCAATCACTTGAGAGTATTTGTTTCTAAATATTTTGAACACATTTCCTAAGGAAGATAGAAATAAATTTGATGCTAAAGCCATAAAATGCATATTTTTAGGGTATTGTTCTAATTTCAAAGCATATAAGATGTTTAATCCATCTACTCACAAGGTATTTGCTAGTAGAGATGATATCTTCCATGAACGGGTTGATGAAGGGAATACGGACAGAAGTTATGAGGAGTCCCACATGCCTTTACTAATTGATGACAACAATGATGAAGCCAAAGATAGTCATTTACAACAGCAGCAGTAGCAAAAAGAGGAACCTAGTGATGTGGATACTTTCAGCAATCAAAATCTATTAAGAGGAGAGAAAGAAATCACATGGGACAAAATTGAGGCAAGTCCACTACCAAGGAGATCAAGACAACAAACTCACTTACCTGCAAGGTACAAATATTATGCTTTTATGACTAGTATTTTAAATGTTGTTGAGCCCATGAATTGTAATGAAGCAAACCAGTATGATGAATGTAGGTCAACTATGAAAGAAGAGTATGAGTCCATAAAAAATAAAACTTGGGAAATAGTTTAACTGCCAAGAGGAAAAGAGCCCATAGGCTGTAAATGGCTATATAAACCTAAGTTCAAAGCAAATGGTAGTGTAGACAAGTATAAATATAGGTTGGTGGCCAAAGGGTACTCACAGAAAGAAGGGATTGATTATGAGGAGACTTTTTCTCCTGTAGCTAATTTAAATAATATTAGGATGTTAATAGATCTAGCTATAAAGCACCATTGGAGCTTACACTAGCTAGATGTGAAATCTGCTTTTCTAAATGGGGAATTGAAGGAAAAAGTTTGTTTAACACAACCAAAAGAGTTTATTAAAAAAGGGCAAGAACACTTGGTCTGTAAATTAAAGAATACATTGTATGGATTGAAACGAGCTCCTAAATCTTGGTATGGAAACATAGACTCTTTCTTCTTACAACATGGTTATAAGATAAGTAAAATGATCCAAATTTGTATACTAGATTTTATTCAAAGGGGAAGATTGTGTTGATTTCATTATATGTTGATGATTTGATTGTCATTGGAAATTATGATGAATTGGTTGAATAAATTAAAGTGCAGATGTCACGGGTATTTGAAATGAAGGACCTCAGAGAGCTGCGTTATTGTGTGGGTCTTGAAGTTTCAAAGGGCTCTAGCTAGAATTTTGTTACTCAAGGAAAGTATGTCAAGGACTTGTTGAAGAAATTCATAATGGATCAGTGTAAAGGCATTTTAGTACTTATACAACAGAATGTTAAATTTCAAAGTGGTGATGGCTCTAAAAAGATTGATGCTACATTGTGCAGACAACTGGTTGGAAGTTTTATTTACTTGACTGCAACCAGATCTGACTTAGCATATCTAGTCAGTGTGTTGATTCAATTCATGACAAAACATCTTGAAAATCATTGAGTGGTAGCAAAAGGTGTCCTAAGGTATCTTCAAGGAACCATAAAATGTGGCATTAAATATATTGATTCTTTTGATGTTAACTGATAGGCTATTCAGATTCAGATTGGGCTGGAGATCTGGATGATATAAGATCTATAACTAGGTATTATTTCAATACTAGTTCTGGAGTCATTTCTTGGAGAAATAAAAAGCAGAGTATTGTATCTTTATCATCAACAAAAGTAGAGTATCAAGTCGTATGTGGAGCCACTTGCGAAGAAATTTGGTTGAGAAGACTTATTCATGATGTAGGAGAAGAAAAAGAGGATGTTACGGTGATGAAATGTGACAACCAAAGTTTAATCAAGCTGGAAAATAATCATGTTTTTCATAAAAGCACAAAACATATAGATACTCAATTTCATTTTGTTAGAGAAAGGGTTTAGTCCAAAGAATTTTTTATTGAATATTGTAACACCTATGAAAATGCGGTTGATATCTTCACCAAGCCTCTTGGGAAGATCAAATTTGAACTGTCTAGGGAGATGTTAGGTGTGCAAGTGAATCCTTTCTCCCTTAAGGGGAAGAGTTGAAATTAATGGAGAAAGTTTGTTTCACGGTTGCGTGTGTGTCTTAGTTCATACTTATTTCGTATTTTTTAAAAGATAGTTTTGATCTCCCTAAATTGAATGTAAACTTATATATTTTTTATTTGATGATTAATGCTATATAGAGCGGTACTGCTTGGGGAGTCTCCATGTGTAGCTTGCTCATCTATGAGCTGCTAGTTTCATTGTGTAAGTTTCATTCTAGTTTGTCTTTCCGTTTTTTCACAAAAAGTGGTACATGTATATATGAAACACTACAAAGATCTACTTACATGGTGAGTGTCCACATTGGTAATATTTTTCTTATTTTTTTTGTCGTAATATATTCCATTCTTTTTCAAAGTTGGTTCCAACTCATCCAATGATATACTTGTCAAGTAGTACAAGATGAATGCGAAGTAGTACAAAATGAATGCCCTCCAAAAGCATTGAAAAATGATCCGTTGAAACAAAATCCAAATGTTAAGAGATTCCTTTTAAACATAACTTGATGAAAAGAGATTTTGGGGTAAGACCAAAACCCCTTTTCTTCACAATAATTTGATCCTGAGGCCTGTGGGTTATGGGCCCACAAACCTTATCGGAAGCATTCCTTTAACCCTAACCCTTTAAATGGCGCTTTTACATTAAACCGAGACCATATAACTTTCATAGGCCATTAATTATCAAGATTTTCTTTAAAGCCCAGAGCATCAAAACTTAACCACAATACACAGAAACACCGGAAAATTCCGCTCCCGAACATATAGGCGGATCTCAAATACTATAAACCCGTGCTTAGAATTGTTGTCAAGTCCACTCCTTATCTCTTTTCGCTGCACTAATCCTTCGACCTCCAATTGGCCCGATCTCCGATCGGCGATCGGCTTATCGGTAATATTGCAATATCGGCCATCAGCGTATTATCGTTCCTTGAACTCCCCGATATGTGATTGCCGATTTCAGCTAAACCATCGATCTAGACCCTTGATCCAACGATTGCGATTTAAATCGCATATCACTATCGCTATATTGAAAAGGCCAGTTCCGATATCATTATAATGGTTCCACCGATGCGATAAAGTTCTATCCCTTAGCGACATCATCTAGACCGTTGATCATATTAATCCAACGGCTCCTAAGTATCATTCCTCCAACCTCCTATTGGACTTAATATCTTTTGATTGATAGATTTCTGCGTTAAATCCATAGTTTCTGCCATACTCTGCTTTAGACACACGACACACAATTAACTCATTTATCAATGGATCGCCATCGATCCTTAAGTGATCGATGGTCGATCAACATTACCTACAGACGGAATTTAAGTCATTCGCACATATATACAGCATAACTGAACAAAGGCATAAACACAGGCACACAGAACTCACAGAACACACAATCTATACATTATACAATATTGAATACAGGTTAAGGCATTTCAGCCTTAGATACAAGTTCTCCTCTGAGCTACATTTTTAACACTCAGGTTTACAAATCTTTACCTATCACTCTATTCCTCCCCCTGTCTGTCTCATGATATATATATAACACGCAGGTTCATCAATCTCTAAGAAACATTAGATCGGATCACTGAAAGGATCTGATCAATCCTCTAACAAACCACTCCATAATGCATACATGGTAGATTACATTTAATAACAAGTCTTTGAGAGATTCATCCATTCCATCATTCGCTCTATTTTAAACAGAAAAGTCCCCTTATTCAACTCGATGGTCCACATCCTCTCTTTTCTCCGCTTTGGATTCTTCGTTCAATTAAGAGTGCCGGATGCTCCTGCATCAGACTCCCGAGGCACAAAATTTTATGAGCTCCTCGTCATATGCTTCTACTTATCCTTAGCAATTTTACCCACTATTTTAGTGGAACCGCCTTCATGATCTTCTGTGAGGTGCAACCAACCTCTGCAATAACAGTCTTCTCCCTACTACACGGTACCTCACCAAGCCCTCCTCACTCGGTCTTTTGGCATCCTTCTGGTTCTTTTCTCTGGAACCAATTGAGCACACCTTGCTCTAGGTTGCTACAAATCTTCTCACCTTCTGTTGCCATTCTCTGCATGACAGTAAGACCACAAACTCTCCAGCTTTAACACAACTGTACCTCTTTTCCCTTATGATTGCACTCTTCTTCCTTCTTATAGGAAAACTTTCCCTACTCTGATACCACTTGATGAAAAGAGATTTTGGGGTAAGGCCAAAACCCCTTTTCTTCACAATAATTTGATCATGAGGCTTGTGGGTTATGGGCCCAAAAACCTTATCAGAAGCATACCTTTAACCCTAAGTCTTTAAATGGTGCTTTTACATGAAACTGAGACCATATAACTTTCGTAGGCCATTAATTATCAGGATTTCCTTTAAAGCCCGAAGCATCAAAAATTAATCGCAATACATAGAAACACGGGAAAATTCCGCTCCCGAACATATAAGCGGATCTCAAATATTATAAACCCGCACTCAAAATTGTCGTCGGGTTCGTTCCTTATCTCTTTTCGCTGCACTAATCCTCCGACCTTCGATCGGCTCAGTCTCTGAACCCCGATCAGCTTATTGGCGATGTTGCAATATAGGCTATCAGCATATCGCTGTTCCACAAACCACCATCCCTTGACCTCCCCGATATGTGATCGTCGATTTCATATAAATCGTCGATCTGGACCATCGATCCGACGGTTGCAATTTAAATTGCATATCACTATCACTATATTGAAAAGGCCGATTCCGATATCATTATAATGGTTCCGCTGATGCGATAAAGCTTTGTTCCTCATCAACATCATTTGGACCATTGATCATATTGATCCAATGACTCCTGTGTATCATTCCTCCAACCTCCTCTTAGACTTAATATCTTTCAATTGATAGATTTATGCGTTAAATCCACAGTTTCTGCCATACTCCGCTTTAGACACACGACACAAAGTTAACTCATTTATCAATGGATCGCCATCGATCCTTAAGTGGTCGATGGTCGATCAACATTACCTACAAACAAAATTTATGTCTTTTGCACATATATACAACATAACTGAACAAAGGCATAAGCAAAGGCACACGGAACTCACAGAACACATAATCTATACATTATAAAATATTGAATATAGGTTAAGGCATTTAAGCCTTAGATACAAGTTCTCCTCTCAGCTACATTTTTAACACCTAGGTTTACAAAGCTTTACCTATCACTCTATTCCGCCCCTGTGTGTCTCACGATATATATATATATATATATATATATATATATATATATATATATATATATATATATATATAACACGCAGGTTCATCAATCTCTAAGAAACATTGGATCGGATCACTGAAAGGATCCGATCAATCCTCTAACAAACCACTCCATAACGCATACATGGCAAATTACATTTAATAACAAGTCTTCGAGAGATTTATCCATTCCACCATTCCCTCTGTTTTAAACAAAAAAGTCCCCTTATTCAGCTCGATGGTCCACGTCCTCTCTTTGCTCTGCTTTGGATTCTTTGTTCAATTAAGAGTGTCGGATGCTCCTGCATCAAATTACAAAATCTTACATCACTTTTTAGAAATATTTTAGGTTACACATTATTTTAGATGGCAAGACTTGGACACATGGTAATTTAATTCGTATTTTTTATTATAACTATAATTAGAATTTCATGTGAATGCAATATCAAGTGGGTAGGTATTCATTGTATATAATTTTAGTTTAAATCATACTTCCTCTTTACTAGGGAGTAGTATGTTATTATAAAAAAGTGTTGTTACAGACTAAATAATTTTCTCTACAATTTATCTTTTAAGAGTCACTATATCATAATTTTTTTGGCCTTCAAGAAATTATGTTTGAAATCTATTCATTCGAAATTCGTTGTAGAATTGCTAACTAAATACCAAGTTATAACTCGAATTACAAAATAATGTTAATTATGGATTTATAGAATTTATGAAAATCCCCATTGAGTAATTACTCTATATGTTTTTTTTGTTGATTTGTATCTTACAAATATCTGCGAAACATTTTTGCATAACATCTACATGATTGCATAGTGAAATGGAAAGTTAAAGAGATTCCTTTTAAACATAAATTACAAAAACTTACATCACTTTTTAGACATATTTTAGGCTACACATGTTATTTTAGGCTACACATGATACCCTATTTGAACACATGCATAACAACACCAGTGCATGGGTGAGCAACTTTTGACGATTTGTCCATAGTGAGATGACATCCTCTCACCCTTTGTGTCCCTTGTACCTGTATCATTGCTAGTATTTCTTGGGTTCATTTGGGAAGAAGAGCTACCAAGATCCTTCCCCGTTATGGATCCCTTATTCTTCCATTGGCTCTGTTAGTCTCTTATGCTTCATTGATACTCTTATGCCACTGGTTATGGTTTCCATCTCTAACTTTAGGGAATGGTCATATGAGATTCAACTCAACTTTTCTTTTCCTGAGGATTCGGACTTCTATAGATATTATAAAGCATCAAAGGTATCTATTCTTACAATTTCGTGAAAAGGAATTATCTTTTCTTATGCAATGACTGGAAAGCTAAACACAGATCAACGATGGCAATGGTGTATAGAGTGCAGATAAACTATTGAAAAAATGTCTCGATGTCAACACATGAGTTACTAGTAAGTAAACTAGTAACTTCTTGTTCAGTTAATATATGCTTTCAAGTTATTCCAGGAGAAAGGAAAAACCTACTTACCATTTTGTGTGACCTTTGATTTTAAAATCTTTCGGCACTAAGCTAAATATACAACTTAAGCTTATTCACATTTTGGATTTTTAGATCATTGATTTTCCATCATTGCAATCACCAACCAACTTCTATCTTCCATTCTTTCATCTTCAATATTTGATGGAGCATCAACTTTAATTGAAGATTTAAATATTGATAAGTAAAACCAACCAATATGTTACAAAACCTGATCTATCTATTGTTTAAAAAAAAGAATTAGATTCAACACACTATTTCAACAAAACATTTGCTGGTTTAAAAAAAAAAAAAATTCAATAATATGGTCATATTTTCTCAATTATAAATATAATAACGAACACATAATTTGATACCTGTGGATTATGAGTGGTCCCTAAATAGAAGAGTTACATTTGAAACTAACTCAGCTCAATGTCCAACAAATGTGTAGTTGTTCGTTGTTGAAACTACATTGCGGCTACTCCTACTCCCTCTTATAGTGGTGGCAACTCTCTTCTACTTCCAAAAAACTCCCAAAAAGATCCAAACAATGGACAATATTGTCATAAAATAAATAAAAGCATTACTTCCAAGGGTCCCAAGAATATACTTTTCTTGTCATTGTTTGATCTTCACTTTATCAACATGGTAACATCTTCAGTTTGAAAGAATGGGAGACTTCTTGTATAAGATTTCTCAATCATAAATGAAAGCACTAGGACTTCTGTTACATGATTTCTCAATCAATGCTAATGGAAAACAACAATATCCTAACAAAAAAGAAATGAAAAATTAAGGTCATGTTTTGGTGGTTTACTACAAGCGAAAGAAAAGCATAGAAAGTGATTTGAGGTGGGCATTCAAGACCATGAAAAGCAAGAGAAGGTATATTTTCATTGATAAGATTATGAAAGTTGGTTTAGAACATTAATAAAAGACCATATGAGAGTTGGGTTTCTTCTCTCTCAAATACGTTTTTCAGTCAAGTAGTTTGTTTAACCAATTTGTCAATTGGAGTTATTTTGGGTAGTTGGGCAGAACAATTATTATCCTTCTACCCAATTACTAGCGAGTGACATGTTGAACATTTATCCCTTAATAAATATTTTTGAAATGGCTTAAACTCTTAAAAAAGTATTCATAAATGAGTATAATTATAATCTGTCCTGGTATCAACAACCTTACTCTTACCTTCTAGCCTTCTAGCCGAGAGGAAAACAGATTCCTTTCATTTAAAAAGAAGAGGGTTTGTTTAACGAACTTGCTTAATTGAGTGTAAAACGGTCTCGCTTGATTTCTTTTGAATTGTTCTCAAATATATTTTCCCATAATTGAGTGAAGATAAGGTATCCACGTGCTATACTTGACTTGTTGACAGAGTTTTTAGGTAGACATAGGGTTGAAATGTGGCCTTACGTTGCCTTTAACTTATGTTGCAAGAGAAAGCCACGAGTATGAATTAAGCTATCAAAAACCTAATAATCATAATGGATATATCAATATTCCATTCAAAAATATAATAATCATAATGGATCTATCAGTATTGCATATAGTATAATAATAGGCTTTAAATTCCTCATGCGCCATATTTACACTTGCATGGAGTTTGTAACTTTTTTTTTTCTCATAAAGTAGACCTGGTTATCTGTGATGTGAAAAACTAAAGGCCAGGGGAATAGAAGAAGATCTGATCCAAAATATACACTAACCAACGCCAATTCTGTAGTGTAGAAGAGTTAGGCATCTATGCCTCCATGGTGGGCATCCAGATTAGTTATGTAGTGATGGGTGTTGTTATGGGAAATGAGTTATCAAAGGGGATGAATCCTCTGGCTTTCATAGTTTATTTTGACGTGGTTGGAGCATTGGTGATTACCCCATTTTCCTTCTTCCTTGAGAAGAATGTATGGCTCCCTCGCTTCATTTCAATTGAAGTTAATAACCACCTTGAAGTGTTGAGCATTGTTTTAATTCCAAGCAATTCATAGTCATGGTTTTATGTTTGGAATGAAGGAAGAATCAGCCAACAATAGTGAGTTTAACATTGTTTGCACAATTTGAAGTCCACATCCTGCATCCTCATGACTGTCATTATTTCATATCATAATCTCAAGAATTTCGATGTTTGTTTCAGTGTTTTTCCTTTTCAAGTGTTCTTACTAATGGGATTGAAGGATACATCTCCTACCTTCGCTTTGGCAATGCCCTATTTGGCTCCTGCTATTATATTTTTCATGGCATGGGCTTCATGCTGAGTATTCAGAGACACATTAGTTGAAATTTATGGTTGATTCTTTCAGTTGGATTATCTTGCAGTCTTCAAAGCTTAATGTGAGTTTAAAATGTGTAGCATGGAGAAAGTTAACATAATGTGCGCTCGTAGCAAAGCCAAAATTGTGGGAACTTTGATTTGTGTTTGTGGAGAAATGGCTATGATTTTCCTACAGGGTCCTGCTCTAAGTCAACTCTAATCTCTAGTGACACATTCAAATTCCAATTATGACCCTAATCCACTACACTCAGTGGAAAACATTATTGTTAGCTTTTACCAGGAGAGAAAGGAAAATTCAAGTGAATGGATTAGAGGATGTATTTACCTCATCTCAGTAGTTGTGATCATATTTGTTACAACGATATTGCAGGTTTCCTCACTACCTTACATATTAAACTGATCTTATCCAATAATCCTTTCCCCTATTCTAACCTTCATTCAATTAAGTTTTGGAGCCAAAATTATTTTATGATTAAGGTTAAAAATACCAAAGCTAATGCATCCCTATTATGATATGCACCAATAACAACAACCAACAAGGGTGTCAAAATCGAATTCAAACAGAGCACATAAGTAACCTTCTTTTACGGTCATCAGTACAATAGAATTCTCAATGCAACATTCTTACATTATAAGATCAAACTGAATCAACCACATAACGATTAACAAACCTCCTCAGCACTGATTTGGTAACTTATATTTGGTTAACTGCTATCGAAATTTCATGGAAGTTGGCCTTCTTATAACTTCTTGTAACATAACCATAAGTTAAAAATATATCATCATAAAAAAAATATTAAATATGTAAATAAAACATAACTGTGTATACATTCAAAATAAATACCAAGACTGTAATTATATATTTAATTCCACATACATAGTTGCTAGTTATAACATAGTCTACTTAACTAAATTATAAACTTGGTCCAGCACCACCCATCGTGACTTTCATATCATTCATAATGTAATTACACTTAAAAACATAAGAGCGAGATTTTGTGTGACACTTTTCCCTTTGTCGTTTTCAAGGACTCTTCTCGTGCTTGGAATTTAAGTCTGACTGTATAGTTGTCCGACTTCTGTTCATTAACAACACTACTACCTATTCTCACACATTGCATTAATAACTTGACTGTCAATTTGGCCTAGGTGGAGCACTTTCATGGCTAAATCCTTTATGGCGGTACCACTCCACTGCTATCCTCAGGACTGGCTTCAAATTGACGTCTCTCCTTTGTTGTTTGGATCACACCGTGGTGATGCCTTCTAGGGTTTCTATGCCTTGAAAAAATTGATGATTTTTTTTCATTATTCCCTTTCAGGATTTGGAGGTCGCATGTCAGAAGGGTTTCACCATTCTCAGGTACCCATGGGTGTATCACTCGAAATGCACTGTAAAATTGTTTGTTGTTGTCGAATCATGGCTTTTGACTTTCTATGACCTCTATGGCAGACGTATCGACCTTTGATTCAACTTTCTTCCCCGTCGAGGGTTTTCTCTTAAGTCACTTCATCAGGTAATATTCATGGTTCTTGACTGTTACCATATTTTATTTTCCTATGGGCGCCTTTCTATGACCTCTAACTACCCCTGGCTTCTTGGCAAGTGTTATGGCCTCCGTTTTTTTACTCTGCTACTATGAGGGTTTGCACAAAAAGTTCCAGCTAGGTAATGAATGTATTATTTTTTCAAGATTTCACATACAATTCTTATTTTTATCGTTCAGTTTTCTTTCCCTATTAAACTGGTTACCCCTCCCAGTTTGGGTGGAGGGTTTTACAAGTATTCATGTACTGTGAGGTACGTGGGTGGGGAATCTTGTTTGGAATGCATTAAATCTCCTTTGGGTACTCCATTTCTTAAGTTTTCTTATAGTGTGGAGTTTCGGCTCCCATAGGGCTCTGTTTGGTCTATATAGAATTGTTTAATTTCGAAAGTACTAGAAAATCCGAATCTTAAGGGCAACAGGTGGTGGCATAAATTACAATGGGTTTCTTCTATGAAGATTTCTATTTAATTTATGAGTTTGAACATTTTATTTCGCTATCTTTGAAGCGAATGTATATTTTGCAAGAGGAATTTCAACCCGGCCTATCAAATTCTACTATTGGTTAGCCAGTTGTGTAGTTGTTTTTCCTGAGGACCTACTGTTCTTAATATTATAATATTCATTATGACTGTGTAATGCATCGTGCTATTTAAATGTCAACAGTTCCTTGTTCTTTTGCTTCCTGCTATTACAGTTTAGAAATTTTAATTATCATGCCATTTTCATTGATATGGTAAAGGGTATATGCCCAAAACGTGAGGGTAGTATAATGAGATTCTTTTAATCCTGTTGCGTACTCTATATCTTGTTTTTATTACATCTACTATTTCCTTTATTCTATTTCGTGAATACCGAATCGATATGTTTATACCTGAATGCTTGTTTTTCTTCATCCCTGTTACTTAGCATTAATTAGCAAGGGTTTTAGTATTCTACTATTCTTTAGAAAAGGAAATTTTGGTAGTTTATATTTATTCTTTGACAGTGGTATTCGATATTGAATCATACTAGTTTAAAACTATTTTCCAATATTGCAATATTCTTATTTTAAATCTGCCATATGTTCCTTAGTAGGAACTCATTAAAATTATTTCCAATACTAAAATACACTTGTTCAGTTCTAGCATATATTCTTAATAAGAACTACTAAATTTCGATGGTAAATTATTTTACCAGTTTATACGTAATTTTTCCCTTCGGTCAATAGAAAGGAAATTATTTACTGTCTACTCCTACTATTTCCATTAATCCATTAATTTCCAAAGTCTATTACAATGGCCTATACATATATTTATGTAACAAAGCATAACAGAATTCTAATTACTTTAAGGAAATTTCACTTATCTAGTCTAAGCTTTCCACACTTAGCCTGCAAATAAACCTTGTTGCTCGATATTTTACCTCCCAACCTTAAGACTACTAATTCCTACAGTCTTCCCCCAAGATGTTCCTGTACACAGGAACCCTTTATTCTTTTTTAATATGAGATATTTATGGTCTCACGCCTATCTGGTCCACACTAGATGTAGCTACAGAACTGTGTCTGACATCTCAGCACAGATTATCCTTTTCTCTTTTCTTCTCTTTCTTTTCTTCTTGATCTCAGATACCCCTATCCTCTTGATCTTTCTTGAGTAAATACCCAAGAAATTAGTTAGGGCAGATAATTGCCTCCCTTACTACTTCTAAGTAAAAACAACAAAACATTATTTACAAATAATTGCTAATTCATTTTCTGCATGCTTAATCCAAGAAACAGTTTTATAATTAAAGATATAACAAATTGTTTGGTTTGCAGTAAATTAAATATTTACACAATTTGGGGATATCACATCCCCCCCCTCTAAGATGTAACATCGTCCCGAGGTTTTCCATTTGAAAATAAATCTGGAAAGGTTTCCTTCATAGCCTACTCATCTTCCCAGGTGGTCTCCTCAAGCCCATAGTGTTTCCATTGCACTTTAACCTAGGTGATAAATCGTTTTCGCAACGTTACTTCTCTCCGATCGAGTATAACCAGCGGCTAGACCAAGAAATCGCCTTCCGGTTTGACATATACAAAGCAATAAAACACTTAAAGTTTTCAACTAGCCTGTCTAATAAATCTAAACTCAAACAATATGCTTATTATACACTTTACCTGAATGTGTTGCTAGTTGATTACGTGGTTAGCATCATAAATGTATTTCTTAAGTAGAGAAATGTGAAAGACATTGTGCACACGAATATGGCTGGGTAAGGCAAGCTGGTAAGCCACTGGTCCAATTCGAGCTAAAATTTGGAAAGGGCCACAGAATCGGGGTGCTAGTTTAGCACACCCGGTCCACTCCAAGTTCCTTTTCTTGGCTTGTACCCAAATATAAACATGATCCCCCACTTGAAATTCTCGGAAGCTCCTCTTTCGATCACCAAAGTTCTTTTGTTGATCCTAGGAAGCTTCAAATTGTTTCGTACCTTTTTCACCATCTCCTCCATTTCTTCTAACATATCTGGTCCTAGCATCAACTTGTCCTCTCGGCCACTCCAACTCAAAGGTGTCTTGCACTTACGCCCGTATAACACCTCAAAGGGACTCATTTGTAAGGATGTATGGTATCCATTGTTATAGGGAAACTCTACCAAGTGCAGGTAGTCCTCCCACTTAGATGGTTGTTGCATTACGTAAGTTCGCAACATGTCTTCAACTACTTGATTTACTCACTCCGTCTGCCCATCCGTTTGAGAATGATATGCAGTGCTGAAGTGTAGTTGTGTGATCAATCCTTCAAAAAGGGCAGTCAGAAGGCTGATGTGAATTTCACATCATGGTCGGAAATGATCATCTTGGGTATTCCATGTAATTCAAAATGTTTTGCATAAAAATGTTAGCAATTTGCACTGCTTTATAAGTTGATTGGATTGGTATGAAATGAGCAGATTTGATCAATTTTTCCATTACCACGATGCTAGAGTCATTTTTCCTCTTAGGCTTGGGCAGTCCAGTAATGAAATCGATGAATATGGTTTCCCATTTCCACTCAGGAATACGTAGTGGGTGGAGTAGTCTTGCTCAGTGTTGGTGCTCTACCTTTACTTGTTGGCATTCCAGATGACGGGCTATATATTCCGCTACCTCCTTCTTCATACCCGGCTAGGTAAATTCTTTTCTAAGGGTAGAAATCATTTTCTGGTATCCTTGGTGCCCTGCATAAGGATTCTTATGATACTCGTCTAAAATTAAATTTTTGAGAAGTTTCTGGTTAGGCACATATAACCTCTTCCTATAGATCAACAATTCTTCTAAATTTACCTTGTATCCTAGTTGTTGTTCATGGTTGTTCATAATTTTTGCTTGCTGCCACAAACGTTTATATACTAAATCTTGCATGGTTGTTTCGAAAATCTGCTCATAAAAAGTGGTTCGTGATTCGCTAAAAGAAATCTCATATAAGCAATTTACCTTACGACTTAAGACATCCACAACTCGGTTCTCTTTTCCCTTCAAGTGTTTGATTTCAAAATCAAATTCACTTAGGAAGTTAGCCCACTGAGCTTGCCTAGAATTTAATGTGGCATGTTTGAAATAGCTTGTCAGACTATGATGATCTGACTTTAACAGAGATTTCTTACCCAGCAAGTAATGTCGCCACATCTTTAAGGCATGAATCACAACTATCAGTTCTAAATCATATGTCGAATACCTTTTCTCATACTCTTTAGGTTTCCTAGACTCATAGGCAACCACCCTACCTTCTTGTATTAATACACCACCTACACCTTCTTTGCTGTCATCAGTACAAACCATGTATTCCTTATTGGGATCAATGATGCTCAAAATAGGCGCGGTGGTGAGTAAATGTTTGAGTTGATCAAAGCTCCTCTCACAGTCGAGAGTCCATCTAAAGGATTTTCCTTTCTTTTGCAGAGAGGTAATAGGATATGCCGCCCTAGAAAAACCTTCCACAAATCGTCTATAATATCTTGTTAGACCCATGAATGATCTTATGTCAGCTACATCTTTCGGTACCATCCACTCCATGATAACTAACACATATTTCTTTGCTCAGTATCTCTTAGGTTAGTACTATTACTTCCTTCTAGAGGATCACTTTTGTCTCCCCCCTCATGAAAGTCTCCTTTTACACATTACAATCAGTGTTTCACAGTGTCAACCTACTTGCTTGTTCAAGGTCCATGTATATAATCTCTTACTTTATCTGTTGAAACCAATGAAAACCTTTGTATTGGTGGTCAAGTTGATACTCTGGATAGGGTTCTTACACCAAACATTGTGAGGTCTAATTGGGAATTCAAATTAGGGAGACCCCCTGTATGTTGGCAGTATCCAACACCTTCAACATTTTGGTTCTAGAAGGAGGGCTAGATGACAATTTGTTCCCGTTGATTCCATTTTTAATGTCTTATATTTAATGTATCATCCTAAAATTATACTCCCATGGTGTTTCTCTAATTTATCCAATGGTCAAATTTTAATCCTTGGTGAGCCTCTTTATGACTTGTCTCAATTCAAGTTTGATGGTGAGGATGGAACATCCATAGCCAAACACATTTCTGATTTTCTTAAATTTTTTGAATATTATGAAATTGATGATGAATATTTTGTTTGTGTTATTTTCACCCTCACTCTTGAAGGTCATGTTAATCGGTGGCGTCATACCTTACCATGTCCCTCTATCCATTCTTTATATCAATTCCTCAAGGAGCTTCAACAAGCTTTTGATAGGTATGATTATCAAGATGTTTATAAAAGGATAAAGCAACTTAGAATTAAGCCTAATGAATCAATTGAGTATCTTTTGAATAGATTCCTTCACCTATGTTATGAGTTTCCTAAAGAGGATATGGATTGAGATTTTGTCAAGCAAAAGTTTAAACATTTGTTTCATATCTCCTTGAATCAATTTGAATCTAATCCCCTAAATGTTTATGTTTCCCTAACTTTTGTAAACTATGAGATACCTTCAATTTCAGAGGAGCATACTATTCCTTTTATTCCTTATCCTCCTCCTTTTCCGGTACCAATTTGGATGCCTCCTTGTGATGATGATAAAGTTGGGAAATATGAATATCAAATTCCTAAACCATCTTCTCAACCTTCTCCCAATTTCCATGATTCAGATCCAATGAAGGCAACTTTGGAATGGTTCATGAAGCCTATAGTGAAGGCTAATATTTCCATTCCTCCAAATGATATTAACACTCATAACTTTGGACTTGAATTTGATTTGGATTACTATCATCCTCTATCATATCTTTCTCATAATCCCTTGCCCCTTGATCTTCTTGATCAATCTCTTCCAAATCCAAATGTTGGGTTGTGTTATATTCTTTCAACGACTAGCCCATGTAGTAAATTGGGGGGTTAGAGGGGAGGTGGAGCCCCCCCTTTGTTACACCAATTGCGCAATGGGGGGGGGGGGGGTTACAAGGGGGCGGCAGCCCCCCCTATCCAGGGGGTTTGAGGGGAGCGGGTATCCCCCCTCTACGGGGTGCGAGGCAACTCCCTGGGCAAATTTGTTTTTTTGGACCCTATATTAGGTTGGGTAGACCTACCTATGGTTTTGTGTATGGTTTTTGCACATGGTTTTGGATGCGATGGTTTTCAATCCATGGTTTTGGGCGTGATGGTTTTCGTTCCATGGTATTGGATGCTTCCGCAGGTATAAATATGTATTGTAACATTGAAAGGAACATAATGAAAAATCAAGCTGGTAGTCCCAGTTTTGGGATCCAGGGGAAAATCTCTGTGTATATGTGTTTTATGTGTTATACTATCACATTTGTTTATTTTTTGTTCTTAGAATTCGCATGTAGGTAATTTCTGTACAGGGTTAAAACCAACATTTGGTATCAGAGTTGTTTTGGCTTCAAGGGGACGCCTTTGTTGATGAGGGGTTTCTCTCCGGCCAGTGGTAGACCCTGTTCAGTGGGAGATCTGTGGGATTGATTCTGGTGGTGAAAGAAGATGGCGAGCAATGGAAAGATAGAGATCGAGAAATTTAATGGGTAGAGTTTTGAGTTGTGGAAACACAATATGGAGGATCTATTGGTGGATAAAGATTAGTGGATCACAATAGATCTAGGTACAAAAACAACGGGAGTGTCCGATGAAGAATGGAAGAAGTTGGATCAGAAGGCAAATAGAACAATACGATTATGTTTCTTAGATTTAGTATTCCTGAATGTATCAGGGGAAGCTACGGCTAAGGCTTTGTGGGACAAGTTAGGGACTTTGTACCAATCTAAGTCTCTGGAGAATAAATTGTTCCTACGGAAAAAGGTCTATAACCTGAGGATGAAAGATGGAGACTTAGTGACAGAGCATCTGAACGCATTTAATACTATGGTAAGTTAGTTATTATCTGTTGATATTAAAATTTCAAATGAAGATAAGTGCATCAGTTTGTTGTGTTCTCTACCAGATTCGTGGGATAGTCTGGTTATTGCATTAGGTAGCAATGCAACTGTCTTGCAGTTTGATGAAATAGTCTCATCCTTGTTGACATAGGAGATGATACAGAAAAATATGGAGAGTCGGAATGGTGATGTCTTGTCTGTATGAGGATGGTCCTAGAACAGAAACAAAAATAAGTCATTGAGTGGGAGATCTAAATCTAGAGGGAGATCTAAATCTCCAGGAAAACCTGTAAAGGTAGTTTGTTGGAAATGCATAAAGGAAAGGAACTACAAAAGGGAATGTAAATCTAAAGCTCCTGACAAAGGAAATGGATCTGATGATGCTACTTCTGCACAAGCAAAAACCACCTCAGATGAAGGTGGGGATGTGTACTTGGCTTCTTCAAGTACACATGTAGATCATGAGGCATGGTTGATTGACTGAGGTGCATCCTTTCACATCACTCCGCATAGAGAGTGGTTCAGTGAGTATGAGAAATATGATGGTGGTGATGTCTTCTTGGGGGATGATAGGAAGGCTAGAATTGTTGGTTGCGGACAGGGAAAATTTTAAGAACCCCCCTAAATTTATAAATATAATAAATTTGTGAATCTCCATGGTATATAGGAAAAATGGAAGGCAATTTTATCAATAATATAATATGTATATATAATTTTTTGGCGAATCTCTCACCAGACATGGCGAATATTTTACTCAATTATAAAATCTTGTAAGATCTTGGCGAGTCTTTCACTAAATAATAAAACTTTGTAAAGTATTAGTGAATATTATCATAGGCTACATGCTGGTTTAATTCCCCCATTTAAATAGGCTACATTCCAGGTGAATACCATGGGTCAATACCATGTGCCATTTTGGTGAATACCATGTGCCATTTTTATTATTATTAATTCTAATATTATGGTTAATAATGGTTTTTTGCATGGTATTAATAACAATCTAGTCCATGGTATTTGTCCCATAGTATTTTGGCCATAGGTTTCACCTAAATATAGCCCATTTTTTGAGTGTTCTTAAATATAAGGTGACTTATGGAGTAAATTTTAAAAAATGTTTTATTTGTTTACCAAACCTCTAGTTTATTTATATTTTTATTAATTTACCATACCTCTTTTACAAATATGGTATTTGGCCCATAGGATTCACTTAAATAAAACCTCTTTCTTGAGCCTTCATATATAGAACGAGGGTTATGGACTAAATATAAAAAGAGGTTTTATTTATTTACGATACGTCTAGTTTATTTATATTTTTATTTATTTACCATACCTTTTGAGTAAGTATAAAAAGATGTTTTATTTATTTACCATACCTCCACTTTACCTATATTTTTATTTGTTTACACTCTTACATGTATATAAGGTGACTTATGGAGTAAATATAAAAAATGTTTTATTTATTTACCATAACTCTCATTTATTTATGTTTTTATTAATTTACCATACCTCTTTTATAAATATGGTATTTGGCCCATAGGATTCACTTAAATAAAACCTCTTTCTTGAGCCTTCATAAATAGAACGAGGGTTATGGACTAAATATAAAAAGAGGTTTTATTTATTTACCATACGTCTAGTTTATTTATATTTTTATTTATTTACCATACCTTTTGAGTATGTATAAAAAGACGTTTTATTTATTTACCATACCTCCACTTTACCTATATTTTTATTTGTTTACACCCTTACATGTATATAAGGTGACTTATGGAGTAAATATAAATTTTTTTTTATTTATTTACCATACCTCTCATTTATTTATATTTTTATTAATTTACCATACCTCTTTTATAAATATGGTATTTGGCCCATAGGATTCACTTAAATAAAACCTATTCTTGAAAATGGGCGAATGAATTCACTTAAATAAAACCTATTCTTGAAAATGGGCGAATGGAAGGTTGTAAGTCCTAATTTCAAGGGCTAAATTTACCTTTTTTACCCTCTCCCTTAAAATAAGGTGGGCTATTTGAGGTGATTTCTAAAAATGTACTATGATACAAAATATTCGCCCACTAAAAATTTAAAACCCCTTAATTTCGCCAAAGGGCGAACATTGGCCCCTAAAATTATCCTTGGTTGCGGAAAAGTAAAGTTGAAGTTGCAAGGTGGAAGGGTTAGAACGCTTCCAGGTGTTTTTCATATTCCTACATTGGTCAAGAATTTGATTTCTGTAAGCAAGTTGGATGATGCAAGTGTAAAAACAGTGTTCGAGAAGGATACCTACAAGATGGTTTGTGGAGCACTGGTATTGAAGCGGGGAGTTCGGACTGGAACTCTGTACAAGGTACAAGATAGCACTATCGTTGATGGGTCCAACAATTCTATGGTTCCTGAAAGTGGAGCAGAAAATCTAGTGGTCTCTGGAGAGAAGACCATGTTGTGGCATCAAAGGCTTAGACATATTGGAGAGAAGGGCCTTCGAATACTTCATGGTAAAGGTATGGTAGAAGGTATGATTAATAGCTCTCTGGATTTTAATTTCTATGAAAATTGTGTATATGGGAAGCAGGATCGGGTGAGTTTCCCCTCTGGTGGTAAGAAGGCGAAACAGATATTAGAACTTGTGCACAATGATGTGTTTGGATCTGTGAAGGTTCCATCACTGGGTAAGTTTGTGTACTATGTATCATTTATATATGACTTCTCAAGGAATACATGGATATATTTTCTTAAGAAGAAATCTGTAGTCTTTGACAATTTTAAAGGATTTATGGCTCTGGTGGAAAACCAGATAGAGAAGAAGATAAAGGTGTTGAGGACATATAACGGTGAAGAGTTGGCAGTAAGGAATTTGAAGAATTTTGTAAGAAGTGTGGTATAACACAGCAGAAGACTACTCCATACACACCTGAGAAAAATGGAGTTGCAAAAAGAATGAACAAGACATTGATGGAAAGGGAAAAAAGCATGCTCAGTAGTGTCGGGTTAGGACAAGAATTCTGGATAGAGGCAGTGGAGACTATTGGGTTGTGTTATTCTTTCCAAGACTAGCCAATGTAGTGAACTCGGGGGTTAGAGGTGGGGCTGAGCCCTCCCTTCGTTGCGCCGATTGTGCAGTGGGGGGGTTACAAGGGGGTTTGAGGGGGTGGGTTGGCCCCCTCTACGAGGTCCAGGGAAGCATCGTGGGAAATTTTTTTTGGACCCTATATTAGGTTGGGCAGACCTACCTATGGTTTTGTGCATGATTTTTGCACATGGTTTTGGATGCAATGGTTTTCAGTCCATGGTATTAGATGCTTCGACATGTATAAATATGTATTGTAACATTGAAAGGAACATAATGAAAAATCAATCTGGTAGACTGGGTTTTGGGATCCAGGAGAAAATCTCTGTGTATATGTTCTGTATGTGTTATGCTCTCACATTGTTTATTTTACGTGTTTTAGAATTCGTATGCAGGTAGTTTCTGTACGTGGTTAAAACCTACATTTGGTATCAAAGCTATTTTTGCTTCAAGGGGACACCTTTGTTGCTAAGGGGTTTCACTCAGGTCTATGGTAGATCCCGTTCAGTGTGAGATCTGCGGGATCGATTCGGGTGGTGAAAGAAGATAGTGAGCGGTGGAAAGATAGAGATCGAGAAATTTATTGGTCAGATTTTTGAGTTGTGGAAACTCAAGATGGAGGATCTTTTGGTGGATAAAGATCAGCGGATCACAGTAGATCCAGGTACTAAACTAACAGGAGTATCTGCTAAAGAATGGAAGAAGTTGGATTAGAAGGAAAATAGCACAATACGATTTTGTGTCTTAGATTCAGTGTTGCTGAATGTATCAGGGAAAGCTACGATGAAGGCTCTGTGGGACAAGTTAGGGACTTTGTACCAATCTAAGTCTCTGGTGAATAAATTGTTCCTACGGAAAAGGTTGTATAACCTGAGGATCAAAGATGGAGACTCGGTGATAGAGCATATAAATGGATTTAATACTGTGGTAAGTCAATTATCGTTTGTTGATATCAAAATTTCAAATGAGGATAAGTGCATTAGTCTGTTGTGTTCTCTACCAGATTCGTGGGATAGTCTAGTTATTGGAATAGGTAGCAATGCAACTGCCTTGCAGTTTGATGAAATAGTCTCATCCTTGCTGACGGGGGAGATGAGAGGGAAAAATATGGAGATCCAGAATGGTGATGCCTTGTCTGTACGAGGATGGTCCCAGAACAGAAACAAAAATAAGTCATCGAGTGGGAGATTTAAATCTCGAGGGAGATCTAAATCTCCAGGAAAACCTGTAAAGGTGTTGTGCTGGAAATGCAAAAAGGAAGGGCACTACGAAAGGGACTGTAAATCTAAAACTCCTGACAAAGGAAAGGGATCTGATGATGTTCCTTCTGCAGAGGCGAAAACCACCTCAAATGAAGGTGGGGATGTGTACTTGGCTTCTTCAAGTACACATGTAGATCTTGAGGCATGGTTAATTGACTCAGGTGCATCCTTTCACTTCACTCCCCATAGAGAGTGGTTCTGCAAATATGAGAAATACGATGGTGGTGAAGTCTTCTTAGGGGATGATAGGAAGGCTAGAATCATTGGTTGCGGAAAAGTAAAGTTGAAGTTGCAAGGTGGAAGGTTTAGAACACTTTCGGCTGTTCTACATATTCCTGCATTGGCCAGAAATCTTATTTATGTAAGCAAGTTGGATGATGCAGGTGTAAAAACAGTGTTTGAGAAGGATCCCTGCAGGATGGTTCAGGGAGCACTGGTATTGATGCGGGGAGTTCGTATTAGAACTCTGTACAAGCTACAAGGTAGCACTGTTGTTGATGGGTGCAATATTTCTGTGGTTCCTAAAAGTGGAGCAAGAAATCTAGTGGTCTCTGAATAGAAGACCATGTTGTGGCATCAAAGGTTTGGACATATTGGAGAGAAGGGCCTTCGAATACTTTATGGTAAAGGTATGGTAGAAGGTATCAGTAATAGCTCTCTGGATTTTGATTTCTATGAAAATTGTGTATATGGGAAGCAGAATCGGGTGAGTTTCCCCTCTCGTGTTAAGAGGGTGAAATAGATATTAGAGCTTGTGCATAGTGATGTGTTTGGACTTGTGAAGGTTCCATCACTAGGTAAGTCTATGTACTATGTATCATTTATAAATGATTTCTCAAGGAATACATGGATATATTTCCTTAAGAAGAAATCTGAAGTCTTTGACAGCTTTAAAGAATTTAAGGCTCTAGTGGAAAACCAGACAGAGAAGAAGATAAAGGTGCTAAGGACAAATAACGGTGGAGAGTTTTGCAGTAAGGAATTTGAAGAATTCTGTAAGAAGTGTGGTATAGCACAACATAAGACTACTCCATACACACCTGAGAAAAATGGAGTTGCAAAAAGAATGAACAAGACATTGATGGAAATGGCAAGAAGCATGCTCAGTGGTGTTGGGTTAGGGAAAAAATTCTGGGCAGAGGCGATGGAGACAGCATGTTACTTGGTCAATAGATCACCTTCATCAGTGTTGGAGGATAAGACACCATAAAAGGTATGGACTAGCAAGAAACCCTCTCTTTCACATTTGAGGGTATTTGGATATGATTCATATGTACATGTTCCAAAGGAGAAACAAACCAAGTTGGATAGTAAATCTGAAAAGTGCATCTTTATTGGGTATAAGGATAGTTTAAAGGGTTATAAGCTTTAGAACCCAGTAACAAGGAAGGTTGTGTACATCCGAGACGTGGTGTTTAGAGAGGTGAAAGGTGTTATTAAACATGAAGTCCAACCAAAGGAACATGAGAAGATAGAGTTTGAGCTAAAGGAGGAAGAATCAGACTCTATAGCAGAGGAGGGATTAGAAGATAAAGAGCCACAAACTCCGAGTGTGAGAAGATCAGTTCAAGAAAGAAGGAAGCCAGAAAGGTATAGTCCTCTACTTCTTGTTAAAAATTTTCTCTATCTGTTACTGATGATGATCTTAGAACTGTGAAGGAAGCAGTAGATTTAGAGGATGAAAAACTGTGGAAAGAGGCCATGGTTGATGAAATGGCATATTTGGACAAAAATGAGGCTTGGGATCTGGTGGAGTTACCGGCTGGAAGGAAACCCATTGGCAGCAAATTGATGTTCAAGAAGAAGATAAATTTAGAAGGAAAAGGTGGAGAAATACAAAGCTCGGTTGGTAGCAAAAGGTTATTCCCAGGTGCCGAGAATTGATTTTGGTGATATTTTTTCTCCTATTACCAAGGTAACTTCTATTAGATTACTTTTATCTGTTGCTTCTACTTTTGATTTTGAGGTAGAATAGATGGATGTGAAGACAACATTTCTTCATGAGGATCTGGAAGAGTAGATATACATGAAGCAACTTGAAGGTTTTGCGGTGAAGGATAAGAAAGAACTGGTATTCAAGTTAAAGAAGTCTCTGTATGGGTTAAAATAGTCACTAAGGATGTGGTATCAGAAATTTGATACATTTATATGGGGACTTCGCTTCACCAGAAGAAAAGTAGATCACTATGTGTTTTTTAGATTAATTGGTGACCGTGTTATTTATCTCGTCTTGTATGTGGATGATATGTTTCTGATTGGAAATGACAAAGAAATTATCCAGGATTTGAAGACCCAATTATCCTCCAAATTTGACATGAAAGATCTTGGTGCTGCAAACTATATTTTGGGCATGGAAATTAAAAGAGATCAAGCAAAGAGGAAGCTCTGGTTAAACCAGAGGAAGTATGTCGAGACAATATTGCAGAGGTTTAATATGCAAGATAGTAAACCGGTGAAGTCTCCTATTCTTGTAGGTGTAAAGTTATTTGTTGAACAGTGTCCCAAGACACAAGAAGAGGAAGAGGATATGTCTCGTGTTCCATATGCAAGTGTAGTCAGTAGCCTAATGTATGTGATGGTCTGTACTAGACCAGACATTACACATGTAGTGGGAGTATTAAGCAGGTTTATGTCAAAACTAGGTAGGGAACACTGAACGTTTTTAGGGATTTGCGTGGCACTAGTGATTATGGCTTGTGCTACCAAGGAAGAACAAGATTGGACATAGTGTTGGATATTCGTGGGTTTGTTGATGCAAACTGGGTTGGAGATCTGGATCAGAGAATATCTACAAGTGGGTATGTGTTTAACCTATTTGGAGGTGCAGTTAGTTGGATGAGTAAGAAACAATCTATAGTGGCACTATCAACTACAGAGGAAGAATACATGGCAGCCACTCATGCAAGCAAGGAAGTAGTTTGGTTGCAGAGATTGTGTTCATGTATGGGGTTAGTACATGGAGCTATAAGGATAGATTGTGATAGCCAAAGTGCAATTTTCTTGGAAAAGAACCTTGCTTACCATTCAAAGACAAAGCACATTGATGTTCAGTATCACTTTGTGAGGGATATGATCGAAGACAAAAAGGTGTTGCTGGTAAAGGTGGACACTTTGAAGAATACTACAGATGCATTGAGAAAATCTGTGAGCTCTGAGAAGTTCTCTTGGTGTAGAGAAATAATGGGAATTGCAGAGCTGGATAAATAACTAAGCTCTCTTGTGGTCCCTTGTGGAAAGAAAACAACAAGTGGGAGAATGTTGGGTTGTGTTATTCTTTCCATTAATGTTTGGACCCTATATTAGGTTGGGCGGACCTACCTATGGTTTTCTGCATGATTTTCGCACATGGCTTTAGACGCGATGGTTTTTGGTCCATGGTATTGGATGCTTCGACATGTATAAATATGTATTGTAACATTGAAATGAATATAATGAAAAATCAATTTCGTAGTCCTGGTTTTGGGATCCAGGGGAAAATCTCTATGTATATGTGCTATATGTGTTATGCTCTCACATTGTTTATTTTCAGTGTTTTAGAATTCGTATGCAGGTAATTTCTGTACGGGGTTAAAACCTATAGAGATAGCATGTTACCTACTCAACGGATCACCTTCATTAGTGTTGGAGGATAAGACTCTACAAGAGGTATGGACTAGTAAGAAACCCTCTCTTTCACATTTGAGGGTATTTGGATGTCATGCATATGTACATGTTCCAAAGGAGAAAAGAACCAAGTTTGATAGTAAATCTGAAAAGTGCATCTTTATTGGGTATAAGGATGGTTTAAAGGGTTATAAGCTTTGGAACCCAGTAACAAGGAAGGTTGTGTACAACTGAGATGTGGTGTTCAGAGAGGTGAAAGATGTTATTAAACTTGAAGTCCAACCAAAGGAACTTGAGAAGATAGAGTTTGAGCTTAAGGAGGAAGAATCAGACTCTACAATAGAGGAGGAATCAGACGATGAAGAGCCACAAACTCCAGGTGTGAGAAGATCAGTTCGAGAAAGAAGGTAGCCAGAAAGGTATAGCTCATTTGCTTTCTGTTCAACTTTTGCTTTATCTATTACTGATGATGATCCCAGAACTATGAAGGAAGAAATAGGTTTAGAGGATGGAAAACTCTAGAAAGAGGCCATGGTTGATGAAATGGCATCTTTGCACAAAAATGAGGCATGGGATCTGGTGGAGTTATCGGCTGGAAGGAATCCCATTAGCAACAAATGGGTGTTCAAGAAGAAGACAAATGAAGAAGGAAAGGTGGAGAAATACAAAGCTCGGTTGGTAGTAAAAGGTTATTCTCAACTGTCGAGAATTGATTTTGGTGATATTTTTTCTCCTGTTGCCAAGGGAGCTTCTATTAGATTACCTTTATCTATTGATGCTGCTTTTGATTTTGAGGTAGAACAGATGGATGTGAAGACAACATTTCTTCACGAGGATATGGAAGAGGAGATCTACATGAAGCAACCTGAAGGCTTTGCGGTGAAGGGTAAGAAAGAACTGGTATGCAAGTTAAAGAAGTCTTTGTATGGGTTAAAATAGTCACTAAGGATGTGGTATCAGAAATTTGATACGTTTATATGGGGACTTGGCTTCACCAGAAGCAAAGAAGATCACTGTGTGTATTTTAAATTAATCTGGTCTTGTATGTGGATGATATGTTTCTGGTTGGAAATGACAAAGCAATTATTGAGGACTTGAAGACCCAATTTTCCTCCAAATTTGACATGAAATATCTTGGTGCTGCAAACTATATTATGGGTATGTAAATTAAAAGAGATCGGGTAAAGAGGAAGCTCTAGTTAAACCAGAGGAAGTATGTCGAGACAATATTGCAAAGGTTTAATATGCAGGATAGTAAACTGGTGAAGATTCTTATTCCTGTAGGTGTAAAGTTATCTGTTCAACGGTGTCCTAAGACACAAGAAGAGGAAGAGGACATGTCCCATGTTCCATATGCAAGTGCAATCAGTAGCCTGATGTATGCGATGGTCTGTACTAGAGCAGACATTACACATGCAGTGGGAGTATTGAGCAGGTTTATGTCAAAACCAAGGAAAGAACATTGAACGTTTTTAGGTATTTGGGTGGCACTAGTGATTATGGCTTGTGCTACCAAGGAAGACCAAGATTGGACATAGTGTTGGATATTCGTGGCTTTTTTGATGCAGACTGCGCTGGAGATTTGGATTAGAGAAGATCTACAAGTGGGTGTGTGTTTAACCTATTTGGAGGTGCATTCAGTTGGATGAGTAAGAAACAATCTTTAGTGGCAGTATCAACTGCAGAGGCATAATACATGGCAGCCACTCATGCAAGCAAGGAAGCAGTTTGGTTGCAGAGATTGTGTTCAAGTATGGGGTTAGTATAGGGAGCTATAACGATATATTGTGATAGCCAAAGTGCAATTTTATTGGCAGAGAACCCTGCTTATCATTCAAAGAAAAGGCACATTGATGTTCAGTATCACTTTGTGAGGGATATGATAGAAGACAAAAAGGTGTTGTTGGTAAAGGTGGATACTTTGAAGAATACTGCAGGTGCATTGACAAAATCTGTGAGCTCTGAGAAGTTCTCTTGGTATAGAGAAACAATAGGCATTTCAGGGATGGATAAATGACTAAGCTCTCCTATGGAAAGAAAACAACAAGTGGGAGAATGTTGGGTTGTGTTATATTCTTTCCATGACTACCCTAGTTAATCGGGGGTTAGAGGGGGGGTAAAGGCCCCCCTGTCTAGGGGGTTTGAGGGGGGCGGGTATCCCCCCTCTATGGGGTCTGGGGCAACGCCCCGGGGAATTTTTTTTTTTTTGGACCCTATATTAGGTTGGGCGGACCTACCTATGGTTTTGTGCATGGTTTTCGCACATGGTTTTGGATGTGATGGTTTTCAGTCCATGGTTTTGGATGCGATGGTTTTCAGTCCATGGTATTGGATGCAATGGTTTTCAGTCCATGGTATTGGATGCTTCAACATGTATAAATATGTATTGTAACATTGAAAGAAACATAATGAAAAATCAAGCTGGTAGTCCTAGTTTTGGGATCCAGGGGAAAATCTCTGTGTATATGTGTTTTATGTGTTATGCTCTCGCATTTGTTTATTTTCTGTTCTTAGAATTTGTATCCAGGTAATTTCTGTACGGGGTTAAAACCTACACTAAATAGTGATTAGGTGCAAGGTAGTCATTCTTCACAGGTAGAGGATTAGGAACGTGAGGATCGTCTTCATCTTTCTTTTCCTTTTCAAAATCCTCTGTGTCAAGGTAATGTTCTTCCATCCTTGGTTGATTTTGAATCTAATAATCTCGATGATGACTCAAATGAAAGTCATTTTCCTAATCAATATGAATTCTTGGACAACCTTCATTATGTTTATTCTGACTCTGTTATTGTATGTAATGATGGTTTCCCAAGTGAACCATTTTATCCTTCAATTTCTCAAGAAGAGTTTGCTTTGGAAGACTTAGACCTCAAATTTGATTTGTTCCAAGAATATATTCTTATCGAAACTACCTCTTCACCTCACTATCCCTTGCATTTTATTGTTTGTAATGCATCAACTCGTGAAGAAGATACTCTATGCTCTTCAATTTCATCATCTAATGAGTTGGATTTTGAATTGACACAAGGTAGTGAGGTCATCCATGATGAATAAGAAGGTAAGAACCTTATGAAGTATCGATTACATTCCTTGTCATTTCCAGTTTGGCAGAAGGAGGATTCCTTACTTTAGGTTTCTCGTGATATTTGTCCAATCTACTCATCCTTGGATGCTCACTTAGAAGAATCTGATTACTTAGGTAATATATTTGTTTAAGATGTAAATTCTAGCCAAATCAGTGATGTGGATGGCTTCCATTTGGGTAGTAATGTTCTAGTTGAAATTATTAATGCAATCCATCCACAAACCATGAATGATCTGGCTCACTCTTCAAAATGAAATTCTATAATTCTTGAAATTTCGAGGAATCATTAGGAATTCTAGGAACTTTGACTTTTGTTGATGGTTATGTCAGGTTCTCGCAACTCGGGTAAGACCCCCGAACTAAATAAGATTTAGATATTCTTTCATAATTCCTTTTCACTATTTCACTGTATGTAAATTCCTTCTTTACAATTGTTTGGTATTTCAAATATGACTTTTCAAGCTTTGAAGATTTTGTCTCTGCCCAGATTGAAAATTTGGATTCAATTGATCATTCCTCATGTAAATTTCTTATATCAAACTCAAGTTTGGAATGTATATCTCTCATGGATGAGTGAAGTTGTGAATTATTCATTCTAAATATTATCTTTGGCATAAGGATTCATATCTATTAGATGTTTTTGAAAGTAAGAAGCTCCTAATCCTTCTTGTGAATTTTCTGATACTAATTGTATTCTTCATGGAACCAGATATCCTCTTCAATGTCAATGAAGTCTTGTGCTATTTGTTGAATCAAGTTCCTATTTTGCATCCACTACATCTCAATTGGTTTCATGTGATTTCCATATTGACATTCCTTTTTAACGATTTTGATGTCAGCCCATTTTTTAGCCAGTCATAAGTAGATGGTTTTTCACTTTCAACTCATGAGGAAGATGATTCTTTTATTTGAAGCATTTTCAAAGTTGTTAAAATTGACTTGTATTTGTTGGGTATTGGCCAAGAGTCTTGTGCCTTAATTAATCTAAAATATCATGATAATTGTCATTTAATTTGTCATTTTCCCTCATGTATATCTCATGATAGTTTTTTACATCTATTTACCCTTATGATATGTCATCTCAATGTTCAGATACTTGTCAAGTAGTTGAGGAACTTCATCCTTTGCTAATGGTTATGTGAAGTCCTCACTATCTTGACCAACTTCTTGAACATGATCAAATTTATTTTCCCTCACAAGATTCTCATCTTGATCCCACACCATTAATTGGAAATTCCTTCTCCCAAGGATTTCAGGATCTCCAAGAGGATTTTCTTTGAATTTCAAGATCCAATATATCATCAGGTAAAAGCGTCTTACTTAGCAAGCCCATTTTCTTGAAGCAAGTTTTTATCTTTCCCGATGTTTTTTAAGAAAGATAATGCAAGTACGGGTACATTCACACGGAGCCACCGAGGTTTGTTTGATTATGGTTTTCAACAAGAAGGTAAGGTACCGGGTTGGGTAAAGTCAGCTGATGTGGAAAATCTTTCTTCTTTTAAGAAATATCTTCAATGTTTTGTGCAAGATTTTCAAGTTCTATATTTTCTGTTTCACATTATTATATAACAGTTTTAATTGTTCTCATATTTGTGCTTTCCAGTCGAGAACAACGATTGTTACAATGGAAATATCATTACACTTAGCCCTGACCTTCTAGTTGATTAGGTTAGTAGTAGGCATAGTTGCATTTAGATTTCCTTAAATCTCAACCACCCTCTATCTTGCTCTCCATCGAGTCTTTGCATTTGTTTGTTTTCTTATTGTATATTTTGCACGTTGTTTTATGTTCTACCTTCATTTTCCTTGTTCTTTGGTTTTATTTTTGTGTCTTGTCATGTATGTTCCTTTTGTTTTGTTTAGTAAGAATTTTCATGTAAGATTCTCTTGTTTGGATCAAAAAACAATGTGACAAAACATGAAAAGGGAAATTGTGATGACAAATAATGCTTGGTTGATATGCTACCTCTTCTCTATTATCTGTTTACATGTCATTAAAGTCAATGATGTCTGAATGGAAAATATTATATACTTGAACGGAAAGCCTTTGGTCAAACTATAAAGCTCGTATCTATTCTAGGATCCTCGTTCATCAACTCGGTATTGTAAGTAAATATTAATTTTCTTGCCGATCCAGTCAAGTAAAGAAAGGATAAAGGGAAAATCTAAAGCAAGCAAACAAATATCAGAGGTTATATAAATAATTCTCTGAAGGGGAAACCTCTTTTACTCTCAATAATTTAGGATCCCTCTTCCTCCTGTTGAAAATAATAATTGTCGAAGCACAGTCCTATTAAAAAAAAAAATAAAGGCTGAAAGAAGAGAAAGGCTTCCTGTGCAAGTAGGTGAAGTAAGTGACTTCGCTCGGGTACTCTCCAAACTAGATGGTAGCGAAGCAATGCATGTTCTCTTGTAGTGACTCTGCCGAGGTACTATCCAGGGCCGTTCGAAGTGGGGAAACACCAAAGATGAAACTCATACTCTAAATATCTTAAACTTGTTGTGCATATTACCCTTTATTAGATTAAACAATTGTGATATGACATATATTTTGTGTGTTTTAAGAGAGTAAGGGAATGGAGGGGACTATATCTCTAACCATGTTGAGTAGGGAACCAAAGGTAATCTGCAAGATGAATCAATACATCTTAATAGATTGAGACCTTCCACTTAGAGAATTAAAATCAAAAAGAGAAGCTGGAATTCTACCAGTCATTAGAGGAAACTTTAGCCTAAAAGTGCCTGTGAAATTTTCATGTAATTTCCATGTCATAATACATAAACCAATCAAAATCCTTTAAATTTAAAAAGAGGTACATGTAGATATTTTGGAGGGAAAAGAAGAAAACTATTTTTTTTTAATTGTATTTTTGGCTTATCTCCTTGTAGGTTTACTCAAAATTCAATTGTAGACACTTGTTGGATACGAAATTAAATTCCTCATCTAATGAGTACCCATTATGCATAATTTTGAGAAGACCCACTTTGGTAAAAAATGTAGATACATTAAAAAAGCGTGTTGGACACGATTTTTTAATGTATCTACAACCTTTACCAATGTGGGCCTTCTCAAAAGTATGCATAATGGGTACCCATTGGATGTGGAATTAAATGTTTCATTCAAGAAGTGTCTACACTTGAATTTTGAGTAAACCTATGAGAATATAAGCCAAAAAAACAATTAAAAAAATAGTTTTCTTCTTTTCTCTCCAAAATTCATAACTCTTGTTTTTTTATTTTAACTATTATTTTATTATTTTTCCTTAGGAGTGAGTTTTAGGCTAAAATTTCCTCAAATAGTGTCGCTAAGTGTTGTCACTACGATCAACACCCTCTAAAAATTTTCCTACACTTGAATTTTGGAGCCTACTAAGGATATTACAATCTTCCACTCTATGGCTACTCTATAATCGTTTGATGTTTTTCAAAGCGTTCAAGTCTTCTTCCTAATTTCAAATTGTAAAGTCACTTGTACACACATGCTCAGTGATCGACGGGTTTATGAGCACACTTCCTTTATGCGAGCTTGAACAAACATAACAACATTCATCAATATGGTTCCTTTGTAATTTTCAAATCACAATAATAGTTAGTGTGCACTTTCATTGACAATATCCCTCACTTTGGTTGCAGTTGTACTTTTATTTTAGAGAGTTTTCTCAACTGTCGCTTTTTCACACTTTCACTTTCACAAGTGTCACTTTCACATTAGTGGTTGTTACTTTTTTTGTGTTTTCACTTTATTAAGTTGAATTTTCATGTTATCTTCACTCTAGCATGTGTCCCTTTCAATTTCATTCGCATTTTGCAAGTGTCGTATTATGTTTCCCTCATTCCACTCGTGTCACTTTTATGATTTTCACTCTTGCATTTGTGACACCTTTCCACATAACCAAATTTATTTATTCTGCACTCTTCTGCATTAATGGTCTTACATATCATTATAATATGTTCTAGACACATTCCTATAGCTTACCTCATATTTTGGTCATAGTCGTCATAGTTTTCCTAACTTGTGTTCTATGTGTCATTTCAACTATCACACTTGGAAATAAGTGTCACTTTTATGTCAATTCAAGGTGTGATTCTTATTCATGAGTCTTGTTTATTATTCTGGATTGTATTGATGGTTTTATGTGTGTGACCCAAAGTTGAGTCATGTCTGGACACATTTTCCTATTTTACTATGTCGATCCCACACTTAACCATTTTGGATCCCTTCTTGGTCCTTCAACCCAGTGAAATATGTGAATCCTTTAGCCCTCTTCTTGGGTTCCTATCTTAACCTATCCATAGGATTCAATGATGAAATCATACTCCCAAATATTCATGCAATAAGTCCCTCTCAAGATTACCCCAAATTTGTTGCACATTATAATCCTCCTAAGGGATGTCACTTAATCCTTCTTGCTCATACTAACTTACTACACTAAGTTTTGGTCACCTCTTCCTTGAATGGACCATAGAGAATTCCTCACTAATAAAATGGACCTATTTTCCCCCTTTTTAGAGGCAAAAACATGCAATGAAAAGATCCTCCTATCCTCCCAATGCAATGAAAACCCTCTTAGGCCAATTGGAGCCTTCTTGTGGCCTCCCTCAATGAAAAGCACACTAATAATGGTCAAGAACCCATTTTTTGGTCAAACTAAAGTAGCCTAGGATGAAAATCACATTACAAAGCAATAATAGCCCCTTGTTGAAGAAAAAATTGCTTTCTTTCAAGCATTTCTTCCTTTGAGTGCATGGCGTAATCTCGAAGGCTAAATCCTCACCCTTCCCCATTCTCTAATGTTCTCTGTGCCGAAGAATTTCCTAGTCTATCCCTCTAGAGCACATGGAATAGTAGGGAAGCCTAAAGGAAGCCTCCTCTCCAACTTTGACTAGTCAAATTGTGCTCTCCTAAAAGTCTTCTTTCCCTTTGAGTAGATAGTGCAATCTTGAAGGCTGAAACTTTCACCTTCCCCCTTTCCCAATGCACTCATGTGCTCTAGCCTTCCTTAGACCCTTCCTTTGAGCACATGGTGCAATATGGAATGCAAAGTATGTCTCCTCTTACCCTTGACTAGTTAAACTCTTCTTTTAAGCCCTCCCCTCTTTTCTTTAAGAGCTCATGGTGCAACCTTAAAGCATTAAGCCTTCTAGCTTGTCCCTTTAGCTTCCCCCACCATGTTGGGCCAAGGAGATCTCCTCTTCACAGTACACTGCATAGTAAAAATGAACAGTAGAGCCTTTCTAATCCAATGATGAGTTTGACTATACCCTCTTAATCAAGCCTTCATATTTTAATCCTCTCACAGGCCTATCATGAGCAGATCATTCCATGAGCTAGGTAGTGATAGAATAGGTGTTTTTAAGGCTGATATTTCATTGTCATGAATTATTTTCATTGGCAGGAGTACCTTCCTAGCATGACAAGGTGATTTTGGAATGAAGACAACAAGAACAAAGAAAAAATAAACACCTGAAGAGAAGAAGTAATAAAGAGAGTTATCATGGGGACATGAGGCATATCATGGACCGAGATAGAAAGAAGACATTTCATGATGACTCAAAGGACTCTGATATTTATCAAATGCCCTTTAGAAGGTAAATCTAAACCATAAATCAGATCTTTTATGAAGATGAAGCATAGACCAGATCTACCATCAAGAATGCAGGATGAAGCAATAAGGAAGACACATTCTCAATGCCACCTCATCATGAGTTCCATGTCATCATTGTTAAGATGTAACTTGTACATGGTCAATATGTGTCCATGTGTCATGCCACATCATCATATTTTATGCAATTTTGTATTTTCAAAGAAAGGGACAACATGTAATGTTTGGAAGTCCAAGAGTCATGAGGGTTGTCCAAGAGTTATGAGGATATGAAAGGTCATTCCTCTTGTTATATAAGCAACCTCATAACTCAAGCATGGGGCTTTTAGATGCTTAAACTTTAGAGAGCTAGTCTTGGCTTCTCTACGTGGCATAGGAGAGAAAATTATTCTTTGGAGAAGAAAAAAGTAACTTAATGTTCCACTACTGGAACTAGTGCCTCACCATTGTAATTGTCTACTTGGATATTTCACCTTATAATTGAAGCTCGATGAGCCAACACATTTTCCATGCATGTATTGTGAAATCCTTAGGACTATCCTTTAGATTTTTTCTATAGGTGTTTCATTCATATGTACTAAGGAAATTGAACTATTTTAATGGCCTTGGTACTTATCTTGTTCAAAGTGTGTTGTATGTGGTTTAATAGTTGTTTTATTTATGTGAACTATTTTTCTAGATAATTAATGAATATTTCTTTTCCTATGTGTCTCTCTTAGGTTAGCACTATTACTTCCTTTTAGAGGCTCACTTTTCTCTCCCGCCTCATGAAAGTCTCCTTTTACGCATTATAATCCGTGTTTCACAGTCTCAACTTACTTACTTGTTCAATGTCCATGTATTTAATGTCTTATGTTATTCGTTGAAACCAAGGCAAACCTTTGTGTTATGGTGTCCAAGTCCATGATCCAAATGGGCCTCCTACACCCAATGATGTGAGGTCTAATTGGGACTTCACATCGGGGAGACCCCCTATATGTTGGCAGTATCCAGCACCATCAACAAGCTCAAACAAAGGAATTTTAACCTTGGCTTATCAAGTTAGGTGTAACCAACCCATCATACATTTTCCCCCTTTTACAATCTCTCCAGGGTAAACATAAGTTGACTGTTACTATGACATTACTTGACCTCCATGTTCCAGTTATTGAAGTGGGGTCTGCTAACCAGAAACATACTACCACCCTTCAAGGACACCAAATCACCCAAGTGTCTCAAAACAACCACTAGTGATCAATCCCTGAGTTGGAACTTTATTTTTCTTGACTTTACCTCCAAACCGCATGCAAGACGTTGTGCATGTAGTTGAAAATCTCGAGTCGCATGCATGAGCCTTCCTCCATGCAGTTGCAACTGAAATTTTCCGTTTATGTGCCTGTGGTTACGAGATCAGTGCCATTTTTTCAGGACCACCCTACAGGCCACTGCCCAGAACAATCCAAAACTCCCCACATGAATACCATGGGTTAAAACCATGGTTGAATACCATGAAGTTATTTTTATTTTATTTCAACCAAGTTAAAATGTTTACATTACATTACATTATGTTACACATCCCTAACATATTTTATTTTTATTTTTACTGAGTCAAAATGTTTACATTACATTACGTTACACATCTCTATGATATTGGGTTGGAGAGAGCCTCCTGGTTCAACAATGGAAAAATTACAAAAAATAACGTTAGTGCAAGGAAATGAAAATGTTACAGGAGATTATTTTGGAATAGACATTGGCCATTAAACTAAATTTTATTTACCATTCCTCTTCAATGTATAATGTTATTTCCAAATTTTTCATCGACATGCACACCTGTTAACGGACTTATCAATTGTGATACTATGAGTTAGTGATATTTCAAAACAAAAATAAAATTATTCTTATATTTTAAAATTTTTATGTTACATGATATATACATTATATGTAAAATGAAACTCTAAAAATAACTAATTTTTATTTATTTTTCAAAAGTATATCCAAAAGTATCATATGGGACATACCAATGAGCATACATTGAAGTAAAGTTCATGCTTCACATTACACAGAGAAACTTAAACTATATGGAAATTTATCCCCTTAAATTGGATACATTAGAGAATAATACAATGGGAAAAGCATGGGCTAAGAATACCATAGGAAAACCCATGGGTTAAGAATACTATGGGTTTTGATTTAGTACTTCCTCATCCATCACATTATGTTTTTTAGTCCACATTTTGGTCCAACAAGTGTGCTTCATTATTAGGACATTGAAGCTCAAAAGCTTAAACTTAAAAACCATGGGTTTTCAAAACTTGGAGCTAAAAAGATGCAAACTGTAAAATGACTAATTTACATATATTTTATTTTGTTTAATTTTTTATTTTATTTTATTTTAAAATTTGCGATGAGAGATACTCTCCATCCGAGTATGGAAGAAAAATTGTGACGTCCTATACTATCTAATCCTGTTAAACATTTTGACTTAGTGAAATTACATAAAAATAAAAATAATACTAAAATAAATATATAATAATAATAATAATTATAGATAAAACATTTTGTTGTTGTAATCTCCTCTCCTGCTTAACTTGGTCAAAATAATAAAAATAATAATAATTAAAGTAATGATAATTAAAATAAAATTAACGAAAACCAATCAATTTACCATTTTGTGGGTTTGTTTTGCTGGTTTTTACAAGCCATGGTTTCGTCAATAACATTTTATGGTATTTATATAAGGTAAGTCTTTGAAATTTTCATAGCATTCTTTCAATCATTTGCCAACATCCATGTGCACAGGAAAGAGGTCGATGAAAATATTTATTTGATTTGGATCATTTTCAGCTTTAGGGTTTCAAGCATAATTTTGGTCTATGAGAAAATGTGGAAATAGTCACTAGCATACAACATGTTTATAAACAAAAAAAATGTATAATTATATTATTTTTGTTGGAAAAATCTATGGCTTTTTCCAATGAAATTTGCAACTTTCGTTAAACAAATTATAATTTATCATTGTAGAGATCCTCAAGCTTTGATAGCATGGTCCCTAGCATACACTTGGAATACCTACATGTATAGATCCATCTTAAGCATGGATCTAGCATGCACAGAGAGGGATCAATATCTTTCGGTAAAAACCTCTTTTAAAGTACAAAATTTGGAAGGAAAAAAATGCATCTCTCTCTCTCTCTCTTTATATATATATATATATATATATATATATAATGTGTAATTTTTCATTATTTAAATTTATTTTTGATTAATATATAGAGTACATAACCTAAACTTGTAAGTCCAAAATATCTTTATTGGATTTCAAAAAATTGACAAAACATATAAATACCCTAAAACCCAAATTGTAAAATATTTTTAAATATATGGCAATATTCATATTAAAATATTTGATTAATGACCCACATTGAATTTTTTATTATTACGAATATTTTTAAACGTCACATAATAATTTTATATTAATAATTGAATGAATTACACATCTCCCTCTTATTATTTTTATTACTTGGTAATTTTTATTTTATTTTTTAACATTCAAATACTTTTTTTTTTTCTTTGGACATTGAACATTTTATTATATACAACATTGAAATATTATCTTCTAATATTTTATTTCTATAGATAGATATATATGAAGTTGCTATCGACATGACATAGATATTTAAATGGTGTATAAAATCATGTGTTAAAATATGTTGAATTCTTTCTTATTTTTCAGATCTTGGTAATTATTGCCTTATGATCAATAATTACACACTTGAAAAATTCTCAACCTTAATTTCATTTTTACGATTAAGTAAACATTATTATATTGATATAAGATAGATGAGATATTGATTGATATAAAATTACAATTGAGGGTCCTTATATATATACATAGTCAGGGTATCTTTTCATTAATAGACATATCTTTTCAATAAGAAATGAATTTTTTCATTATTATTATTATTATTATTATTATTATTATTATTATTATTATTATTTTTATTGTTTGGAAGAGAATACCCTCTACTACTATATAAAAATCCAACACTCCCTCTTAGCAAGGGAGGTATTATTCCATGATATTCTCCTCTTGTAGTCCCAACCACACCCAACCACTTCACATGGTATGACAAGACTACCACTGCAGTCTCTAGTTTACGCTACAGGTATCTATGGTATTTCTCCTCTCTTAGTAGTCCTAATCACACCTAGCCACTCCACATGGCATAGGAAATACTTGTACAAGGTTACTCATTACTACCTTAGTCACTTCACATGATTTATCTCGGAAACACTTGGCTAGAGGGAGAGTATATGCTCATTATTGGAGAAACATCACAACTCCCTCTCAACAAGGGTGGACATTCTGCATCATGCCAAGATTTTCTCTGAAGTATCCAAACTACATTTTAGACATCGGCTTAGTGAAAATTTATATTGTCTTCTCATTTGTGGATATGTACTGAAGTTCCACTGCTCCTCTCTGTACCATGTCTCGGATGAAATGGTATTTGATCTCTATATCCTTTGACTTGTCATGAAATATTGGATTCTTTGAAAGCTTCACATAACTTTGATTATCACAATATATCAATGTTGGCTCTAACTCTAGATCAAATAACCTTACAAGAAATTTTTTGAAGCCACACTGCTTCATGACTTGCATTATTTGATGCTATATATTTTTCCTTTTTTGCAGTGAGTGCCACTAACAAATTTTTTTTCTAGACCATGAGATCATACCTAATCCAAAATTGAAGCAACATATTGATCTGTTTTTTCTGTCTGTTGCAGTCCCTACCTTATCAGAGTTTGTATAACTTTACAACTTTACTTCAATGTCTGAGACATATATGAGCCCATATCCAATCGTAACATGTGGATACCTCAATACATTCTTTTTTTGCTACCAAATGTGCATGTCTAGGCTCAACCATGTACTGACTCAATGTGTTCACCACAAAGAATATATCTATCCTATTATTAACTAGGTATATCAAGAATTCAATTAATTCTTTGTACATTGTGCAATCAACCAAATCTAAAGAATAATAACTTAATACCTTCATATTCATAACCATAGTATTGGCCATCAACTTGTATTCCATCATCCCAAATATCCACAAGATCTCAACTGTATACTTACCTTGTCTAAGGAATATCTCATATGGTTTCTACCACACTTCTGAAGCCAAGAAATAGTGCATTAAACCCAAATCCTTTATTTCAAACTCTGAAGTGAGCTCCTTCCTAATCCCTACTTCTCTACAAAAGTCCTTTAACTCATTTTAGGTGTATTCACATCCATTATCTGACCTCAAAACCTTAATTGTTCCTTCATCTATATTTTCTAGTAACACCTTCAATTCTTTAAACTTATTGAAAACATATTTTTCTTTCAAGAAATAGATACATGTTTTTATTAAGAAATCATCCATAAAAGTGGCATAATATAAAAATTTACTTAGATATGGTATAATTATTTATCTGCATACATATGAATATATAATTTCCAACATCCCCTTGTGTCTATTGTCACTACTTGAAAACCTTCCCTTATAATTCTTGCCAACTGCACAAACATTGCATGCTACATCTTCCTCCACTTGCATATCTGGTATATTTATGACCATTTTTCTCAAAAATTGTAAGGCTCTATAGTTGAGGTACGTAAGTCTTTGGTGCTATAGCTCATTGGAGATAATAATATTGTGTACAAGATCTGATGCAACAAAATTGCATCTTTACATAATTCGCGGACCTATGGGTTATGGGCCCACAACATTTGGTTAATTTATTTATCACATCCGGAATGAACATGATTTCTTTGATGTTTATGAATGGAACCCAAATAAAATTAAAATCCATTTCAAAAATTATCGTGTCCGAAATTTATGCTAACCAGCATGCATCTTCCGGAGCGATATTTGTCGGATCTCGCCCCTTCATAATGAATGGCTATGGTTGATCTGAAATTCAACTGGATTAAATCATAGTCTATAAAATATCGTGTCCAAAAGTTGGATTAAAAAGTGTGCATCTTCCGACACGATGACCGTCAAATCACTTCAATGGTCACGATCAATTTATCAATTAACTCAATTTTATAATGTTATCGGGTTCGTTTCTTGTGTTAAAGTGCGTGCACAATCACCAGTGAACACCGTCGATAATATCCCAAATAGATCATCATTGATCCACCCTGTGATCAATGATGATTTGTCAGTTCATTCAATCTCTGTCCGCTTTCAATCGGTGATCAACAAATTAAGGCCTTTGTCCAGGCGATCCTCAAACGTAAGACTCCACTAAAGGTTTTAATTTCACAAACAATTTCCTATATTTAATAGAGGATTCAACCTACGATTTTAGGAATCAACAAAACCAAATCACATAATAAAAGATCATGCAAAAACAAGTTTTGAACACAAAACTCCTTTCATTCATAATAGTATTTACATATATATATTCAAAACACTCATGCACTGATCTATTCTGCCCACTACTTAGCTCTCTCTAACACTGTCCCTCACTCTCCTCGCAGGCTTACATTTATAGATTAATTACATAATTATGGATTATACTAAATCCATGATTTTTTCCATAATTCACTCAACTAATTCCTATTCGAGGATCTTGTAATCCCTAAGATCTCTACGAGATCTACACATATCAATTATCCATAATATTCTCACATAGTTGAGAATATTTCACAATTGAAAACCTGACACATAGATTTCTCACTCAATCTATACAAGATTCGTAAAAATAATTAAAAACATCACCTCCTAAATCAACCTGATGAACAATAATATTCTGAGCAAGATGCTCCTGCATCAAGATCTTGTACTGTGTGTCCCATTAATTTATATAATGCTCCCTCTCGAACACCAATCACATCAATTGAATCTATACTTGAACCCTTAGGCCTTAGAAGGACTTGGACATCAACAAAAGCTACTTTTAAGCCTGTATATTCTATAGTAGAGATAGAGAAAATATTCTTCTTTAAATCTTGTACAAGAAGTATATCTTTTATTAAAATGAAGTTACTTGAATGAAGTTGGGAGGACATTTCTCCTACTCATTTTACTGCATGCTTTGAATCATCTTCAAGTTTCATCTAAATGAATGAACTCATTTTTTTCAATTTTGTAAGAGAATTTCAGAACCGAGTCATGTGCTTGGAAGCACCATTGTTTACTAGCCAAATATCACTTCCTTGAGTGATGGTTCCTGTGAGAGCTGAGATGAAGACATACTCCTCATTGTTTGTCTCCCTTGTCTTTTTCTAATATGTAGACTCCTCCATATCTACTACATGTGCATGATGTTTTATTTTTCCCTTCCCTTGAGAATACTGGTATGCAAAGTTTCCCAACTTCTGACAATTGTAACAGCTAATATTAGGTACCATTCTTGTGATCTAGAATTGATATTCTATTTTTCTTTGGATTATTGTTTCTTATTTCTTTTCCTTTATTCACATGAGAAACAAGAGCTTTAGTTTCTTAATCATTAGTCCTATATGACATGGATATCAGTCTTGATTCATCTTGAGCAAAATTTGTACATATCTTACCAAATTAAGGTAACTTCCTTCTTGAACAAATTCCTTGAACAAATGCATCCAAAAAATAAGGAAACCCATTTAGAGTGTAGCCACAAACTTTGCATCATCCATTGAATCTCCAATAACTACTAGTTGATCCTTGATCTGAGAAATCCTCATGAAGTAGGTAGAAACCGAATTTGACTTGTTCATCGTTACATTTCTAAGTTGATGCCTTAGATTTAGCTTCTTGCTTTCATATAATCATGATAAGGCGTTCGAAATTCCTTTGGCATATTTTGACACATGAGGAATTAAGTAGTCTTTGATTGAATGTGATAAGATCCTCTTATCCTTGATCACATTTTTCTTATGATTTTCCTTGACCTCTTCCTCTTCTAGTTATGGAAGGTGTTTCTTGATATAATCTAAGAACTCATTCTCTTTTAGGATGAGAAATATGCTATGCTTCGATGATATGAAATTGTCTTCTCCATCTAGCTTATCTTCTACTTTGAGATTGGACACCATCTTGTAAATGGAAAATTAAATTAACTTATTTCCAGTTATGGATTAGTGTTTTTCATAACATGCACTTCACTTTATGAAATCCTTTTGTTTTTTTTTATATGGTAGGAAATACCATGAGCCAATGGTTTACCATAACCATGGACCTATAAACCACCAGTTAGAAAATCGGAAAGGCAGAAAGAATTTCTTATGTTGATAATTACTTGTGAGATCTTTTTGTTCTTATTAACTTTCTTATGTTCTTATTTTATCTTTGTTTCGTCAAGAAATTATCAAAACAAAACACGAAGATCAATGACACCAGATGTAGGCACTTAGCTAGGGCTAAAACCCCTCTATAGGGGAAAACCTAATCAAACTCTTTCACTAGCAAAATCAAGTTAAGATAGACCAAGACCCTAGACCAAAAGACCTTCCTCCTCCACCAAGTCAACCCTTTCTTCCAATATATGATCTCTCCCAAAGTCACCAAGTGTTAGCTTCTCAAATGCTACTTCAACCTAGAATTTCGACTTCCCAGCTTCATAATTTCGGCCCAGCTTCAGGATTGTATTTTTGACCCTTTCAATAACTTAGTAGATTCAAACATGTGAGAGAAAGAGAGAAAATTTTGACTTCTTGTGCTTCACAAAGTCCTATTTTTGCTAGCCCTTTCCTCCTTGTTCCTTCAATTTCACACTTTTTCTTATCCCGGAAATTGCAAATTGAACTTGTTGAGTGAGTGCTCCAAATGAGATCAAGTTTCTACCTTTATATAGGATATTTTTCCCCTAAATTAGGCCGACTTGGTGGAGGAGGCCTAAAAGACCTAATTTACATTGAAATAAATTTGTTTCTTGATTGACAAAGTCTAAGAAGGGTCTATTACATCATGACATAGACAAGGATACTTGACATAAACCCTAGAATCCTACAATGGAGGCTTTGACCTATAAACCATTAATCCAAACATGAAACTCATGTTGTAATAAGTCAATTTATTTAATAATAAAATTATTCTTTCTTTATTTTGACAAATACATTACATCATAACTGAAATACAATTATGAAGACTGACACTAGATACATTCTTCAACACCACCAACTAGGAAAAAAATAAAAATGAAATGATACATAGACTCTTTTTGATCCAGTAAAATACATTTTATGGATTGGTAACATACTCGTTCTTATTTTTACGAAGTTGTTTTGGCAGATACCATCGGTTCTTAACTTGGATCTGATACCATGATGAATTTTTTATTATTTTTAGATCTTGGAAATTAATGCTTTATGACCAATAATTACACACTTGAAAATTTCCTATCCTTAATTTCTTTTTTATGATTGAGAAAACATTCTTAGATTGATATATGAGATATGAGACATTCATTGATATCTTATTATAATTGAGGACTGTGTTATATATACATAGTTGGGGTGCCTTTTCATCGATAGACATGTCTTTTCAATAAGACATGTTATTTTAATTTTTATTTAATTATTGATTATTATATATATAATATAATATAATATGATATATAAATATATATTCTTGTGCATAATCTAATATATATTATACAATGTTCTCCGGAAAGGAATACCTTCCACTGTTTTTTCCCAGAAAGAAAAATCGTAATTTCCATTAACATAGAAAATTACATGTTGTAAATGCCATTAGCATATGCTGTAAACTGACCATGGTAAGCTATGAACTGTTGCAAAATTGATATAAAAACCTACATAAAACCCTCACCGGTTATATTGATAGATTTCATATACAATATTATTTACATATCCAAAACTGATCCGTAAATATAAACACAAAAAAGTGTTGGATCTAGGGCCTGTCTTCCCTCTTTATATCCTAGTCCATATAAGGTCTACGGTAGTATTGGTAGACCTGTGCAGGAGTATGCTCTCTCATCAGCCATTCTACTCGAGGATGATGCGTTGCCTCTTTCGATAGCCTGTCTGTGGTTGCATTGTGTTCCCTGTAGATATGAGTACAAGAAATAAGATCAAATTGTGATTTTAGAAATAATACATCATCCAATATTGTTTTGACTGTATCTGTATGGCATGTTGTAGTGTAATTGAACTAGTTTATGACAATCTTTGAATCCCCATATATTTGTAGCTGTCTACAATTTTTGGAAATAGAAAAATGTAAGAGATGGCGTAAGGTAATGAGCTCTACATAATTGTTAGTGCCATCTCCCAGCCCCAAGCAGATATGGTAAAAACGTGTTTCAGATATGTGTAGAATGATGCCTCCACTACAGCTATGTTCTTGTGATGCTCCATCAAAATAGGCGCAAGGTTTTTGTTTATCTATGACTTCTGGTATAATGTTCCTTGTCTGGGTAACATGTGCCTCTTCCGGGATTTCTAAGTAGCTCTTATAGATCTTTGGGATAATCTGAATCCAAAAAATTTGTTTCCCCTAAAAGATAATATTGTTTCTGAAAATCCAAATGTGCAAGGACATTATGAGAGGAAAGTTCCTAGATTTCAGGAGTGTTACAGTATCCCACCATCTGTTCCAGGCCATATTCATGTCATCCCCGGTCCATGTGTTAGATATATTAATAATCTGTAGGACATGTGCCCAGACTTGCTGAGTAGTGGGGCAAGTGAGGAATAGGTGATTGGTTGTTTCCTCCTCGGATTTACAAAGAACACACCATGTAGGTCCCGAGAATGCCCATTTCCTTAGATTTTTTCTAGTCGGGGTTTTGTCTGAAATGATGTTCCACATGAGTAATCGGGTGTGTGGGGGACCATGTAGCTTCCAGATATTTTTCCACTGGCTTTTCAATACTTCTGGTTTGTGTCTTCCATGTATTGTTGTATATCCGTCCTTTGGGGTATAGGTCCCACGTTGTGCTAGTCCCCACAACAACTCATCCAACTCATGTGATTTTGTTAAAGCCATCAAGTAGGTCCTCCACTCCATATGCCGCTAAGCTGGAATATCAAATACCGTCCCTGATAACCAAGCTTGTTGGTATATTGTTAAGTTGCGAGGGTCCGCAATTTGAGCTATGTTGACAATATCCATTTGATTAAGGATGGCAATCAGGTTTGGTGGAAGAAGGTGGGAGTTTCCGCATCCAATCCATAGGTAAATTCCAATACGGGCCGACCCTCCATTGCCAATCCTCCATATAAGTTCCCTTCTAATGGTAGGGAGGGTATTTAACACAGCCATCCATATCACTAATATACCCTTCCTATTCCGAGTTAGTAGTCTTAGCCAATCCAGCACTGAGTTCGGCTAGATGTATTTCTATATGATCACCTTCGACCATAGGCTCTTGTGTTTCAGGAGAAGCCATCCAAATTTGGCTGTAAGAGCCTGTGCGAAAGCAGATAGGTTTTTCAAGCCCTAGCCTCCCCATTTTTTGGGGATAGAAATTTTGCTCCATTTGACCCAAGCATAGAGTTTTCCCTCGTTATGCCCCTTCCATAAGAATTCGCAGCATATTATCTATATCCTTTGAATAATTCCTTGTGGAATCCAGGCCAGAGACATCCAGTAAACCAGTGTGGCTTCAAGTATTGATTTGATAAGCACCAGTGTTCCAGCCCTCAATAGTAGTTGATGGCTCCAAATGTTTAAACTTCTTTCTATCTTTGCAATCAACCATGTCAAATCTATTATTTTGTATCCATCTGATTTGATCCTAAATCCCAGGTAGTTCAGTCCGTCCTCCAGGGCCTGATTCTGAAAAGGGAAGTTTTGAAGGGCAAGGTTGGTTTCCTGTCGAGTACATTCTGATAAGGATATAGTGGATTTAACCTGATTAATTTCCATACCTATGGTAGAGCTAAATAACCTCATTATCCCCATTAGAGTGCTGATGTCCTGTATGCCCCCATCAAGAAAAATGAAGATGTCATAAAAAAAGAGCAGATGTGTTAATATGCATTGATCTGTTATCTTGAGTCCCTTGAGCCTCCCCTCATGCTTCTCCGATGCAATCTTTCTGCTGAGTCCTTCCATGACCAATAGGAATAGTAGTGGGGATAGGGGACATCCTTGCCTGAGTCCCCTCTCCGCTCGGAAGGAGTGGGAGGTTGATCCATTGATTAAAATTGCAAAGGATACCGAAGTAATACAACACATAATCCATTTGATGAAATCTGGTGGAAATCCCAGATGAGTGAGTAACATCCAAAGGTATAACCAGTTGACCCGGTCAAATGCCTTTGGGAGATCAATTTTTAGCATCACTCCTTTGAGTTTCTTCAGTTTGATAGAGTGGAGGGCCTCTTGTGCCATGCCAATGGCCTCATGGATTTGTCGATTTTGCAAAAAGGCAAACTGTTCTGGGGAGATGTGATCCGACAGGATTGGTTTAATACGATTATCTATAATCTTAGCTATAATTTTATAAAGGCATTTGCATAGGGATATAGGTCTGAAATCATTAAAGGATAGTGGGGAATCCAGTTTGGGAATGAGGGCGATAAAAGTGGAGTTTATAGGCTCATACATTCTACCCAGGATATGGCTTTCTTCGACCACTTCAAGAAGGTCAGGACGAATGATGTCAAAGAAGGTAAGGTAGAACTCCATCGGCCATCCATCCGGCCCTAGAATTTTATCCTTTTTGAACCATTTCAGAGTGCTCTCCAGTTCCCCCAAAGTGACAGGTTTATTGAGATCCTCCAACAAGTTAGGTTCTACAAATCTGGGAAAGTGCCCTGCGATGCGGATGATATCTGCAAGTGTAGCTCCTGGAGGAACTTTGAACAAATGATTGAAATGTGCAATGCCCATCTGTGTCAGCTGAGGATGTATATTGGCTATCAGTCCCTGATCCGAGGGAATCTGCCAAATAGTGTTGCTGGATTTTCTTCCATTGGAAAATTTGTGGAAGAATTTAGTGTTACCATCCCTAACTTGTAACCAGATAGCCCTGCTTCTGAGTCTCCAAGTTTCTTCCCGGGCCAGTAGGATCTTAGATCTCTGGGCTTCCAACTCCACTAGGTGATGGAGTTGTAGCCTCCACCTTGTTCATCTGTTAATGTGGCCAACTAGTTTTCAATATCAATTAGGGTGTGTTCCTCCCTAGCTTTTTTCTTTTTGGATCAATCAATGGATAACCGCTTGAGGTTGTTCAAGTTATTGTAGAAACCTACAACCTTCCTATGCTCATTTGAAGGGGGATGAGATTTCCAATTGATCCAGGTCTGGGTGTGAAGAAGGACCTTTCCAAGACCTTTTACTTTCAAGATGTGTTAAAATTGCATTTTAAAAGAACATTAACAAATACAGCTGCAGACTGTGAAGAAGAGGAACATAAAAATCATCAGCACATGAAAACAAAAGTTGTCGATAACAGAGTTCGTCCAGGAGGGACTACGTCTCCGGGCCCCTGTGTCAAGATGGTGTAGCCCGCTGCATTATGTGTTGTCAATAAGGTGATGTACATAGAGATGATGTCTCGATCATATAAGGAAGAATGCCCTCACGCAGGAGTGGCTCTAAGAGATGTTCCACAACTAGAACTCTCAATCAAAAGACTCCTATTAGTATGACACAAAACACGCATGGTGCGCATCCCACCAACATGGCACAAAAGGGATGTCAAAGAAAAACACATGCATGACGACAGCAAGAGTATCCCAGCAACATACAACAAAGGATCTCAAAGCATAACATAAAGAGTTATGACAGAAAGTACATCATATAGAAGATTATGCATAACATGAAGCAAGGAATCATGACATGTAATAAAGAAGATCTTGCATCAACATCAATCATGGATCTATACAACATAATGCAGAAAGAAGAAGTAGATGAACACATCATATACCTCACAACCAAGGGCCATCTGAAGAAGTGGATGTCTCACTGCTGAAGTTGCTCAAACCATTGCTCTCAAGGCATCGATCTCATGAAGATTGCTGCTTGCACATGAATGTGGACATCTACACTGGCACTTAGAAAAGTGACAAGAAGAAGAAATGATAGAATAAGAAATCTGAAGCCACCATCGACTTTGTGGCGTCGAGTAGTGCTGAATCGACTATCCAAAATTCGAATTCTGAGAAGTTGATAATTATGGGCTCAAGGAATCTTCTAGATTCTACCAGGATTCCTCAAAGACTATGTTCCATGGATGGACTGTAAATCTGCAACTCAGATGACAAATCTGGTCTCACCATTGCGATCCCTATGGAAAACCATGAAAAACAAGTATAAACTTGACTATATTCTGAAATGTCAAAATTTTACCTCGGGAAAATTTCATGGCTCATGGTTCCGCTCCCTGTTTTTGCTGAAATCATGGTTCCACGTGCATTCTGGAAACTGACTGGAAAATGCAAGCCACTGATGAAGAAACTAACAACACCATTGTGTTCGTGGTGATGAGAGGTGTAAAAACAATATAAAACTTGTCAAATTCTGACAAAGTGAGAATTTTTCCCTCCTGCAAAATTCATGGCTCCTGCATTAAAATATTAATTAGTCTGTTGCCTTGAAATTCGTGCCTGCAGTCTCTCTCCTCCTCGAACTGCGTGCAAAGAGAAAAATGATTGTTTAAGTAGAATTCATCAGCGGATTTCCCAACGAATAGGTGGTTGGTGTGCTGGTTAATGTTGGCATATGGTTAAAGAGAGGTCGGGGGATCAAATCCCGCCTCTTCCATATATAAACCCTTTTAAAACCATAAATGTGTTGAAGTAGGGGTCGGGTCTGCTTTGGGCGGCCCGCTCCTTAAACCCCGTGCTTAACACATATCATCGCAACTGCTGTCGGCGCCTTAAGGATCGGAGTTTCCCTATATCAGCAATCAGCATTATGGTTGGCACATATATCGGCAGATTAAATTGCAATCGGTGCTTAACAAGGGGCGCTAGCACATATATCGTCCCGATTTCCCGAACTTCGCCGATATCCATATCGACGATCGCTCTTATTGGCAGTCGATGTAAGAACTAAGAGGCAATAATTTACTTTCTCACAAGACTTTTAAACAATGAAAATTTTATTATTTACATTCTAATCCTTATAACTTATTGTGAACATTTCATTTTAATAAATTTACATGAGTAATCTATAGAGGAATACCTGTACCGGTGGCTGGTGGAGATGCCTTTGAGTTGCTGCCCCTGCTGAACGTTCCTCTTGACTAACCCAACTGGATTTACCTCTTTACCAACTAGGAAATAATCCCTAGCCCAGGAAACCTCCACAGGTTCCCTAGCCCTCCGAGCCCAAGTCTAACCAGATGTAGTGTGTGTGTCCAAGATGAATGATCTAAACCAAGATGAATAATATTTCCCTCCTCTCAACAACCCAAGAAACCTCCACAGGTTCCTAAGGTCTCCAAAAAATCACAGGAAATCCTAAAATCAAAATCAACCCCAAAATTATAAGCAAGACCAACCTCTGCCCTTTTCTCCCTTCCCCCTTCCCTTTTTATACCCTCTCTCTCTCTTCTCCATCTCAACCACCTCTCATTAATATCATTAACTTCTCATCCATCCTTACAGTTGACTTCTCTTCTCCCAAGTAAAGCTGGGAGTACATTTGGAGATGTGACATGAATATAAAATTGGGAAATTAATGGGAGAGGACCATGTCTTCTCCCAAGTAAATACGAAAGTACATTTGGGAATGTGAGATGAATATATATTTTGATAATTAAATGGAGAGGACTATGTTTTCTCCCAAGTAAATGTGAGGGTACATTGGGGAATGTGAGATGTAATTAAATGGAGAGGACCATGTCTTCTCCCTAGTAAATGTGAGGGTACATTGGGGAATGTGAGATGAATATATATATTGATAATGAGTTGGAGAGGACCATGTCTTCTCCAAAGTAAATGTGAGGGTACATTGGGGAATGTGAGATGTAATTAAATGGAGAGGGCCATGTCTTCTTCCTAGAAAATATGAGGGTATATTGGGGAATGTGAGATGAATACATATATTATTTGAAATAATTTTATATTACACCAATAATTCTCAATATTTTCAGATAATGTAGACATTAATAATATTTGCAGAATAATATTTAAGTGGGGCATTACATACACCCCTCCTTTAAAAAAACTTCGTCCCGAAGTTAGAATGAAAGGATACAAGGAGTTCGAAAGCATAGCAAACCAGAGAGAGTTATAGCAGTAAAATTTGATAAGCCAGACAATGACATTACTTTCCATCAAGAGTCTCCAATTGATCTATATCCTCCTATCCATCCTGTCCTACTTTTGTTCCCACCCTATTCGTCCTCTACTGCTTTATCAGTGGCAACGGCCATACTAACCACTGATAAAACCGACATGGTGGAAGCATCGAATACATCGACCTAATTCCCCTAGCAGGCCACTGGCAATTGTCATCACACGTCCGGGGGGGGAGCGTGTCCACCACTGCCCTCCCATGATTCCAGGTTTCGAAAGATACACAGTGGGAAATGCCTCCACCTCTCCTTCACAACTAGGGTTAACGCCCTAACAAATACCACACTACAGAGCTGGTTGGACTTGTCATCGAATAATCCAGTCAGGTCATCTTGCCACCTGTTATTTGCATTTTACTCGTGTCATAAGAGTGCATATCAAGTAGATACCAAATGTAATAGAACAACGTACATCATACCTTTCCTCGTTAGTCCTCTCGACCTTCCCCAATGGAATAATAGATCTTGGTTATCATATTGTTCTTTCCAATATGTAGTTTAGTTCTCATCCATGCATATATATAACCACAAAATAGATATAGATACATGATCTTAAACATCATTTTTATTAAGCCTAGTGTCCATGTGTCAATTTTTGTTGTTCATACTGGAAATAAATCTTACATCAGATAAATCATAATTTCACTAAGTCATTGATTAGAAAAATCATATCTATATAAGCCTATATGATGCAACAATAACTCTAACAAGTCATGCACTAGATAAATTGTAACCAATTTAGCCATACATTTGGTCATACATCCAACATTTCCATCACCAATACCCAATCCATCAATTGATTTTCACATGTCCAACCAAATGTATATAATGTTCATAAATAACAACATGGAACTGCCAAATAGAACCTTAACGTAGGTGACTATCCACGTTAAAATGGGCATCATAAATGCTCATGTGACATCCTTGTGGAACCCCTCAATAACAATTAGAGTTGAAACAGATTCAACTGTCCATCATGGAAAAATAGCATTTGAATCCGGATATGTTATAAGGTGGTACCAAAACCAAAATAATGGAAAGCAACAGATTAGTGCACTATCAATTCCACTAGAAGGTGCTAGTATAAGTTTTATGCATATAATTTCTTTAAACCCTTAGTGAATATAAAAGTCCCACTCTTCCAATTTGATGGTTTTTCATCCTCCAAACCAATTAGTTAATCTTGAAAATAAAAGACTCAAAACTTCAGAACTGTTTCCAACATGATTTTCATATTTTTATTTTTTGTAAATTGAGAAAAATGTCCCTTAAATGTCAAAGGTTCAAATTTATTATATTTTTAGTCATTGTTTACTAGTACTAAAACAATTTCATGATATATAATGCAGCTCATAATACAACCAGACAAATGAGAAATAATTAAACGAATGGAATGATATGATTTCAATGACTCAACATACAAAAAATAGATAATTTTAATGAAAACACATATTTTTTAGATACCAAAGCATTAGTGACAAAATATGCGGAGTCTGCTTATATATATACCATGTAAGGGTGAATATATGAAAATGACACTGATTGCAATAGATATCAGCAACAAAATACATAATCAATGAGGCTCCAAATGGCCTCTAGAGTCCAAAATCCATTACACAAGCTATTGGCTTAGTATATGGTACATAGTACAAATTATTGATCAACACGATACAAATAGGATTCCATTATTTTTATAGTGTCATAAACATCGTTATGCCAATTAAGTTGTGCCTCAAGCTCAATAGTTTACAAAACACAAAATAGATAACCAATTTCCCAAAAGAAGAATCCAATTCATTTTTTTTTTTATTTTTTTTTTGGGCCTAATTGAGAATGATTATATTATATATGAAAATTTATAATGATTTTATAATGAGGATTGATGGCATGGTGTCACTAGTGGTTTCATTTAGTATACCATATTCCATGACCACGGAAATAAGTGTTAAGAATCTAACAGCGGTGATGGAAAAATAGCATGAAAACAAAATGAAATCAAAACACGCTCTTGAACATAAGAAACAAGCAACATATTGAGTTATGGATTCTGGTTTTCCACATTTTGTCAACCAAAAAATGTTGTAATGTTTTTTATTTTTTTGGTGAGAATAAACTGTTTTTTTTATCTATTGAAAGATGAAACCCATCTCTGATTTATTGTGGAAAAGCTGTGAAACATTGCAAGCCCAGTGCCCACACAATGTTATGAACCCAAACAATTACAGCAAACAAATCAGCTATAAATGTGTTGTGGTAAGAAACTGCTAACCGAAAATTATGAAGAAAACCGAAATTGAAAAAAAAATTGCTAAAGCATAAATCTGACATTCTAAAATCTAGATTAAAATCTAAAGGCATAAATTTGACATTCTAGAACCCATCTATTTCACCTATTGAACGGATTCTTCCCCAAATTTGCTCTAAACCTTGTTATTAGCATGTTTAAAAGATTCTTGTCCCTCTAAAATTAGGCAAGATAACCATAGGATAAGATAAGAACAATTCTAACAATAGTCCTGGAAGAGATAATATAAAATATCATTTTGGAGAAGATAAGAATGCTGATTTTTAAAAAGATAAGAACCCTAATATAGACAAGTAAGAAAAGATGTTATTCTGGAGAAGATAGGAAGGTCAGGTTAGAGAAGATAAGAATACTATCCCAGGACAAGATTAGTATTTTAAGATTCACTACTTAGATATAGGAAGGCTTATCAAAGGCTTTAGAAGATCATGCTTGAGCGTGTTCAATCGGAAGCATCCTTTGAACTGGATTTAGTTCCTCCCAACTACCTGAGATAAACCTAATTGAAAACATTTTCTTATCATAAATACTCGGGTTTTAATTTTCATGTTAGCTTCATGCTTTCAAGGGTGACAGTTTGTTGATTCTGCATAAGGACTGACCCAATGTTGGTTCTTGAAGCATCATATTCTATGAAAAAAGTTGCAAATTATCTGTAAGTGCTAAAACTGGGTAGGATATTTAGGATATTGTTACCTTTTTCATGAAATGTGTTCATGGAACTAGTATTTTTTGTTAGATAAATAAGTGGGGCTATAAGTTTTTTGAACCTTTAAAAAAAAAAAAAATGTTGAAATTGCATAAATTGATGCATCCTATTAACTGAGTTACATTTTTAGATGTTTTGGAAAATCAAGAATGGGTTCAATCTTAGAAGACTGTTCTTTCGCAACTCCTTTGCTGATAATGTGCCCCGAATACACAAATTCTCTGTTTGGAAAGTCAGACTTAGATTCTTTAGCAAAATGTGAATTCTTTCACAAGAATTTAAAATAATCCATAAATGATGTTGATGTTCTTGCATATTCTTACTGGATATCAAATATCATCGAAGAATATGAGCACAAACGTTCTTACATATAATGGAAATATTTGATTTATGGTACCTTGGAAGGTAGCTGGGAATTTTGTGACCCTTATTATGAGCCTTAAAGGCAATGTTGTACTCCTAGCTTTCCTTATGCTGATATCATGATACTCTGACTATAAACTAATCTTTGTGAACATGGCTACCCCATGCAATTATTTTGACAAGTCATCGTTGCCATTGCTTTCACTTTCAGATGAGCTCGCCCTTCTTTTAGAATGCCTTGAAAAGTGAACTCTCTTTGGTTCCAAGGTGCTAGAAGGGTATCCACACCCAAGAAACACAGTCAACACCAATGCCCTATTGGATTGGTTTTCTCCCCTGGTTTTAATGGAATTGCTATGAATCTGAGCAGTTTTCCTTCACCACAAAGGTTTGTAGCTTAGAAAATTCTCCCCTGATATGAGTTTGAGTGACTAGGATAGGACTATGTTTCCAAAATTGATCATAAGGTTCAGGACATATCAATCCAATGAGATAAATATTGCAACCATCGTGTTGGAAAATATTTCACCAATATTTGAAACACTGAATGAGATTCATCCAGAGTGGATGCCTCATTGAAGTTCTCCATATATAACAAACACTTGCCTTGGTCCTCATTTGACTCCATGACATGATCGCAGGCACTGGTTTTCTAGATCCATCATGAATTGGTATTGTCTTATTTTCTATGAGTTTTATCTACTTAACTGTCTAATTCATATTCTTTGGCCCCGTCAATAGACCATTGATAGGACTTAGGGATATACCCTAGTGTTGGCACAAACCAACCCAAAGTGAGAGGTGCTCAAGAGCTGAAAACATTTTTCTATATCAAGTCCTCAAAATTAATAAATAATCTACAACAACTTTGATGAGATAAGCCTATTGAAGATCTTCGATCTCATTTGGAAACTCCCAATAAAAGATCTATTTTCTTGGAATTTCCTTGGCTTCATCATCTTCATCTAAATGAAAATTTATATACATTCATCAACAATCTTGTCAACAAAAATCCTTGTTATAAAAAAAAAACAGCCCTAGAAAATGAGGCTTTTGAATAGCCTAAATATGCAGTAATTGAGAAAAGAATATCAGTTGAAAATAATCCTACAACTCCCAACCAAAGATCTATTTATTTGGCACTTCCTTCTTCATCTTCATCTAAATGAAAATTTATACACATTAGCTCAATGACCCGTTTCATTTTTTTTTTTTTTTTTTTCTCCTCTTTCAGATTACAACATAATGTCCTTCAGCTTCAAATGAAGGCTTGAATACAAACTACATGCAGAGATTTTTGAAAACTGCTTCATCCATGCGGAATTCCAAATTCCATTTTTTTTTATTTTTATTTTTCGCACAGAATAGCTATCCAGCTAGTGAAACAATCCATACAAAAAACTAGTTAAGAAATTGGACAACCTAGAGCTTTCTTTTATGCCGCAAATTTTGCTTCAAAATGCATTTTAGGGCCCTATTATTTATCAACAATATGCCAAAGGGGATCAGAGATACTAAAAACTTGCATTTACAGAAATGCCCCAAATATTCTCAGTCTAAAGCAAAGGAAATGGGATTTTTCATTTTTAGACCAGAATGTGCCCACCTGTGTTTCTCATGAGATAAAGAGTGTGAATATGAATGTCAAGTCATTTATTTCCCCTGCCTCTTTTCATGTTTGGGTTTCCAACTGCTAAAAGTAATTTTTCAAAAACTCTCAGTTATGGTGCAAACATATAACTCGTTTAACTCAATTCCCAGGGCTACTTGGAGAATGTGTTTCTTGGTTTTCCTTAGATCACCAACTATTCCAATACAAACATGCTTATCTCAGGCACCTTTGTCTATATTTAACCATCAATGCAACCACCAGAAGGTCTCTCTTTGGTTGTAACTTCTATCCCTCAGTCTATGTCATGCACTCATCTAAAATTCTAAACAAACTACATGGACTGCACTCATGGGTAGAAATAAGAGTGTTAAGCACAGGTAAATGGAATTTTCCATGACTGTCTGCCCCCCAGCATTTCGAGTAGCTTGTCAGTGACTATGATAAATACAGCTGTCATTGACAATAAGAACATTTAGACCTCACACAAACCATTCAAACTTTGCTCACACCAAACATTCATGCACTTATCCATTGTTAAGCATAGGTAACCTAAGTTAGCCATAACTGTTTGGCACTCCAGCATTTCTAGTAGCTTATATGTGACAATGATTAATATTGTTATCATTGACAATAAGAACATTTAGACCTCAACCAAAACCATTCAAATTTTGCTCAGACCAAATGTTTCCCATGTATAAGCTTGACAACTTTCTACATATAGAAAATCAAGTACGAAATAGTTATATTTTCGGGAATGGTAGAGGTCCTGACCAACAACTTCAAAAAGACTTGAGATAGATATCCATACAATTGTCTGGAGGCATTGCTCCTGATTTCAAACCTTAAATATAAAAATAAACCCTTTACAAAGCAAAAGTCTTCGAGCTTGATTATTGAGAACAATCCCATCAGTTTTATGTACCCTAAACACATGGACTGACATTGTTATCTTGTTGGTAGATTTGATTGCATTCCCTACTGTGATGAGGAATCTCAAAAACACATTTCTCATCTCCAATTATATGATCAGGAATGCTATCACCAACCTCAAACAAATTGGTGACCATTTATTACACACGTGCTTTGAAATGTTTAATGCCACTCTAAGCATAAGAGACAACTAGAATGATTACCATTCCAAACCGGCATAATCATTTAATAATAAATCAAACAAGAGCTATAAAGCTAAGACATATAGTATACATGACAATGAATCATAAACCAAACAGATCACATATCAAAGCTGAGTTGCACTTACTCAAAGTTGGTGATAGACCCTTCAAACAATTCTTAAATGATTTGCAGCAAGACATATCTTGAGTGGATAGTAAATGTACCAATTGATAGATAGCCTCATAGTGGAGTGTGAAACTATTCAAGCATGGTTTATCAGGACTACAAGATGATAATGATGCATACTTTGGCAATTAAAACCTATCAAAATGTAATTCCAAAGGAAATCAAATGTTAATTGCCAATTTTCTTGAGAATGATTGATAAAATGTTAAAGAAAGTAACTTAACATAGATGGTGTTTTGAGTTTTACAAGGCCAAATGGAACTTCATAAGGTTGACATAGAGAGTTTATCAAAACCTTAAGGATCTAGTCCCTGGAATAGATAACTGATCCTATCACAAAAGGAGGAAAACCATATCTTATTTCAAGCTAGTGCCATTTAATGTTAGAAGATATTTCAGATTAAAATTACCAAGTTAACAGCGTACATGTATGTGAAGCAGGAGGGAATGGGTGTGGGCACATCACTTTTCAAAAGCAGGTACAGGAAGGTATATCGGGGATCCAGATATCAATTTTATATATGCAATAAAATAAGGGGAAGAAATCCCTGACATTAATGTAAATGAGCAATATTTAAGATATGTCTTTAGATCCATTCATGATCCAGCATTGAACATGGACATTCCCTTCCTTTCCAGGCATGGTGTGGAAATGACAAATAGAAAAATGTGAAACTTCAAACTTAATGAAATTGAGATGTGGAGACTCAATGAGAGAAGAATGTTCCTGATGATGAAAATGCTTAAAGTTGAACCACTGGAATGAATCTAATCATTCCAATGTCCATGCATCCATCAATTGACTTTCATGATTCACCAACAAACATTGACATTTCTTCCCTTACCATATATGGTGAGGAAATGACAAATAGAAAAATATGAAACTTCAAATTTAATAATATGGACATGTGCAAACATGAGAGAACAATTTCAATAATGATAAATAATGTTTAATATTGAACCACTGCCACGTATATCAATTCCCTGCAATAAAACAATAAAATGTGCCCTATGTCCTCTATTTTTGCTTTGTTGGTATCCTCCCAGCTCACATGGCCAAGTGAGAATAAAATTATTGTTTAAAGGTATAAAGGGGGGCAACACTTGGTTGTATCAGGGTTCCTATTTGGGCCTTATTGCCGCAAAATCTAGCAGGCCTTGTGAGGGGATTCATCGGGCGAGGGCCAGACCCTATGGCAACAATGAGGAAGGATTGCCACTATCATCTCAGCAAAAGAAAGTTTTGTTCAACTAAGAGACAACTTGGGCATTGTGAATATCAATAGTTATGATTAAGAGAAAGTATTGGAAAATAATTCCAACTACTTCATTAACGAGACATGACAATGCCCCATCTTTGGAGTAAATGAAAAATCATGTTTCAAATTTCCCATCTTTGGAGTAAATGACAAATCATGTTTCAAATTTTCACTGTGAGCATAAATGAAACTTTTGACCAATGTATCACTGTTTCTCATCTCTACAACACATCTGTAACAAGAAGTCTGCATCCATCAAACAAATCACTGGAAATATCTTGTGCAGTTAGTATGCTCATTGAATGCAATGTTTTACTGTGCGACAGGAGTTTGTATTGTGCACTATTTCAAGTACTGGAAATTAAATTCTGTATATACGCCATGTTTTATTTTATTAGTTGCCTTGTCACAAAATATAGATCAATGTACGTTTATCTGAAGTTATGCAAGTTTAGTTTTAATTTTTTGTCCAAGTGTCTAGAGCTAAAAAACAAAATTGGAGGGAGTGTGAAAACAATGTTTTTGCTTTATAAAAATAGAGCATTTGTAAATCTCTATTTCACAGCCAGTGGATGGAGCTGCAACCTTCGTCTTGTTCTTCTAAATGTATTTTTCTCTCATGAAATTATAATCAATGTATATTTTGGTGCAACCTCCATCTTGTTTTGTAAATGTACTTATGCTCTCATGAAATTATAATCAAATTATATTTCGGTGCACGCTTATTGTGAAATTTTATTTCTGATTTTTACTGTGCAATACTGAGTTATAAACTCTATATTTTTACTATCACTTGAAATTTGTTTCATTTTGTCTGTGCGATGTTCGTTTTATCCTATTCCTTTACTGTCTATGTAAATTCTCGGTCAATGTAAAATATGTGTAATGATAAGAAGCTCATGCAATGTTCCTCGTTGTCCTTTTTTTCATTCCTTCTCTATCTGTCAGTAAATCTTTTCAATGGGAAGTGATTATGAGGTGATGTAGGATGATGAAGCAATGCCATGATGGGAGAATGGCCTCAAAACGCTTTCGTAGCACTGAATTCAAGAGTGATTCTGATAATGAGAGCAGGTAGGAAGTGGTTTCTTATGGGAGGAAGCACACTCCCACAAATAAATTGTTTCGAGAGAGTGCCTGCAAGAAAATCATTTCTAGGGCATGCTCCTGAGAGTGAATCACTCAGGAGTGCAGGTCTGGAGCAAGTGTGGTGTTGGGTAGGAAGATTTTAGTATCTTGGTTTTCGCTTGGAAAATCAGGAAGTGCTCCTCTGAATGTGAAGGGCGAGAGTCATAAGTCTTTTCCACGATTTCTTATGAGACATTTAATAATCTGATGGGTGGTAACTATTGACAGTGTCCCTAGGATTCGATCCCATGCCATCTAAAGAGCTGGAAATCTTGTTTCTTCTACTCAAAACTCGTTCTTTCGGTCTTCAAGACAAACCTGTAGCAGGCATTGGGTCTGTAACTTCCAGAAATGCCAATATCAGTTACAGAATTTCTTAAGGTAAAATGTTGTATCAAGTTATCAACAATTTCTATGAACATACTTACATGGTGAGAGATCAGTAGTATTAATGTATGACTCATTTGAAATGTTATACTAAAGTAGTTGGCTGAGCTCAACATAGAATTCACATATTTTAATGGATTGTGTGTATGCATGGGGCTCAAATCTATATGCAAGGTTGTCATTAGTGGGAAGTATAAATTGTGGGTTTAGTGGGCTTTGGGTCCAGATTTTGAACCAAAGCTCTGATACCATGTGTAAGAGCCCTATCATAGGGTCTTCTAACAGATTTATTTCTCTAGAATTTAAGTGCAATAAGAGGCAATAATTTACTTTCTCATAGGACTTTTAAACAATGAAAATTTTACCATTTACATTCTAATCCTTATAACTTATAGTGAACATTTAATTTTAATAAATTTACATGAGTAATCTATAGAGGAATACTTGTACCGGTGGCTGGTGGAGATGCCTTTGAGTTGTTGCACCCGCTGAAAGCTCCTCTTAAGTAACCCAACTGGATTTACCTCCCAACCAACTAGGAAATAATCCCTAACCCAGGAAACCTCCACATGTTCCCTAGCCCTCCGAGCCCTAGTCCAACTAGATGTAGTGTGTGTGTCCAAGATGAATGATCTAGACCAAGATGAACAATATTTCCCTCCTCTCAACAACCCAAGAAACCTCCATAGGTTCCTAAGGTCTCCAAAAAATCACAACAAATCCTAAAACCACAATCAACCCCAAAATCATAAGCAAGACCCAGCCTCCCCCATTTTCTCCCTTCCCCCTTCCATTTTTATACCCTCTCTCTCTTCTCCATCTCAACCACCTCTCATTAATGTCATTAACTTCTCATCCATCCTTACAGTTGACTTCTCTTCTCCCAAGTAAAGCTGGGAGTACATTTGGAAATGTGACATGAATATAAAATTGGGAAATTAATGGGAGAGGACCATGTCTTCTCCCAAGTAAATATGAAAGTACATTTGGGAATGTGAGGTGAATATATATTTTGATAATTAAATGGAGAGGACTATGTCTTCTCCTAAGTAAATGTGAGAGTACATTGGGGAATGTGAGATGTAATTAAATGAAGAGGACCATGTCTTCTCCCTAGTAAATGTGAGGGTACATTGAGGAATGTGAGATGAATATATATATAAATAATATATATATATATATATATATATATATATATATATATATATATATTGATAATGAGTTGGAGAGGACCATGTCTTGTCCCAAGTAAATGTGAGGGTACATTGGGGAATGTGAGATGTAATTATATGGAGAGGACTATGTCTTCTCCCTAGTAAATGTGAGGGTACATTGGGGAATGTGAGATGAATAAATATATTATTTGAAATACTGGAAGGAGACCATATCCTACCTAAGATTCAATTTGAGAAGGTAAGTTCGGAATTTGAATAATAGAAATGAATTTTATATTAGACCAATATTTCTCAATATTTTCAGATAATGTAAACATTAATAAAATTTGCAAGATAAGATCTAAGTGGGGCATTACAGCCGGCACGGCGGAGGTATCGGCACCCTTATTGAGGTTACGCCGACATACATATCGGTGATTAAAGTGGCGATAGATGCGGCATATATATATATATATATATATATATATATATATATATAGTTAGTGGGCTATAGTTGTGGAGGGTTCGGCAGAGGTTGTGGCCACCGATCCCAATATATATATATATATATATATATATATATATATATATATATATATATGGTTTGTGATAGCGATTTTAAAGGGTTCGGCAGGGTTTGTTGCCGCCGATCCCCAAACCATTTGTTTTCTTATTTTTATATAGTTATTAATAACTATATAAAATGAATCTTGTTTCATGGTTATTTAACGACAATATAAACATGATTTTTGTCACTTATGCCTTTTCTAGGAGACAAATGAAAGAATGCCAAGTGTTAATGGCTAATGGGCTGCCATGTGGGTCCCACCTGCTTACTAGGATGCCATGTGGTGCACTGTGGGCCCCACTTTTCCCTTGTCATGTCAAACTTTGAAGAGCTCTATCTTTCGCATACGAGCTCGGTTTGATGAACCGTTCACATCACCACGGTTAGGATGACGATATCTTCAATCTGGTCCTGGTTTGAGCATAATCCAAGCACTTTGATTTTTGAGCCATCTTTGTCCTGTGTGTCTTTCTAGAGCCTCCTAGATCAATCCTCCCCACTGAGGAGCTTTTGGTTCTCCAAAAGCATGAAAAATAATCTGCATCTCTATTTGTACCCTATCCGCACCACAAGCGTCCTGAAAAGCTCTCGCTTCCATCTCCTTCAGATTTGTTCTTCGGAGCCTTAAGCGACGAACCGACACCTACTACTTCTGCAACCTGTAGTACACTGTTTGCAAATTACATGCTTTGAATGACATGACCAAACTAAAGACCCAAAACGTCCCATACTCGCCACGAGTTTATAACTCATACTTGGTGGTCAAGTTTACAATAAGATGGGCGTAATACTCCAGATATGACAACAAGGCCAACCTATCATGGTTGCTTCAAAAAGTGATGGAAAACACATCATCACTCCAACACATGATTTACATACATAAGGCAAAACAATATTGTTTTGACAAGTGACAGAAACATAACATCACTTTCAGAGTTTTAAAATGCAACTCAAAATACGACTCAAAACATGACCAGACATCATTGTTGCTGACCAAGTGATGGAAGCACATCATCACATTTACATTTTAAAGTGAAACAAGTGATTTACAAAAGAATGACCATGAAACGAAAACATGTATAGAAACCATTTCTCCCTTATCTTTGTGAATGGGTCACCTCCTTGAGGTGGTTTTGCTTGTCGAACAACTGCTCTTCCTGGTTCACCCACCGACGCTTTGTCTTTAAGGCATTGTTCTAGATGGAGACTCCAACAAGTGGCTTTCTGATGGCCATTTCTGTCGCAATGACTGTAGTAGTCTTTCTTCCTCCATACTTGCTTTACCTGTTTCTTTTCATGCGGTTGAGAGGGTCTTTCATGCCTCATGAGTGCTACCAATTTTTTCCAACACTTGGAAAAGGTATGGTTAGGTAAACCACAAAAGGTGCATGTTTTCTGATGCCTTGATCTTCGTTTATTATTAACAACCTGATCATAATCAAAATGAATATTCGAATATCGAAAGTGATTATACCTTCCTTTGCTGTCTCTGATGTCAGAATAGCGATGAGAGCTTGCCTCCACTCTCTCCCTGCAATGGAAACTGCCATGGGATGATGGGGATGTTTTCCCATCATACTCTTTCCTCAACGATGTCTTGAATGAATCTGGCACCTTTGAGCACTCTCCTTTAGTATATCTTGAGCCTGCAAATCGATGTTCATGCACAAACTCCAAAGGTTGAGTCATGCCTTGGTTATTAGCACCAAGCTCTTTCCCCTCGTGCCTTGTCTTTGTAAGGAGCCTCATATTTGTCCCTGTAATTGGGATCTCCAAATCTCCAACAGACATCATACTATCAGAAGATGAAATCGAAAGGAAATCAACATATTTTACCTTCTCTTTCAATTTAAAAAGAACTGATGAGGGTTTCTCATCATTCGTTGTTGGTGGATCGCATTCCCCAACTTCTTTCCTGACATACCCAAGTCCTTCCTAATAGGGTAATTCCTCTACTTTGACGGGATTGACAATGAATTGGCCATTAACACCCAAGCCTTTTCCTTCAGATCCAATTCTCTTCAATAGTTTGGAGCCAATTCCTGTGGTATGATTTTCAAACACAGTGAAATCATCATCAGGAAACATACATGAAGATGGAGAAATACTTTTTACCTCACATGGGTCTCACTGCAGCTTTTCCAAGACCTCGTCCTTTGCTTGCAGCTATAGTAGCAAAATATTCTTCTCCTCTTTCTCTTCATGTAGACACATCTTCAATTCATCATTCTCTTTTGAAGATTATTTTTGTTTTGCTTTAGTTCTTCCATGGCCTCCTCTGTGGCTTTCAACTAAAGATGTAAGCACTCCTTTTCCTATGTTTCTTTCTGTAGAGTTCCATACACAATTTCCACTTTCTTGGAAATGTTAAGCATGGTCTCGTACATTGCTCTTTCATCCTCTATCATTGTTCATGCTGCAATTCACATCAATGCAAAGACTTGCTCCAATACCACTTGATCTAGGTCCAAGTGTGAAGAAGGACCTTTCCAAGGCCTTTTATTTTCATGATGTGTTAAAATTGCATTTTAAAAGAACATTAACAAGTACAGCTACAGACTATAAAGAAGAGGAACATAACAATCATCAGCACATGAAAACAAAAGCCGTTGATAACGGAGTTCATCCAGGAGGGACTACGTCTCTGGGCCCCGGTGTCAAGATGGTGTAGGCCGCTGCATTATGTGTTGTCAATAAGGTGATGTACACCGAGATGATGTCTCGATCATACAAGGAAGAATGCCCTCACACAGGAGTGGCTCGAAGAGATGTTCCACAACTAAAACTCTCAATCAAAAGACTCCTATCAATATGACATAAAACACGCATGGTGCGCATCCCGCCAACATGGCACAAAAGGGATGTCAAAGCAAAACACATGCATGAAGACAACAAGAGTATCCCAACAACATACAACAAGGGATCTCAAAGCATAACATAAAGAGTTATGACAACAAATACATCATATAGAAGATTCCGCATAACATGAAGCAAGGAATCATGACAACATGTAATAAAGAAGATCCTACATCAACATCAATCACGGATTTGTACAACATAATGCAGAAAGAAGAAGTACATGAACACATCATATACCTCACAACCAAGGGCCATTTGAAGAAGTGGATGTCTCACTGCTGAAGCTATTCGGACCATTGTTCTCAAGGCATCGATCTTATGAGGATGGCTGCTCGCACATGAATGTGGACATCTGCACTGCCACTTAGAAAAGTGACGAGAAGAAGAAATGATAGAATAAGAAATCTGAATCCACCATTAGCTTTGTGGCATCGAGTAGTGCTGAATCGACTGTCCAAAATCTGAATTCTGAGAAGTTGAGAATTCTAGGCTCAAAGAATCTTCTAGATTCCCCCCAGATTCCTCAAAGATTCTGTTCCATGGATGAACTTTAAATCTACAACTCAGATGAAAAATCTGGTCTTGCCATTGTGATCCTTGTGGAAAACCATGAAAAACAAGTATAAACTTGACTATATTCTGAAATGTCAAAATTTTACCTCCTTAAGAAAATTTCATGGCTCATGGTTCCGCTCCCTATTTTTGTTGAAATCATGGTTCCACATGCATTCTAGAACTGACTAGAAAATGCAGACCTCTGATGAAGAAACAAACAGCACCATTGTGTTCGTGGTGATGAGAGGTGTAAAAGCCATATAAAACTTGTCAAATTCTGACAAAGTGAGAATTTTTCCCTCCTGCAAAATTCATGGTTCCTGCATTAAAATATTAATTAATTTGTTGCCTTGAAATTTGTACCTGCATTCTACCTCTAAATTTGTGCATATAGTCTCTCTCCTCCTCGAACTGCGTGCAGAGAGAAAAATGACTGTTTAAGTAGAATTCATCGACAGATTTACCAACGAATAGGTGGTTGGCGTGCTAGTTAATGTTGGCATATGGTCAAAGAGAGGTCGGGGGATCAAATCCTGCCTCTTCCATATATAAAACCTTTTAAAACCATAAATGTGTTGAAATAGGGGTCCGGTCTGCTTTGGGCAGCCCGCTCCTTGAACCGCGTGCTTAACACATATCGGCACAACTGCTGTCGGCGCCTTAAGGATCAGAGCTTTCCCAATATCGACAATCAGCATTATGGTTGGCGCATATATCGGCGGATTAAATTGCAATCGGCGCTTAACAACGGGCGCTAGCACATATATCGGCCCGATTTCACGAACTTCGGCGATTTCCATATCGGCAATCGCTCTTATCAGCAGTCGGCACAGTGGAGCTATCCGTGCCCTTATCGGGGTTACGCCAACATACATATCGGCGATCAAGGTGGCGATAGATGTGGCATATAAATATATAAAGGGGTCGAGGCAATATGCTACATACATATGGTTTCGGGGCGTGGGCCAGGTCCATCGCCGATGGAACACGCCCGCCCCTTAATACAATATATTATGGTTGGACCGTTAAGATATATATATATATATATATATATATATATATATATATATATATATATAGTGGGCGATAGTTGTGGAGGGTTCGATGGAGGTTGTGGCCACCGATCCCTATATATATATATAGATAGATATGGTTTGCGATAGCGATTTTAAAGGGTTTGGCGAGGTTTTTTGCTGCCGATCTTGAAACCATGTGTTTTCTTATTTTTATATAGTTATTAATAACTATATAAAACGAATCTTGTTTCATGGTCATTTAACAACCATATAAAAATGATTTTTGTCCCTTATGCCTATTTTAGGAGACAAATGAAAGAATGCCAAGTGTCAATGGCTAATGGGCTACCATGTGGGTCCCACCTACTTACTAGGATGCCATGTGGCACACTGTGGGCCCCGCTTTTCCCCTGTCATGTCAAACTTTGAAGAGCTCTATCTTTCGCATACAAGCCCGGTTTGATGAATTGTTTGCACCACCACGATCAGATGACGAGGTCTTCGATCTGGTCCTAGTTTGAGAATAATCCAAACACTTTGATTTTTGAGCCATCTTTGTCCTGTGTGTCTTTCTGGAGCCTCCTGGATCACCAATACTCCGAGACCATCTTGAGGTAGTCAGGTTCCATTAACCAGGTCAAATTGAACTTGTAGGGGTCTCTCGGTTTGTTAAAAGAACTAGCCAATTCCAGATATATAGGTGAGTGATATGATATGCCATCGAAGCCCACCCATCATCTATAGTTTGTAAGGGTAACTAGCAAGTCTTCATGGATGAGATATCGATCAAGTCTTCTCCCCAGGGATGCTTCTCCTGTCCTTCTATTATGCCAAGTAGGCATCTTCTTTTTCATAGGAACATCAATAAGGCCATATTGATCCAAGAGAGAGCTCAGCTGATCCGAGAGTGGATCAAGCTGCGAGTGATGACCCCATGATTCTTCGTGTCCTATGGAAAAGTTAAGATCACCCCGCAATATGATTGAGGGGTTGATCATCAGGTTATCCAAAATCCGCTGCCAGAAGGCCAGTCTATGTTGATAGGGTGCATATATGTTCATGATACGAATCTGTTTGCCCAATTCAGTCGAAAATAATCCATACCAAGGAAGCCTTGACCGCCCCATGATGAAATCACCCGGATGAATCGAGGGTTGATCCCAAGGGCAAGTCCCCCAGATTGCCCTGCAGCATCTAGGGCTTGAAAGTGCCACCCAGGCATGATACCGAGAAGGGTCTTAAAAATCAAATCGGAAGACCCCAAGGTCTCTTGTAGGAAAATAATGTCACAAGGCTCACTACTCAAGAGTCTCTTGAGAGCCAATTTTTTTGAGGGGCTGGCCAAGCATCTACAGTTGAAGGAGAGCCATTTCATCGAGGAACCTTAGCAAGGGTGTCCCCTGCTCTAAGCACTGAATCAATGGTGTTTTGTTGACCTTGGGCAACATCACCCCCTGTTATTTTTATGGCTTTGGATATTTTGGATGGACGACCTCTAGAAGGCTTATGTTTAGAATAATAGGGTGTGATACCTAGGCCCAACACATCAAGGATAAACTGTTGGCGGGAGCGGAGATTGTAGGAGTGAGAGCCTGAGGTTGAGGGTGCGGATGATAAATGCGGCCCATCCTGTCTAGGGATAATCCACAAAGTAGTAGAGAAGATAGGTGACGGAGGTTCAATCAAACAAGTAATGGGAGAAGTAATTAAACATGAGGAGGATGCAGATGCTTCCAAAGTGACAAATAAATGATTAAAATGTAGAGCAGAGGAGCAAGGGGGAGAGATAGTACCCGATGAAAGAGTTGCTTCTTCCGTAGACTGAGATCTATTCATAGGAGGAGATGGAGGCGGCATTTGGGAGGCACTAGATGTTTGTACAGTGTTCCCGGCATCATTGTTTGGACGATCCAGATCCATGGGCAGCACGTCCACCATTGATTCCTCTGATTGTTTGTGCTTTGAACCCTTAGTAGCAGCTGGATTAGCAGTCATGAGCAAAGGGCAGTCTTTGTATAGATGTCCGACCTTATGGTGACCCCTGCACCGGAATGGCATTCCTTCATATCGCGATTTTGCCTACGTGCGAAATGACGCCAATGCAGGGTGATCTTTTCCTCCAGCCCTGACCTATTGTCCAAGTGAACCAGAATTCGAGCCATAGTCATGATCGTCGACGTTTCAAAATATTGATCGTGATCTAGGTAGGTGCCTAACGTGTTTCCAATGCGCTTGAAAATAGTAGGGGTTCAGAATTGCAATGGAAGACCTAGCAATTGAACCTAGATCGACCCTGCTCCTAATTGTTCCCTCTCATGATCGAACAATGGATCCCATCTCTTCAGTGACACAGGTGCAAGTTCAAAGTGCCAGAACCGGGATAGGATCTAGTCCGTGTATTCCTCCTGGTGGAATCAGAGGGCAAACCAACCCCATGCCAGTGCACGAATAATGGGCAGATCTTTTGGTAAGTTTCTCCATATTTCGTCACTCCAAAGCCGGAGCCTCTCGACGGTATAGTTCTTCCCACAGACACGGCCAACCAGGACCTTCTTCGTTGTGTCGTCCAATTCTCCCATCAAGAGATCTTCACCGAGTGCGAGATTAATATATTTGTCCCCAACGCTAAGGCACCTACCTTTTTTAAGCTTGTATATTCGGCAGGCCATCCGATAATCCTTGAGCAAGCCACGAATACCTTGGTTCACAGTGTGAGGGGTGGATGGAGTGGATTTAGGAGTAGGAAAAGTTTAAGGTTTAAACATCTTACTCGCACTTTTTTAATTAGCTTCTAATTACTTTATCTATTTTTAAAGTTGATATGTAATTATATTAATTCATGTGGAAATCGAAATATTTTATTTATGAAGAAGAAAAAGTAAAATATTTTACCATACTAGATAGTAATATGAACAATCGATTAACCATAGTGAGGTTGGAATTATTGATGTTCTATAATGTTTTTAATTAAAATACACTAAACAATATGTTTTTTTTAAATTATAACCCACATTGTTTTTTTATTTAGATGACATTTTGTTTTTAACTTAAGAGAGATACATGTCAACTCTATAGTGAGCACGAATGAGATTACACATCACTTTCATATTGAGTTGTAGAATGCACCTCTAAATACAATCAAATAATTTTAATTTCCAACATTACTCAATATATTCCGGGTTTGAAATAATTTTTTCTGAGTGAAATTCCATTCATTTTTATTTGCACTTTGAATCTACATGCTTGATCGACCAAACAAAGCCTCATATTGAGTTGTAGAATGCACCTCTAGATATAATCAAATAATTTTAATTTCCAAGATTACTCAATATTCGAGGTTTAAAATATATTTATTCTAAATAAAATTCCATTCTTTTTTATTTGCACTTTGAATCTAGCTATTTTTATTATGCTTCTAAGATGCGAACTAATTGGGGCGCAGAGAAAGCCCGGTCGTACCTGATTTTATGGTAAGTTATATCAGAGATGGCCACTGCAGATGTCTCATTGCTACATGTCCTTTTATCACAGTGATATTGGTCGATATTTATGGGTCTTGGGAAGAATCTGCGTTGCAAAGAGATATGATCAAATGAGCCAGTCCAGAGGTGAGAGACAGAGAGCCGTGTCTGATATTCACGCAGGGAGACAGCGATAAATGCGTTGTGACAGTCACTGTTACCATGACTATACCGGTTTTTGGAAAAATACATGTGTGATTATATTAGTTTAATTTCCATTATTATAAAATGTTTGTAAAATAAGTGAGGGTTAATTGTTAAAATTTCAGTGATTGCAATCAATTGTGTTTGAAGAAATCAAGTAGCAGTAAGGCTCAATATGGATGGTTGTCCAGATAGAATGGCAGTTGCGGATCTAGGGAAGGATCCCTCATTAGTGGTAGACATGGAAGTGGTTTCCTAATGAGGTTATGCGACAGATTGGGATGTTGTCCAGTAATTGACTTCGGGAGGTCCTTGATTCGGGAGTTGAGGAAGGGAACTCGGGAGTCCAACTTGCCAACTACACCTTTCCGAGAGTTATGAGGCAACTTGATGGAGCATCTACTGGTAAGCTTGATTATTTTGTTATTTTCATGTAATGTAATCATTAAGGGGGGATGTTGGAGTTAATTCTTACATTCCATATTTAAGAAGTTGGTTTGTGATGGTTGAGAAATTCTCTCAACCTCTTTATCTAATTTGGGAATAAGTTGGATCTCGGAAACTCTATTTAATAGAGTAATATGTAAATCTTTGTGTGAGTGTCTTTGCACATACACCATTTGTGCATAATATATGATTGAGTTTCTGCAATTGTGTTGTTTTAGCTATTTTTATGAGATCGACCAAACAAAGCCTCATTTTACTGGTTATTTTTGGGCTTTTAATTTTTTACCACTATGTGAAATTTCACGAATCTGGTGTGCTTTTGGGCTTTTAATTTTTTTACCACGAATCTCGTGTGAAATTTCACGAATGGAAATTCTCAACATATTCGAATTTTGAGATGTGTTTCTTCTCACTAATATTCCGAAAATCTAAGTTCTCATCGATGAAACAAAAATATGATTTTCCACAAATTCCTTATCAAAATTGAAAAATGGAAGAAAAGCGTTTCATATTTTATGACTAACAATTTAAAACTTTAATTTGAAGGATTTTTACCTCTTAAAAAATGATATACAGAAAAATCAAAGTATCAAAGAAAACTTAGGACTACGAAAAAAATATTGAATTCACGTGAATATCTCTAAATTCGAACGTGGATTCACGAACCGTACTTTTCATCTTGATTCTTTCAAGATAATATCGATTAAAGCGTTAAATTATTAAAATTTACTAATAGCATCAACTTATTATAAAGCACACCGCCTTATTCATAAACGCACACCACCTTTGACGTAATTTCACACAAGGGTATACTTGTGCTTTTTCCGGGCAACTCGCTGCACAGCGATTTGCAGTTGGGAGCGCTAGAGGTTCGAGTTTCGCAATGGCTGTACGGCAGGGGAGGGGTGAAATCCCCTCCTTTCGGGATGTCACGGCGGGTCAATCCAGCACCAGTCGAGGGAAAGGTCCGCTTCTAGACGAAGTTGATGACACGCCAGTCCTGGGGCACCAGTGGCAAGCACGACTGGTCAATAAATGCCTTCCACGGGCCCAAAAGAAACCCAGGTATGTAATTCTGAATCACAAATTGGAGGATTATCGCTGTTATATGCGTGACCATGCGTTGATTTGTAAATTCATCGGGTATTGGCCTTCTGAACGGGATCTCCTGCGATGGATCCAACAGCGATGGAAACCACGAGGCCACATTGATCTCAAATTAGGTGCAAAGGGGTTCTTTACAGTCATTTTTGCCAATCTACAGGACAAGGCTGCGGTGTTTGAAGAGGGTCCTTATTTTATGAATAATGCAGGATTGTTTATACGGTATTGGGAGGACAGGTATAATCCGGAGGCTGAGCAAATCAAAGCTGCACCGCTCTGGGTTCGTCTCTTTGGGCTCCCAGATGAATTTTGGGATCCAGAAATATTAGAAGGGATTGGAAACTCAATTGGTTCATTTGTTAAGGTGGCTGAGACCACAAAGAGGGGTAAATATACCTCGTACGCAAGAATTTGTGTGTATATGGACATCTCAGCTCCCTTACCAGACTTTATTGAGCTGGAGTATCAGGACGAAATTTGGCAGCAACCTATTGATTATGAGCACATCCCGTTTCGCTGTCGACGTTGTCATGTTTACGGTCACCTTGCTAGGGATTGCCCACAGAGTACTGAACAACCGCTGAATACTAACCTTCAAAGTCATCAACCAATGGCCACAAAGGATACGTCTGATGCTGCACAACCATGTGAAAGGAAAATTGGGGAAGCCTCCGGCTTTCAAGAGGTGCAGCGGAAAAGGAGACCACCTCCTGGGAATCTTAAAGTCCACAACCCGGCCCGAAATACCATCCCTGCAAGTCACAATCAGTATACTATTCTGCAAACAGAGGTCGCCGAAGGAACTCAGGGTAAGGACACCAACCTCATTGGACAGGACCTGGAAAGCAACGTCAGTGCACCGATGGAAATTATCAAGGATGGCAAGAGGAAGAGTCGAAGTCCAAGTCGGGAACCGGAAGGCGATGACAAAGCTCGCGATGATAAGACTATCGCTCCAACTTCGGAGGGGCAGGAAGTTCTAAAGGCAGTGGGTATCGAGGAAGAATCCATTCTCAAAAAGTTGCTTACTGAGTGGAAAAAATTGGATGAACGATTCATCCCAGAGAATGAGAAACAATTATATAAGGAAACCTTTCAACGGTACAAGGAGAAGACGGCTGGTTGTTTAGACTCGCGGCTGATACACGACGCTCAGGAAGGGGATAGTCAAGGTAAGCTCGGTCGGAAGAAAGGGCGACGCACGTTGAATGAATCCATTCAAGCAGTGGGTGAGAATCTGGTAAACTCTGGAAAGGTGATACCTCTGTCTGAGGTATTTGTCCCAAACCCTCGAAAATTTTAAATGATAGTATTAAGCTGGAATATACGGGGACTTAATAGTCGAGGGAAGCAGCGATATTTGAAGGAACGTGTCATGAGAGATAAACCATGTATTCTGGTACTTCAGGAAACGAAAATGGAAAGTCAACAGCTGGCGGAGGTTGTTAAGAAACTGAAACTTGGCTATGAGGTTATGGCTCTAGATGCAATAGCAACAGCAGGGGGATTGGCCGTTTTGTGGAACCCAGAGGAGGTAATTTTCGAACATTGGTATTCTCTTCCAAGAATTCTTTCAGGGGTGTTTCGGTTAGTTGGGATGGGGGAACGTATTCTGTTTACACGGGTTTATAGGCCCCATATTCATCGAGATAGGCAGGTGTTCTTGAGGAACCTCCATACTATGAGGAACCTTCTTCCGCATATTCCTTGGATGATTGGGGGGGATTTCAATCTCATTCGCAATTTATGTGAAAAGAGAGGAGGGGTTAGGAGAGAAGATTCACTTATGGAGGAGTTTAACGATTTGATCAGGGAGTTAAGATTAGTGGACATAAATACCATCAATGGTGTACATACCTGGAATAACCGGCGTGGAGGACAGCACCAAATTGCCTCTCGCCTAGATCACTTCTTATTATCTGAGCCAATTTTAAATAGGGATGTTTTCATTGAAGCTACCATTCTCCCTAGCATCGGCTCAGATCACTGGCCCATTCGTTTGGAGGTAGACATAAAGAATATCAAAGGGAGAAAGCCTTTTCGTTTTGAATCTTTTTGGTTACGGGATCCCCAATTTGTTCAACAAATGGAACTCTGGTGGAGTCAATGCACTAGTCGCGGCAATGGAAGTATGCATACAGTTCAGCTGAAGCTTAAGGAACTCAAGCAGAAAATTAAAGAGTGGAATTGCAAAGAATTTGGCAATATTCACGAGGCTAAGCAGAGGTTGGAAGGTGCCCTGGAGATTTTACAGCAAAGAATAATATTGGAAGGTCGAGATGAAGCTACCAGTCGCGAGGAAGGCTGTCTAATAAGCCAATTAGAGGAACGCCGCAAACAGGAAGAGATTTTATGGCGCCAAAAATATAGGGTCCGATGGTTAAGAGCAGGTGAGAGGAATACAAAATTTTTTCATCAAGCCATGATTCAACATAGGCAGCGGAATAGGATTTTCTCTATCAAGAATGCTGCAGGGGAAAGAGAGGTGGAGCAGGCCGGTATTGAAAAGACGTTAGTGGATTATTTTCGAGGGGTACTCACGGAAACTCAGCGGGATCGCCGGGAGGCTATTAATAATATATGTAGAGACATCCCAAGAACTATTACAACAGACCAGAATATGGCATTAATGCGGGTAGTTACTCTGGAAGAGGTAGAAGAAGTAGTGATGAACATGCCTAAAAATAACGCTCCGGGTCCAGATGGCTATACCATTGAATTCTTTCAGGCAAGTTGGAAATTTATAGGGCCAGACATCCTGGCAGTGGTGGAGGAATCACGAATCCGATAGCAAGTATGGTCAGCTCTAAACTCAACTTTCTTCACTTTGATCCCAAAGACTACGACATCGGACGAGCCACAGGGATTCAGGCCAATAGCCCTATGTAATGTAATTTATAAGATTATATCTACAGTGATAGCGAAAAGGTTGAAACCTCTTCTACCCACCTTGATTGCGCCTGAGCAGACAGGTTTTGTGGAGGGGAGGCAAATTTTGGATGGAATTGTGGTCTCCCAGGAGGTGATACATTCTTTAAAACAGAGGAAGCGACCAGGGATGCTCATGAAGTTGGATTTATTGAAAGCATATGATTGTTTGCATTGGGATTATCTACGGGCAGTCCTAGAAGCTTATGGGTTTGACCATAGATGGATAGTTTGGATCATTAACCTCGTCTCCACTCCGAATTTCTCCATATTGATTAATGGGATACCTTCGGCTCCGTTTAAGGCCACAAGGAGTATCAGACAGGGCGACCCTCTCTCGACTTTTCTATTCATCTTGGCTATGGAAGGATTAAGCAGGAAAATCAAGAAGGAGATCAGGATAGGAGGACTCAAAGGCATTCGCTTATGGGGAGCCGACCTTATCATAACACATCAGCAATTTGTTGATGACTTAATGTTGTTTGGAGAAGCATCGCTCAGAGAGGTAAGGGGCTTTAAGCGAGTCTTAGAGGGTTTTATGTCCGCTTCAGGTATGGCCATCAACAATGATAAATCTTGTACCTTTATTTTCAATACACCTGAAGCTGTTAAGGCCAATTTAACTCGTGTACTTGGCTTCCGGCAGAGTGAATTACCCACCAGGTATTTAGGGATTCAATTAGATATTAATTCAATGTGTATAAAGAATTGGCAAACTCTAGTGGATAGGATTCGAAAACGACTGCAAAATTGGTCGTTTAGACTATTGAATTTCGCCAGTCGGGTTGTCCTTTTAAAATCAATTTTGTTATCCATTCCTATCTACCCATTATCCATTCTGCCTGCTCCTAAGGGAGTTTTCTGTAAATTAAGGGAAATCTTCGGTAAATTTCTTTGGGAGGGGCCCAATCAGCAAAGAAAATGGACATTGGTCTCATGGCAACAAGTAATTAAACGGAAAGAGGAGGGCGGTCTTGGTATCAGGGATTTGGAGTTCGTTAATAAGGTTTTAGGGGCGAAGTTATGGTGGAGATGGGTGAAGGGGGGTATGGATATCTGGAAAAGAATCTGGATTCACAAATACAATATGCCACGTTCAGTAGCAGGCCGCCTCCGGGTAGAAGAAACTCCACGTGGATCGCACATTTGGGAGCTTGCAAGAAATAACAAAACTTCTGTTCGGGACTTCGCATTCTGGGAAGTCCGTGATGGTAATTTAGCGTGCTTCTGGACGGATGCTTGGCAACAACGGGACAAGCTGGAGAGCCATCCAACTATACATGACCTTCAAGTTGGGGCACAGCAGGCTGGACTAGAATATGTTAAGGATTATTGGCGCCCGACAGGGCTGAATGAAGTATGGCGTGCATGGAAGAGACCTCCTGAATGGAATGCGAGAATAAATCTGGAGATTCAACAACTGTATATCAGAGAATTAGATTCGCGAAAAATTAGGATACGTCCAGGCAATGATATCCTTCGCTGGGGGAAAGCACCGCAAGGTATGTTTACAGTGAAAGAGGCTTATTACTGGCTAACAAAGGAGGATGCAATGGCTGACCCAACGCCTTGGCAAAAACTCTGGGAAGCAAAATGGTGGCCAAAGGTTACAATTTTTGCATGGTTGGTGTGCCGAGGTAGGATCTTGACGTGGGATAATCTCCAGAAACGAGGTATGATTGGTCCCTCCTGGTGTTCTTTATGTAACAAGGAATTTGAGACACAGGAGCACTTGTTGAGTCGTTGTTTGTACATCCAAAGCCTGTGGGAGGAAATTCGGAGTCTCTTCGGTTATTTGAATAGGGACCCTGATAGTCTTAGGGGTACCATTTTACAATGGGGAGTGGGGCATTTTCACAGCAAACTTGTCAGGAGGCTATGGAGTCTATCGTTGGGTTTTGTCATTTGGGAGGTGTGGAAGGAACGCAATCGGCGAATTTTCCAGGGACGCAGCTGCTGTGAGGCAGGCATATGGGAGGTGATATGTCGGTCGCTGAAGGAAACCGTCCTCTCTGAATCTTGGGAAGAGGAGGACTGGAAATTAAATGTGGAAGAGCAGCGAATATTAACCAAATTGAACATCGATTTTATGATGTTATACCCAAACACTGATCGGAGTCGTCCACAGCGTATGCAGAGCCCGAATTACTTTCGCCTCCCAGGCGATCATCAAATTAAACTGTCCTTCGACGGTGCGTCAAAGGGTAATCCTGGGGAGGCAGGCTGGGGTGGGATTTTCCGCGACAGCAGAGGGAGGTCGCATTGGGCATATGCGGAATGGGGGGAGGGAGATGTCCAATAACGAGGCGGAGCTCTGGGGGGCTTACCATGGCATTCGCATTGCGGTAAGGAATGGCTATCGCAATCTGGTTATAGAAGGCGATTCCCAAATCGTCATTGACATGCTCCGGAAACTACAGCGGGGAAAAAAATGGGATCACGTCGCCAAGAGCTGGAGGGTTGCTGCCATTATCCAAGATATTGAAGGACAGCTGCGGCAGATTGATTATATAACACTTACCCATGTCCTACGTCGTGGCAATCGGGCGGCAGATTTTCTCGCCAATAGGGCAAGTGGTGAATCGGCTTGGGTGTTGGATGGTAGCTGGAGTCAAATACATGAGGATCCACGCTGGGCTGAGCTGGTAGCCATCATCCACCAGGATAATGATGACGCCATCAGGCGCGACAGGACCATTTAGCACCCTTCACATAATGATCCGGGGACGAAAGGAGCGACATCATAAAGAACGCTGCGGTGGGATCAGGTACGAATCCGCTCAACTTCCCATTTGGCAGAATGATTTAATGCAGACATGCGACGAATTGCCCATCCCAAGGCCGACGGCAGAATGGGTATTGTTGTGGGCATGCGGTGGCATCGGGAGGACACAGTGCTCATCACATCAACACCTTCATCCCGCGACGTGTAATAATGACCAAGTTTGGGCGCTACCTCACAATGACGACGGAAGGTGGTCGACTGGTATAAGGCTCCATGCAACCGGTTTCCTCTTCCATGCTTGTAGAAGAATTGGTTTCTCTCTGTCCCAGCTCTATTTCGTGAGGGAGGTTAGTTTCGGTTTGCCGTCCAGACGAATTGGGCAACTGCTGTCTGTAAGTATGGCTGCAGTCCGCTCTGAGGGTAGACGAACGCGCAGTCAGGGGGTGACTTTGGAGGAGCAGGGGAAACATGCAGCTGACGAAGCTTTGCGTTCTATACATGTAGACATCTCTGAAGAATCGGATGACCAGGCAGGAGATATCGGGGAGAATTCTGGAGCAGAGTTGCGACGGCCGACCTCGGGAGGCAAGGTAGGCAAATGGATGCGGCATTCTAGCTCTGTAGGTGCCGGAGATGAAGATGCTGCGGAGGATGATAGTAGTCCAGCGGATGATGATGATGAGGAGGTTCACGGAAGTCGCGGTCGCGGTAGAGGCCGAAGGGGCCGCGGTGGTGCACGCGGTCGTGGTCAGGCCCGAGCTCGCGAGGAAGGTTGCAGTACTGGGGTTCCTGGAAGGGGGCGAGGAAAGAAGGATATGCGACGCAAATTGAAGGAAGCCGAGAGAGCCTACATGCAGGAAACCCATCCTAATGTTCGGAGGATTGTTGACCACCTGGAGGAGGAGGCGCTGCAGGAACAATCGGATCCGGAGATGGCTGATTGGGAGCATTATCTTCCTGACCCTGGCCACACCAGAGGGCGGATGTCCCTATATAAACAATCTCTGCACGTATATTGGGGTCTGAAGCGTTTGCTTGCCAAGTCCATGGAACAAGTAGCAGCGGAAATGGTGGAGATTGCCCAAGAGAACCTGAAAAAAGAACTGAAGAATCTACAAATTACTCTCATGATGCAGGACAGGAAGATCGACAAGTTGGTCCAGCTGATCAAAGATGGTGGCATCGTTAAGGTGGAACCTGATATCCAGCCAGAGGACATGAAGCAGTAGCGTCTGACGGTTTTTATATATCACTCTTTTTTTGTAGTTTCGCTATCATAGAGGGCTTTCATTTCAGTTCAGTCTTCGCAGCTTTGTTTAGTATGTTAAGGTTGAATAGTAGGGTTTTCTTTCCTGTTTAGACAACTTGAACATATACTTCCTTTTGCCTGGACATGAGTTATTTTTGAAGCTCACCTGGTTTCCCTTCGGGGCGGGTGACGGCATTTATATGTACATAGTTTTCTTATTTTTCTATTAATGGAATCATACCTCAGCTTACAAAAAAAAAATATTTACTTTTCATTTTGATTCTTTCAAGATAATATCGATTAAAGTGTTAAATTATTAATATTTATAGAGCGGGAATGGTAGTGAGATTTTTGAAATACTTTTTAGAATTTAAAAAAAATAAATAAATTAAATTTGTTTTTGTTTTAAGTTAGCTAAACATATATTTATAGGATGTAAAATAGGTAGGTGGTGATAGAGTGTTATGTTAAAGCAAAAGGTTTGTGGTGAAATGTTTACATTTTTGTAGAAAAATATTTATTTAACAAAAGTTGTCAATTTAGTTGAAAAAAGATGTATATTTCTAATATGGATTGTAAAAATCTGGACAAAAAGGTAACCAATAAATTGACTATTTTTATTTAATTATTTTATTTTAATAAGTGTATTTACATATTTTTATAGTTATAGTTTTGTATGTGGAATTTTAATAATCTTACTCAATTTATAATTTGTTTGAATTATCAAGGGTCTATATGGATCCAATCTTTAATGTCCCAAGTTAATGTAAATATTCATTTTACTGCAAACAAACAAATCGTTACTATTTTAAACTATAAACTATTTTAAATTCAGTTTTGAAAAAAAAGTGAATTTTGCAGTTACTAGTAAATATTGTTTTTACTTGTTAACTAGTTATGAGAAACAACTATCTGTCCCAAAACTAAGTTCTTGAGTATTTTTACCCAAGAGGATGAAGAGGATTGGGTGTTGGAAATAATACTGAGAGGGGGGGTGAATCAGTATTATCAGATTAATCAAACTTTTTAAATGCCCAAAAACATATACGCTACTTCAGTTAAGTGAACCAGCGTGTACACGCTACTGTGACGAAGTAAAACAGCGTATAAGCAGAAAACTCACAATTTAGTTGGCTTATTCTTCAATTAAGTGCATCAGGACATTATTCATCATATTAACAGTAAACATGTGCAGTATAACAGAACAGATAAAAAGCCACACACATGAACACCAAGATATAAGGTGGAAACCCAATGTGGGTGAAAACCACCTGCTGCAAGTTGTCTCTATCTTTCTTAATATGAAACTTCAGTTTACAATCTTTTGTACTGGTGCAGCCTTATACCAGTACGCAGGCTACAACCTGCAGAAGGCTTCAACCTTCTCTCGTTCTCCAAACTTCCTTGGAAGGGAGCTCCAACCCCCTTTGCTTTTGTACTAGCCAAGATACTAGTACGTAGGTGCTGACCTACAATCTTCCTTCTTCCAGGTATCACTTTTCATACATTTTCAGACTTGGATATTCCTGAAGCACAACATTACAATCTGAAGACCACAATTCATTCAATTTTCACAACAGATCATTGAAGCATAAAACAACCCAACTTTGAATCACTGAACCACTGAACCCTGTCAATCACCAGTTACCAGAACACAGAGCAGACTACAGAACTCTGTAATAACAGTCAGACCCCACTGTAAACCCAAATCAAGCTTCAAAAGATATACGCTACTTTAATGAGCAGAAATCGCGTATACACGCCCTTTTACCGAAGCCAACCTGCGTACAGATCTAAAAATAAACTTTCTCAATTTGCAGCTGTACCAGATATTAGTTAGACTCAGAACGTAACATTGCGACAATATGCAGATCTAGAAATACGCATAATCAACCATATCATGATAGTGCATTTCAAACCATTAGATCCCGATCTATCCTTAGATCTAGTCTTCCATTAACCAATGTGATCTCTCCTTGGCTTAGATCAACCAACTCAGAACCTGCATATCAGATCTCTTTCTCTCTTAGATATTCATGCCTTGTCGAAAGATGATATTTGCCTAATGATCTTCTTCTCCTTATATAGCCTTAGGCCTTTCTCAATACCAAGAGCCAAAACCATAGTAACACAATACCATCAACTTTAAAACTAGGGATCGACACGCCCGTCGAGACATAATGGTCCGAAATCATAGGCACAACTTCCAAGGTCTAACCACCATGAACCAAAGGAACCTTTCCACATACACGCGCTTTTTCTGAATCGAACTTGCGTGTACACGCGACTTGGGCTTAACGAAACAGCGTGTATGAGCTTCCTTGGCATGCTGTACTGAGATCTGTCTTTTGATTAAGTTGCCATCACCTGTACCAACCTCTGAGCACCTGTACCATCCACTGAGTGAGTTGCCATCAAGGACAACACTTGAACCATAATGCCAACAATCTCCCCCTTTGGACTTGATGGCAACCACCACACCAAGTCACTCTCCCCCTTTGACATCAAGGGCAAAGGGTGGACCAAAATATTCTCTTCCTTGGTATTCCTTCTGCTGTCCATACTGCTGTCCATACTCCCCCTGAGTACATGCTGAAATCTCCAAGTGTGCTCCCCCTTTGTGTATGCCAAAGTGTACCAATCTATCCGTCCTGCTTACCAAGTGTTGTTCATGCTCCCCTTGACTGTAGGCAAGATCTGCAAAAGATGTTCTTCAAGAAGAACAAAGACTTATACATTAAAGAAGACCTTCCTATCACCAAAAGACTCAACATACATTCATCACCCAACCTAGTGGGGATATACCAATATTGACTCATCCACCTAACCATGTGAAGACACATGATAATACATGAACATTTCATCATTCATCCCAGGCATAGTGGGGAAACCAACAAAGGCCGTTACATGACCTTGACACCATAAAAGAGACAAGAAAGATACATGACATAGAGACAACAGATCTAGACCAAGACTTAGGAAAGACACCAGCAGCATCGGATAAACATCTTGTTAGATCAGCAACTAGAATTGCTTTCTGAGCTCCTTCTTCTTAAACCAACAACCAAAACATCTGAATGCCAACAATGCTTTATGAGACTTTTGAGCTGCTCCCCCTGAACCTGTGCCTGTTGCACTCCCTGAAACTGTGCCTGAATACTTCTGACATTCCTATTGTTGTTCAGAACTTCAGAGTTTTCCCTTGCTGTTCAGAACTTCATATACGCGTTTTATCCTGTATAAAACAGCGTATGTACGCGGATATTCTTTCTGCAACAAGCGTCCAGCATACACGCGACTTACTCAGCATAAATCCGCGTGTATACGCTCATATCCCTTCCGTAACCTGCGTATACCAAATTTTCTGTAGAACAAACAAATTTCAACAACAGGATGAAGCATCAACTACTCCCAGCTTTTGTCTGAGATATTCAAAAGTTTCCCTGGGCAGTGGTTTTGTGAGAATATCAGCAACTTGCTCCTTAGAAGGAACATACTCCAATTTGACCTTCTGCTCAAGCACTTGTTCCCGAAGAAAATGGTACTTGATTGGTATGTGCTTGGTCTTTGAGTGCATGACTGGATTCTTTGAAATGCTGATTGCACTTGTATTATCACATAAGATAGAGACAGGTGGAGTGCAAGTGATTTGAAAGTCCTGCAAGGTCTGCATCATCCAAAGAAGTTGTGTGCAACAAGATGCTGCAGCCACATATTCTGCTTCAGCTGTAGATAAGGCAATCGAACTTTGTTTCTTGCTGAACCAAGAAACTAATCTGGAACCCATGAAGAAAGCACCTCCACTTGTGCTTTTCCTATCATCCACACTTCCAGCCCAATCTGCATCTGTGTAAGCATGAAGAGTGAGATCTGTATTTCTAGGATACCATAAGCCATAGTTTTGGGTCCCTTGAAGATATTTGAAGATTCTTTTGACTGCCTGAAGATGGGTTTCCTTTGGGTTGGCTTGAAATCTTCCAACCATCCCTACTGCATGTGTAATATCTGGTCGAGTACCTGCCAAATAAAGCAAACTCCCAATCATGGATCTATAAGTGGGTTGGTGAACTGCTGCTGATTCATCATTTGCACTGAGGCTGCATCCTGTAACCATGGGTGTACATACTGGTTTTGAATCTTCCATGCCATACTTCTTCAAGATCTGCTTGAGGTATTTGGTTTGAGACAAGAAGATACCTCCTTCATTTTGTTGGATTTGCAATCCAAGAAAATATGTCAATTCTCCAAGAAGTGACATTTCGAATTCTTTCTGCATAACCAAGGCAAAGTTTTGACTCATAGTTTCTTCATTGCTGCCAAAAATAATATCATCTACATAAACAACAAGAATTAGCAATTTGTTATTTTCAACTTTTATATAGAGATTGCTATCTGCTGATCCTTTTGAAAAGCCTTGTTGGTGAAGATATTTGTCCAACCGATAGTACCAAGCCCTTGGGCTTGTTTGAGCCCATAGAGAGCCTTTTTCAATCTGCATACAAGGTTTGGATCATTCCCAAGAATGAACCCATCTGGCTGCTCAATATATACTTCTTCTTCTAAGTCTCCATTCAGGAAGGCTGATTTCACGTCCATTTGAAATACCTTGAAGTTTTGAAAGCTTGAGAGAGCAAGGAACATTCGGATGGCCTCTAGTCTTGCCACAGGAGCAAAGGTCTCTTCAAAATCTATTCCTTCTTGCTGTGCATACCCTTTACAAACAAGTCTGGCCTTGTTTCTAATTACTTCTCCATTTTCATTTAACTTATTCTTGAAGACCCATTTTGTTCCTATTACATTCTTATCTTTTGGTCTAGGAACTAATTCCCAAGTGTTGTTCCTTTCGATTTGCTCAAGTTCTTCATCCATTGCTTTGACCCAACATTCATCTTTGCATGCTTCTTTCACATTTTGTGGTTCAATGGAGGAGAGTAGAGCCAAGTAGCTTGAAGCTTCTGCAAGTGTCCTTCTTGTTTGTACTCCTGCTTCTTTCTGCCCCACAATCTGAGTTTCTGGATGATTCTTTTGGACATATCTGGATGGAGTCTTCTCTTCTATTCTTGTCTGCTCCTCTGGTTCTTCTTGAGATTCTTCTTCTTCTTGAGGTTCTTCTTCTTCATCATTTCGCCTTTGAGAGTAACCTTCATCTTCTTCATGATGAACTTGCCTAGGAATATATCCCTTCTCATCAACCACTATATCAATACTGTCAACAATTCTGCCAAGTCTTTTATTGTAGCACTTGTATGCTTTGCTATGTGGAGAATAACCAAGAAGAATGCCCTCATCTGCTCTAGGTTCAAGTTTGCCAAGTTGCTCATCAGTGTTCTTAATATAACATTTGCTCCCAAAGATTTTGAAATGCTTCACGGAAGGATTTTTACCACTCCAAAGCTCATGAGGTGTTTGAGTGCTGTTTACTCGGACATTTGTTTTGTTAAGAATGATAACAGCAGCATGTGCGGCTTCTCCCCAGAAGGTTGCAGGAGTACCTGATTCATCGAGCATAGCACGAGCCATTTGTTGGATAGTTCTGTTCATTCTTTCCACAACCCCATTTTGCTGAGGAGTTCTAGCTGTAGAGAATTCTCTTCTTATCCCATGTTCATCGCAGAAATCAAAAAATTCATTTGATGTGAACTCCCCACCTCTGTCAGATCTGAGGCACTTGATTTTGTGTCCTGATTCATTTTCGGCCAATGCTTTGAAGGATTTGAATTTTTCGAATGCTTCATCTTTGTGCTTCATAAGCCCTAACCAAACAAACCTTGAGAAATCATCAATGAATAATATCAGATATTCTTCTCCTCGAGGTGACCTTTTCCTAAATGGACCACATACATCTGTATGGACTAGCTCAAGAGGCAAGCTAGCTGATCCTTCCTTCTCTGGAAAGTTAGTTCTGGTCTGCTTTCCAAACTGACAAGATTTGCATATGGTGTTGTCTGGAATTTTGATATCTGGAAGATCGCGAACTGCCTGATATTTGCATGCTTTCCTTATTTGTGAGAAGCTTAGATGTCCCAACCTTCGATGCCATAACCAGTGCTCTTCATCCTTGCTAAGATAGCATTGTTGTTGTTCTTCTTCAAATATGTACAGATTATTTGGAGTTCTTTTGCCTTTGAGAACTGTTTTACCTGTATCAAGATCACGAACAAGACATCCATTCGATCTGAAAATAACCTCTGTTTTTTGATCACACATCTGGCTGACACTTAGAAGATTATGTTTCAATCCATCAACATACAAAACATTTCCAGCCTTGACCTTTTCTTTTAAAGGAGCAATACCTTTTCCTTTTATAGTTGCAGGAGTATCATTTCCAAAAGAGACTTTCTTTCCCCTTTCTAAAGTAGAATAAGATTCAAGTTTTTCTTTATCACCTGTCATATGTTTCGAACATCCACTGTCAATGTACCATAGATTTTCCTGTCCTTCTGCATAAAATGCTATCCCACATCTTTCTGTTTGAGGTTCCTTTATTCTCCATGTTTTGGTGCTTGTGGCTTGTTCCTTTTTCTCCTGAAACCTGCTCCTGCATTCAGAGTCTTTATGACCAAAATTATTGCAAATAGAACATTCAACTTCATTTTCAAGCACCGAAAAGTTGTTATAGGTCCTTTTTGTAATCCCTGTCATACTTCTTTGTTTTTGAGCTTCCCTAGTCATGATTGTTTTATATGCAACACATTGAGCTGCTCTGTGACCAAAGTTGTGGCAAGAAAAGCATTGTCCATTGAAGAAGCTTCTGCGGTTATTGAATCTACCAGCCAACTGATTGTAATTTCTATTTTCATCTATTCTTGAGCCAAACTGAGAAGATTTTACCTGTGGTTGGTTGTAGCTTTTGTTCATCCTTAAGGAGGATTGTCCCTGATAGTTTCTGTTTGTAACTCGTCCCTGCTTTACCTGATTATCTTCATTGTTCTTCCGCTCATTTCCTCTTGCTGCATCAAGATAACTTTTTGAGGTGGATGCTTGAGAGGTTTCTCCATTATAGCCCAAACCTGTTTTGTTTAGAGGAGACCGCTGCACACTAATAATCTCATCCAAGGTTTCAGATCCTTTGACAAATTTAAGATTAATAGTTTTTGTTTTCTCAATTTCTTTTCTGAGACCAACAATTTCACCTTCTAGTTTTTCAAGATGTTTTTCCTTTTCATCAATCTGAAATTGCAAAGTATCAATAATCACATTCCTTTCTTCTATGCTTCTCTTGAGTCTAGTGATTTCATTATAGAGATTATCCACATCTATAGCATCCTCATAATCATCATCTTCAAATGCCATTAACAGCTTATATTTATTACCTTGTTCATCTTCATCACTGTTTGATAAGCCATCACTATCTTCATGGGTGTAGTAGCTTTTCCTATTTGCACTTTGTTTCTTGTTCCATCTAGCAGGTTCTTTTCCTTTATCCTTATAAGGACATTTTGCAGCATAATGACCTACTTTCCCACAAGCAAAACATTTGAAAGGTAGCTTACCTCTGAACCTTCCAGAACCCCTTTGAAGATTTCTGACAAAATTTGATTCTTCTTCCTCTTCTTCTGGAACATGGCTTGCTTCATAGTAATCTTCTTTTCCTGATGCCTTAAAAGCAGCTTCCCTTCTGTCAGATGGACCTCCCTTTCTCATTTCATAAGCAGTTAGAATTCCATGTAGCTGAGACATAGTGAGAACACAGAGATTTTCTTTTTCTTCTATTGCAGATACTTTAGATTCAAACTTGGGAGATAAAGATCTTAGAACCTTTTGAACTACTATAGTTTCTCTTATTTCTTCACCCAAGTTTTTCATACAATTAACAATCTCATCTACCCGGAGAAAATAATTAGCCACACTTTCATCATTATACATCCTGAGAGTCTCATATTGAATCCTGAGAGTTTGAAGTTTAGCTTGCTTTACCTGTTCATCTCCTTCATAGCTAGTGATCATTTTGTCCCATATTTCTTTTGCTGATTTGAAGTGCATGACCTTCATGAATTCTGTTTGAGATATACTTCCTAATAGGGTACGACTGCTTTTGCATTTGTTTCATATGCCCTTTTCTCATCTGGATCTGTAGGAGTAGCTGAAGGAAAAGCATAGCCTGTTTCTACAATGTCCCAAACTTCTGTACCAAGAGATTGAAGATATGCAGTAACTCTTACCTTCCAATAATTGAAATTTGTTCCATCAAAAACCGGTGGCCTGATTGATGCTTCTTTCTCGTAGTTGCTCATGATGAATGATCTTCCTTCAAGCGATCAAGCTTCTCTGAAGGACCTGCTCTGATACCAATTGTTGGAAATAATACTGAGAGGGGGGGTGAATCAGTATTATCAGATTAATCAAACTTTTTAAATGCCCAAAAACATATACGCTACTTCAGTTAAGTGAACCAGCGTGTACACGCTACTGTGACGAAGTAAAACAGCGTATAAGCAGAAAACTCACAATTTAGTTGGCTTATTCTTCAATTAAGTGCATCAGGACATTATTCATCATATTAACAGTAAACATGTGCAGTATAACAGAACAGATAAAAAGCCACACACATGAACACCAAGATATAAGGTGGAAACCCAATGTGGGTGAAAACCACCTGCTGCAAGTTGTCTCTATCTTTCTTAATATGAAACTTCAGTTTACAATCTTTTGTACTGGTGCAGCCTTATACCAGTACGCAGGCTACAACCTGCAGAAGGCTTCAACCTTCTCTCGTTCTCCAAACTTCCTTGGAAGGGAGCTCCAACCCCCTTTGCTTTTGTACTAGCCAAGATACTAGTACGTAGGTGCTGACCTACAATCTTCCTTCTTCCAGGTGTTAACACCCAGGTTGTTCCCTATGACTCCCAAGGGAATACGGCCGGGGTAACCACTAACCAATCTTTGGATCACTGTTTCTAGCCAAACTGTGATCAGAGAGGGCTCTCTCTTTATGATTTGTAACTGTTTGTGATAGGGTTTTAGGCTAGCTATTATGTACTGGTTTTTTGTTTATGTTTTGGTTGATGAAACTCCTTTAGGTTCTAGTGAAGTAGTTTTCTGAGAGGTTGAGTACCATTGGGCAATGGAGTCTGTGGCTATATGTGTTTGAAGCTTTGAGATGAAAGATGGGACTTATAGGGCCATTTGAGTGTTCAATAGAACAGATTTTTTGATAAAAAGACTGGAAACAGGTAACACAAACAGTGAAAGCATTTAAGAATTTTCACTTGTTATCTATATGTTCCCAACAGACAGCTTTAAGAAGAGAAAACAGAGGTCTTAGGGGCAAAAATTGAATCCCTGAGAATGACTGTCACAGTAAAAAACACAGTTTTGAATTGCAGCAATTAAGAATTACAATTCTGTCACTGTATCTGAGGAAAACATGTATAATAGCTCAGTTTGAGTCCAGGGTAAACATGGTTAAATCCTGGGACTATCCTTTCACCTTGCTATCAAGTGTAAAACATTAGAACAACAAAAGAGAACAAAAGACTCAAAAACACATAACGAAGAGATTTGAGAATACTTGCTGTTTTATGCAACACCCTGGAATCCTGTAACATTCATCTTTCACCACAATACATCAAAGAACACCAAGCCTTGGAAATTCCATTCTTCCTTTGTATTAATTCTCTGAAAATGTTACAACGAGCTAGAGCTCTTCAAAAGAAAATAACAACAACCCCTTCAACTGCTGTGAAGGGTGAATATATACTTGCGGTCATTTACAAAATATCTGAGTCCTGAGTTATCTCAGATTTTACTTTCTTACCAACTACTTAAGATATTATGGCCAAAATTTAATGCAGCATTGATTACAGAGTACAGGCATTTTAATGCTCTGTCAGAAGATATTTTAGCCTTTGGAGACAGCTAAGTCGGTCGAGATTTTCTGAGTAAATGCTGGAAAATCTGTCTTTAATGCTTTGTACGCTGTGTCTTGGACTTGTCACCTGTGATTGTGACTGTTGCTTGTGGTGAGCTCAATGGTCCTGCTGAGTTGGCTCAGCCTCTGCCTCTTTCCTGTAGATATTTTTCCTCAAAACTGTGCCTGCGCATGATGCTTATTTGCCTGTAGAAATAGCGCTACTGATTCTGGCCTGACAGAACTGTTTGTGTTAAATTTCTCCAGGCATCCTGTGTGGGCAGTTGGTGTGCTAGGATTGCACCCAGAGTTTCATCTGCTTCTGTAAATTTGAAGAAGTTAGGTGGTGTATCAAACAGATGGTCAACTTCATTCATTAGGAAAAACAGGTTCTCCACCCTGTCATACATACTCTGCCCTGTGGCTGGCCCTGGCTCTGCTGAAGTGCTGGGTGGTTGTGCAATCTCTGCCACTGCATGGGCATCAATCCTCTTGTTGTAATTGTCCAGGGTGAGCAGTCTTCCTACACTGCTTAAGATGCTGGGGAGGCCTCTGTTCTGCAGAGTCGCGAATTTTTCCAGGAATCTATTGATTTCAGTTTGCATATCCTGGGTCCTCCTCTCCAATGTTCCAACCAAGTTTCTCAATGTAATAACACTCTTTGCTACAGCAATTGCTTCTGTCCTGTTAGTGATTCCCATGACAGCTAATTGAGAGCTAGTCTTATAGTTCAGAGTGTTGATTATCCTTGTAGCAGTTTCTGGCATGTGTCCAAGGCTTGCCCTGGCTCTCTGAATTTCTCTGTTTGCTTTGGTGATGAGCACCATTTGCTCATCCATGGTCTCAATATATTGCCACTGTTTGGCAATGGACCTCCCAATGTTGCTCCACAACACTGCTTTCATATCAGCTGTCACCCTTTCTAATGCAAGTTCCTTCTCTAGTTCAGCAATTCTCTTTTTAAGAGCTTTCACCTCTCTGTCCTTGGCTGCCTCATTCTGTTTGCTCCTGTCAAACCTTTCATTTACCTTAGCCAAGGTTTTCTTAAGCTCATCCAGCTCTTTCATTTGAGATTCCATGGCTTGGATCTCAGCTTGCAGCTTTTGCATGTCTAAGCTAGCAGCCTGTTCTGATGTTGTAGTTGTTGCTGCTGTGGATGGTGCTGTAGTTTCTGTTTGCTGAAGAGGAGGAGTAATCTTGGGAGGGGTTTCCTCAAGATTTATTATGACAGGAGGAGGCTGGGAGGGTTGGCCCTCTTCTCTTTGCTTCAGTGTTTCCTGTAGTGCTGCCTTTGCAGCTTCAGTTTGTCCTAGCTGGTCCTGAGTCCTGACCAGCTCTTTATATAAGGACACCAGCAGATCTGTAGCATCCTTCTCTTGCCTTTGCTGGGCAACTTCATCTGTCTGTGGATGGATGGTGGCCGGGAGTTTGATCTTCTTTCTTAGGGCTGCCATGTCTGCATCCCTTATCTTCAGGAGCTCTTGGATGCCTTTGACATCTTTAGGGTCATGCCCTATCTCTATGATTACTTCTTCCAAGGACTTGATCCTATTGTCCTTGGCCTGTGATGAAGCTCTTTCTAACTCCAGCTGAGAAGCTGTGTTGTCCAGGCTGCTCTTTAATTTGTAATTTTCCAATGTCTCATCTGCCAGGGAGGCATACACCATTTCCCCAGTCTGCTTATGTAGTTCAATCTTGTCCATGGGGTGTATGTCTTTGGCAAGAACCTCCATGTTGGTTCTCAGATAGTCTGAGGTGGACTGAGGCTGCAAAGATGTAGGCATGAAGTGGCTCATCATCATTTTGCCTTCGCTCACATCGAAAGCAGACATGAGGCTCTGCTGGTTGCTAGGAGCTAGGTTTAGCAAGTGATCATATAGCTGCACCTTTATGGGATCACTCCTCCTTTTTATGTCAATGAATTGTTGTTTTATACTCGACTGTCCCTTTCTTGTTTGACTGGAGGAGCTGACCTCTCCTCCCATTGTCATGTCATGTCCTCGCTGGGATGAGCTGGCCGAAAGTTCTCCACTGGGTGGGCCCATGCCCATGGCTTGCCTTACTGCAATGTCCTCCTCTTGGGAGTCATTCAGTCTTTGTCTCTTCTCTCCCCTGATGAAAGATGAGGTGTGGGGGGTCTCTCTCTCCCTTTTCCTTGTCACATCCTCCTTTTGTGGTGTTTGGAGGACTGATGTGTCAATATTGGTGTCTGTCCTGGGAGGCACATTTGTTTGAGGCTGCTGCTCAGTATTGCCAGGTTGATCTGTCCCTTTTTCCTGCTGCAAGGGCTGTTCACTGGACTGTGCTTTTTCTTGTTGCTGTCCCAGTTCTTGCTGTTCCATTTCCTCTTGCTGCTGTAGCAAGGTGTCCACTTGTTCCTCTGTCAATACAGGTGGCTGTTCCACCTGTTTACCTTTGTCTTTGCTTGCTGCCTGGGATGTCTTCTCAGTGGTTTGCTGCTGTGATGCTGAAGATCCAGCAGCTGTTCCACTTTGCTTTCTGTAGGAGTGAGGCACCTGTGCACAAGTTTCCAAGTCAGTTTCCTTTTGTACATTCCTGGCTTCTTTCTCAAGCAATTCTACCTCAGTGAGTTGTTCTATTAGTGTACCCTCTTCCCAATCTAGTGCATTGGCATACTTTTCTATTTCCGGTTGTCTTTTATGTGCATAGTTGCCCAGTCTGTATCTAATTCTCCTGAGGGAGATACTATGATTGGGGTCATAAGGAATCCACTCAAAACTGGTCTGCAATCTGAGGCCTTCCAGCATGCTGTGTGCCTCTTTCCATCCTTCCTCTTTCTTGTTATACAGGAAGGAACCTAGCTGGCTTCTCACCTTCAGTTGTGACTTCTTGTTTCTACTCTGAAAATGAAGGTAATCTGAGTTCCCAAACTGCCTGAAATACTCCAAGGCAAACAGCCTCATGGGGACATACCTTGGCAACCTAAATGGGTTCATTTCACAGCCATATATTCTAATGACTGTGTGGTTCTGGTAGAAGTACCAGTTGCCAATATTGTAGGATTTGTTCAGATGTAGAATCCTCCTCATTTCATCGGTTAATCTAGGAGGAGGAGTGCCTTGCAGAACTGTTAGGGCCGGATGAACAAATAGATCAATGAATTCATAGTATGTATAGGGTGATACTGAGGTAAAATGAAACACAGAGGTCCAGAAAACAACTGATCTTGGGCTTCCTTGGGCATTGAGTGGCCTCAAAGGAACAGAGAAGGTAGATGGCTGATAGAAAAGGAATAAATGATAGATATATGAGGAGTATCTGAACAGTCTCTCCCTTTTCAGATTCATGAACTGATCATGGATTTTCTCTGCTATGTAGGTTGCATAATCATATTGCACAGCTGGAGGCTTACCAGGGGCAAACATGGACAGCATTGCCATTATACTTTCATCTACATCTTCCAGCCCCCTGAACCCTAGGACATAGCTAATTAGGTCCACCAGCATTCTGCCCAACTCATTCAGATAATGATACCCAATAAGAGGGGTTCTGACTGTTTCAGAGCTTGGTGTGACAAACAGTTGGTTAATTTTGATGATCTGGTCACTGGACAGCTTGATCCCTGTGTTAATTAGATTCTGCATGGACAGAGGGGTCAATTTCTTGGCTGTATTGAAGTGCAGCATCTGGTTTATGCTTTCTGGGGTGATCTGGAACAGGACTAGGCCTGTGGGGCTTATGACTGCCCTTTGGCTGGGGTCATAGCATTCCTGGCAGCTGTAAATGAGCTCTGGCATTGGATTGACTTGGGGAAGGTTGTATATGGGCAAATTTGACTCCCAAATCCCCAAGATATCTGCTCCACTGAGGTGCTGGGCTCTTAGTTCATTCAGCATTAGCACATTATACTTGGTTCCCATGGGAAACCAATCCAGCATTTGGTAGTCCATGTCTCCCAGGGCTTTCCATGCTAGTTCTTGGTGAGGGGCATTGATGGGCTTAATGTTCAGTGCAATAGGGGTCTCCATAGCTGTTCAAGTTACCAGAATTGCAAATAGACAGGTGGAATGGTGAAAACACAGTCTGGAGGCAGTCTTCTGTGGAAACAGTTAAGGTTTTGAATGTTGAAGGAGAATTCTCTCAGTAGCAATTGAAATACTACTGGATTCTAGTGATAGAACCTCTCTGTGGTGTGACTGAACTCTCTAACAGGGTGAAATATGTCTATTAGCAATTCTGCCGGGAAAACGCAGAATTACAGAGGTTTAATGGGAATTGCAGGTTTTTTAGAGCTCTGCCAGTGTTTCTTGGCCCTCACAGTGGCAATGCTGGATGAATGAAGGGGAATGAACGGTGTAAATCTAGTCTTTATGGTTCTATTATCCCTGTGAGCAATTTTGAGCTTAATGAAGGTCGTATGGAGGGCGAAATGGTCTAAATACCTGTAATTCGACGAGCAGAGGTTGAAACACAGGTGCACAGGTGCTTTTTGAGGAGGTCGCCCGGGCAAATCGGCTGGTTGGCGAAAATTCGAGCTCAAACGGTCAAGCAGAGCGCTCAGTAAAAAACACAGTGAAAATGGTAAAAACACGGAAAAAATTGGTAAATATGGGTCATTTTACCATTTGGCGCTTTTTTCTGCTGACGTCAGCATGACGTCATTGGTGGGTCATGGTGAGGTGACGTCAGCTGACGTCATCGGGCGAGGTGGCAGTGAGCGACTGGTCAAAGGTGCGGCGAGGTGGCAGCCCAGTCAGCAGTGAGGTGGGCCAATAACATAAGCGAGTACGGGCAGGCAACGACGTGGCGGTGAATTAGCGGCGGGTAGGTGGCGGTTAACGTGCAGCGGTCACGGTTAAGGCCTTAACCGTTGCAGTCTCCCAGGGCGGTTAAGGTACGGCGCGGAGGATGTCAGAGCGGGCTCCGAGATGGTTTAACGCCAGACGCGTGGAGGAGGCGTGACAAGGCGCAACGTCACTTCCCCGGAAGTTAACGTGCGGTCACGGGAGGCGCTCCGATATTGCTGTAGGCCGTCGGATCTGGTGGGCTTGATCCGACGGCTGGCGGAGGGGTAACATGCGCCTTTGATATTATGGGCGGAAAAATCAAATTTTATGGGTTTTATATGGGTTTTGCAAATGTTTTGATTAAACAGCCATGCGGTAGGATTGGGAAACGTGCCAGAGGCGGGCATTTTGACCTTTGCAAAGGTTTTATAGGCAAAATGGGTTTGGAAAGTGGGTTTTAGCCATGCAGAGGTGATTTGAAGGCAAATTGACTTGCAACAAAGGGGAAATGGGTGGAATAGGTTCACCAAAGTGGCCAGATGCCATTTGGTCCCTTTTTTGAAAAATACACGGCTATTATGCCTAGGGGAGGAAATATACATAAGATTTGGGATTTTATACACCTTAGTGTTAATAATATTAGGGGTGGGGTAAGATAAGGGAGGTTACATAGTAGAATTAGGAGTTAATATGGATGAAGGAGGGGAATTTAGAAAGGGGGTGTTAGTGATGGAGTAGAGAGGGAAAGAGAAGAAGTTAGTGATGCTCTTTGCTGTAATTTCATGGAATTCACCACTTTGTTTGCTGATAGATTAATTGCCTTGGCAAGAGACCTATTGATACTTGTGTAATGGTGATCATATTCCTTCTGCAACCACAACTGCCTACCCAACTATTTTGCCTAGCATTTTTTGTTTCTTCTTGGAGGGGCACTTGAACTTGCAACCCTCAATTGCCTTTTCTTTTCTTTGGCTTTTTCCTCTTTTTCTCTATCTACTTCTACCCTTATGTCCTCCAAGGTCCCAGATTAAACTTTTGGGAACCTTTGCTTCTCTACCTGAACTACTTGTCTGCCAAGATTAAGCTATTTGGACAGACCTCTTTCTCTATTCTACAACTCAAAATTGAAACATGGCATGATCTAGATTAAACTGTTGAATCATTCCAAAAAATTGAAATAAGGTCCTCAATACTTGAAACACTTTACCCAGCTCTTGCTTTCTAGGAAATATGGGATCTTTGGGATACCAAAGCAGAGCATATTTGGCTTTTCTCTTGCCAATCATGAAATATGAAACCTATTACTATAGGTATCCAATAGTGGCTCCACATGGGGATGGTTTTTCTTTTGAAAGACCAAGAACAGCAGGTCAGACTGCCTTGTTGCTTGACTGCCCATCTTTGTCTTTAAAATCTGCTGCATATAATCTGTCAAAATAGTGTGCTTCTTTCTTGGAGAACCTGTGAATCTATCTGCCTGTTGCTGCTAGGTGCAGCATTTGGGAAAACCTCTTTATACAATTTAAATCAAAAGAGAATATGTACAATTGCATATATACAATGAACCTCTGAATTTCTATCATAGAGAACAGTCAAAATAGTGCTTCAGCATCCTGCCATTGACAGGACCTTCATCCGGTTCAGTTACAGTCAAGCTTTTTAGGAAGTAGGTGTTATTACCTTGTACTGCTTGGACAGCAAATGGTCCTTTCCATAAAGAATCAAACTTCCCATGTTTTCCTTTCTCTTCTCTTCTTGCATCCCACTTTAAAACTTTGTCCCCCACATTGAAATCTTCAGCTTTAGTTCTTCTGTCAAAGGCCTTTTTCAGTTTCTCTTGTAGTATCTGCACTCTGCTGAAAACTTGTTCTCTGGTCTGCTGTAGACAAATTATCTGGTTAATCCTTCTTTGCATGTCATTTGGCTCTGCTTGGCTTTCTTGTAGAAGTTTCATAACTGGCACTCCTAGTGATGAAGGAAATCTGGCCTCTAATCCATAGACTAACTCATATGGGCTGGTCCCAATTGATCTTTTGGTGGTTAATCTGTCTGCCCATAAAGCATTTACTAGTTTCTTATGCCAGTTCTTTTTGTTCTCTTCCAGCACTTTCTTTATGATGTTTATCAGGCTTTTGTTTGATGATTCAGCGAGACCATTTCCTTGAGGATAGTAAGCTGTAGAATGGCCCAGAGTAATGTGAAATTTATGGCAAAAGTTTACCATCTTCTTGGATCTGAAGGCAGCAGCATTGTCTGTTATTATCTTGTCAGGGCAGCCAAACCTAGCCAGTGTATTGTTCTCCAAAAATTGAATGATTACTGAATCATTTGCTTGTCTGCATGGGGCAGCTTCAATCCACTTGGTGAAGTAGTCTGTTGCTGTTAGAATCCATCTGTGTTGCCCTGAAGATGAGGGGTGAATTTCTCCAATGAAATCCAAGCCCCATTGTTGAAAAGGTCTCTCTGTTGCAATGGGCCTCAAAGGAAGTGGCAGCAACTGTCTTTTGCCTTCAAACAGTTGGCACTTGTGGCATGATGTTGTGAATTTCTTCATATCTGAGAACATAGTGGGCCAGTAATAACCAGCCCTTAATATCTTGTCCACAGTGGACTTCCAGTACAGATGTCCACCACAGTCTCCAGCATGGAATTCTTGCATAATATTGTCAGTTTCACTCTCAAGAAGACAGTGCAGCAAAATACCTTCATGGTTTTTCCAGAGTAGATTCTCATCTATCACACAAAATTTAGATGTTTTCATTTTTAGGAACCTAGACTTAGTTCTGGACAGTCCTGGGGGAGCACACAGGTTTTGTAACACATAACAGATATCAGAGTACCATGGAGATTGTTCAAAGGCTACATTGATCTTTGGAGTCGCCAGCTCTGTTTCACTGTCCAGTTGGTTGATATCTAAGGCTTGGAAATTTGCTTCTGTCATTAACTTGGCCAAACCTTGCCCTTTTATCAGCTTTGTAGGCTTTATTTCAATGTCAAATTCAAGTATGTTTGCAATCCATTTTCCTCTCCTTCCCTCTAAGTTTTCTTGTGTGAGAATGTCTTTGACAATAGGACTTGGTACATAAGCTACAACATGGGAGTAAAGGATGTAAATCCTAAAGTCTTTGATGGCTTTGATCAAGGCATAGGCTTGTTTCTCCATTATTTGGTACTTTAGGGGGGCATCTCTAAGAGCTCTGCTGAAAAAAGCAATGGGCTTTTCATTCCCTTGGTCATCTTTCTGTAATAAAACAGCAGCAATAGTGTGTTGGGAGGCAAAGGAGAAAATGATGAAGTCTCTGTCAAACTGAGGGTTAGTTAACACTGGGGTTTGAGTCAAGGCCAATTTTATACTTTCAAAAGCTTGTTTTGCTTCAACAGTCCATTTGACCTTTGAATCTTTCTTTAGCATATTGTTTAGTAATCTGATTAATTCTGCTAAATTTGGGATAAACCTTCTCAAAAAGTTGATTTTTCCCAAGAATCCTTGCAGCTCCTTGACATTCCTTGGGTGAGGCATTTGTAGGATAGCTTGTATCCTATCTGGATCAATTCTTATGCCATCTTTCGAAATGATGTGACCTAGAAGTTTCCCTTCTTCTAAGCCAAATAAAGACTTCTTGGGATTCAAGGAAATACCATATTTCCTGCATGTTATGAAGATTTGTCTCAGATGTTTCAAGTGTTCTTGGTCAGATTTTGAAAAGGGTGTAAGATCATCTAAGTAAATGACCAAGAAATCATGAATTTCCTTTGCAAAAGCAATGTCCATTGCTCTCTGAAATGTTGCCCCTGCATTTTTCAATCCAAAGGGCATCTTCACATACTTGAAAGTACCCCATGGGGTAGTAAATGCAGTCTTGTCTTGATCATCAGGGTGTACCAGGATTTGATTGAAACCTGAGAAGCCATCCAACAATGATATTCTTGAGGCTCCTACTACTCTTTGAAGGATGTGGTCCATTTTGGGTAAGGGGTAGTTGTCTTTGAGTGACACTAGGTTCAAATTCCTTAGGTCTACACAAAGTCTAATCTCACCAGTTTTCTTTCTTGTAGGGACCAAATTTGAAATCCACTCAGAAAACCTGATTGGTGCTATGATACCAGCTTTGAACATTTTTTGTAATTCCTTTTCAATGGAAGGAAGAAGCACAGGATTGATTCTTCTCAATTTCTGTTTGAATGGTTTTTGATTAGGCTTGAGGGGAATGGTGTGCTGGATAACAGAGGTATCATAAGACTTCAAGTCTTCATAACCCCAGGCAAAGACATCTTGGAACTCTTTAAAGAGATCAACATATTTGGGTTTTTGGTCAGGGGGCAAAGCAGCAGATAGCTTTATTATTTTAGGCTTGTCAGTGGTACCAATGTTACATTCTTCAATTGTTGCATCTAATGGCTGCATCTTTGGTTTCCTGGGGACATCATTTGAGTCAAAAATATCTTCGAGTGGGGTAAGGCCTGCTGGAAGAAGATTGTCTTTGAGTTGTATGATTTCATCTTCAGCGTTGCTCAGCTCTTCACAGTCAATTTGGTGAATTTGCTGAATGTTTTCTTTGTTGAAAATGGTTGGACTGAGTAGTTGTTTTGCTGTCCTAGGTGACATTGGGTGGGCAGACTGTTGAAACTGTAATTGTGATTGACTTGCTCCATCAACAATTTGAGATTGACTTGCTGTCTCAATGTCAATATTTAATCCTGTAAACTCTTGTTGCAAGGTTAAAAAGTTGTTTATTTGCCTATCATTCTCAAATACTTGCCACTCTTTGACATTGTTTGGAATAGAAGGCCTATATTTGACCTCTGCTGTGAAACAATTGTTGGGTTGTAGTGGGAATTTGAAAGTGCTGGCAAATGTTGCCAAGCTGTGAGCATGGAGATTGTGGCCCCTTGGAATCTTTGTGATAACAAACTCGGAGAAAGTTTCTAATATTTCAATTACAGCAGACCTATAGGACCTTAATCTTTTGTCATTGGTGACAAAATCCCCTTTTACTTGTTGAATTACTAGATCAGAGTCCCCCATGATTGAGAGGCTATGTGCTTGTAATGATTTTGCAATCTTGAGGCCTAGTAGCAGAGCTTCATATTCTGCCATGTTGTTAGTGCATTTAAAGTTCAATCTATAAGCCCGGCCTTGTGCACAGGCTTTCTCTTTGTTATGTATCCATACTCCAGCTCCTGCCCCTAACTTGTTAACTGAGCCATCAAACTCTAGGACCCACAGACTATCTTGCTGGTCAGGGGATCTTAAATTCTTTTCATGGGATGGCCATGTGAGCATGAGTTGAGGTTTCTTTTCCCATTTGTCTCCTAGGATAATTTCATCATTTGTTTGACAATTTTTTACAACTAAAGGAGGGTAAATGGGTACTGTTGGGCTGATTGAAATTTGGCAGGTGCCACTTGTTTGACCAATGTTTTGTTCTTGTATGGGTGTTTCGGTCTTAATGTCATTGTTTAAGGAGCTTGTGCTGTCATTGAAGAGGATGAAGGAGTCTATGTCCGAATGGACAACATATATTGGAAAATTTTGAGGCTTTTCTTCACTGCTGACCATATATTTCATGAGTGTTTCCCTATAAAGTCTCTTGGGTTGTCCAAAGACAGAGATGGTTGCATATGACATGTCCAATTGCAGGGAGCCTTGGAGCTTGGCTCCCCATGATCTTGATAGGAGCATTCCATATTTGGGTGGGATATCAGCAACAACAACATCCATTAAAATGGTTTTGTTGGGAAATTGAACCAGAGACACACATAAATCCTTAATTAGGCCCAAGCATTTGACTTGACTAGAATCAAAAGAAAACAGGTCTTTGTATGGTCTTGTTATATCCAAGTTTAATCTTTCCATGACTGCTTTTGGCATAAGGTTGTGAGATGCACCTGAGTCAAACATTGCATTATGCAGTATTTTATCATGAACATGCAAGCTGACATAAAAAGGTAAAACCCCTGTGACTACTGTTTTTCCATCCACCTCTGGGCCAAACAGTAATTCTGGAGTGTCATCTAGCACATTTACATCATCTTTGTTGTTGGTGAGCTGAAGGGATTTTTTGATCTGTTGCTTATATATGTCATGCTTGGCTAGCTCTGAAAGGGGAATTGCTATCTTTAACTTGCCAATCTCTGTTCCTAGGTCAAAGGGTTTATCCACCTGAATTTTAGGGTCACGGATAGCAGTCCTTTCCTTGTTCATTGAATCTTCTTGTTGGATTTCATCTTGATTTTGGAACCTGCCCCTCATGCCCATGTCTTGAGGGGTAATGTTCGGATTTGGGTGAGAGGATGAGGTTGCTGTGGTCTCTTGTGGTGTGGACAGTAATTCAGTGACCTCCTCAACCACTACTTCCTTTGCAGGCAGGTTTGTTTTGTCATTAGGTTCAGTGACTGAGGTTTCTTTAGATTGCTGTTTCTCCTTTACCTTTTCAGGCTGATTTTCATTTACAGTCCGACTTCTTAGTTTGTACTGCTTATGGACTTCATAGACAGCAGTATCATATCCTTGTTTAAAGTCAAAGGATTCTCCTGATTGTGTTTGGAATGTTTTGTTTTCATCCTCATCATGGTCTTCTTGTGTTAGGAAAACATGGCTTTTACCATCCAGACCTATTAAGTTGATCTCAGGATCTTCATTGAGCTGATTAGCTGAGGAAGTTTCTGCATAATTTTCTTGAAAAGGGGGTCTGATATCTTGGTCAGCACCTGTTTTTCCTATATTGGGGTTCTGTGTTCTCCTAAAATTTGGGTTTCTAGGAGTATTGTTTTGTGGTGCTTCCCATGATGACTTTCTTTCTACTGATTCCACTCTCTCACCTAGTCTTTTCATGCTGTTTAGTATTGCATCCAACTTCTGATCAAAGCCTGAGGGCTCTTCTTTGAAACCAACCTTCTTTTCCAGCTTTGCCCTGTTTCTTTTGGCAATTAGGTTGGCCTCTACAGTGACTGCAACTCTTTGGGCTTCTGCAAGGGTTGGAGGGTCTCTTTCTCTCAACTGATAGGCCATATCAGAATCAAAACCATCAGGGAAATTATAAAGGGCCAAATCAGGAGGGGGCCTTAAGTTCTGGGGAATAGCATTGTATATGTTGTTGAACCTAGCACAATACTCCAAAACCGTTTCTTGGGGACCTCTTCTAATAGTGTTATATTCACCAAGTATATGGTGTGGATCTCTCTTTTTCTCCCATCTGTTGGTAAATTCCTAGTATAGAACTTCAGAGGTTGCAATGGAATTTGCATTTAAGGATCTAAACCAAGTTCTGACATCCCCAGTTAGGCTTTGGACAAAAATTCTCATCCTAACACTGTCATCATCTATTTCAAAGGTCTCAAAGTGATCTTGCATCTTCTTAGCATGCTGGGTAGCTGTCAAAGGGCCCTGGGAGTCAAAAAATGAGAGTCTAGTTTGGTAGTCTTGGGGTAGAGCTGGAGCATTGGCTGGTATCTGCAGAGGTGCATATCTGTTAGCCATATTTATGGGATTTATAGGGTTAATGGGAACAAATGGGACAGCTGGTATCACAGGTATAACAGGGGTAACAAGAGGGAAACTGATTGAAAGAGTATGTGCAGATGGTGAAGATGGGAGAGGAGGGCTTTGAGGTGTCGATGATGAACTAGGGGAATTAGGTGTGGAACGGAAAAGGACTTTACAAGGAGTTGGAATGAGGATAGGTTGGTCTAAGCTTATATCTGAATCAGCAGGCTTCTCCTGCTTTTGCCGTCTCCTTATGTTCTTTGGTATGATATTTGGATTATCAACAATGATGGGTTGATCAGGGTCAGGGTTTGCCCTAGTGTGCCTTGGGTTTCTTTTGGGAGCCAGCTTCTAAGTATTCTTTTAGAACTTTATACAGAAAGTTTTGTATGTACAAGGACTGGGTAAGAATTCTGGAATGACTATATAGGTCTCAAAGCTAGGATGAAGTTTCCCTAGTTAGCTCTTCCCTAAAGCTGTCCCTGTGTTTATAGAAACAGTCCTAAGGCCTCTTGGCTAGTTTCAGGCTTGATGGTAGCTTTTTGGAGATAGATAGTAATTGAGGAAATCTTAATTCCCAACGGAGTCGCCATTTATGTTAACACCCAGGTTGTTCCCTATGACTCCCAAGGGAATACGGCCGGGGTAACCACTAACCAATCTTTGGATCACTGTTTCTAGCCAAACTGTGATCAGAGAGGGCTCTCTCTTTATGATTTGTAACTGTTTATGATAGGGTTTTAGGCTAGCTATTATGTACTGGTTTTTTGTTTATGTTTTGGTTGATGAAACTCCTTTAGGTTCTAGTGAAGTAGTTTTCTGAGAGGTTGAGTACCATTGGGCAATGGAGTCTGTGGCTATATGTGTTTGAAGCTTTGAGATGAAAGATGGGACTTACAGGGCCATTTGAGTGTTCAATAGAACAGATTTTTTGATAAAAAGACTGGAAACAGGTAACACAAACAGTGAAAGCATTTAAGAATTTTCACTTGTTATCTATATGTTCCCAACAAACAGTTTTAAGAAGAGAAAACAGAGGTCTTAGGGGCAAAAATTGAATCCCTGAGAATGACTGTCACAGTAAAAAACACAGTTTTGAATTGCAGCAATTAAGAATTACAATTCTGTCACTGTATCTGAGGAAAACATGTATAATAGCTCAGTTTGAGTCCAGGGTAAACATGGTTAAATCCTGGGACTATCCTTTCACCTTGCTACCAAGTGTAAAACATTAGAACAACAAAAGAGAACAAAAGACTCAAAAACACATAACGAAGAGATTTGAGAATACTTGCTATTTTATGCAACACCCTGGAATCCTGTAACATTCATCTTTCACCACAATACATCAAAGAACACCAAGCCTTGGAAATTCCATTCTTCCTTTGTATTAATTCTCTGAAAATGTTACAACGAGCTAGAGCTCTTCAAAAGAAAATAACAACAACCCCTTCAACTGCTGTGAAGGGTGAATATATACTTGCGGTCATTTACAAAATATCTGAGTCCTGAGTTATCTCAGATTTTACTTTCTTACCAACTACTTAAGATATTATGGCCAAAATTTAATGCAGCATTGATTACAGAGTACAGGCATTTTAATGCTCTGTCAGAAGATATTTTAGCCTTTGGAGACAGCTAAGTCGGTCGAGATTTTCTGAGTAAATGCTAGAAAATCTGTCTTTAATGCTTTGTACGCTGTGTCTTGGACTTGTCACCTGTGATTGTGACTGTTGCTTGTGGTGGGCTCAATGGTCCTGCTGAGTTGGCTCAGCCTCTGCCTCTTTCCTGTAGATATTTTTCCTCAAAACTGTGCCTGCGCATGATACTTATTTGCCTGTAGAAATAGCGCTACTGATTCTGGCCTGACAGAACTGTTTGTGTTAAATTTCTCCAGGCATCCTGTGTGGGCAGTTGGTGTGCTAGGATTGCACCCAGAGTTTCATCTGCTTCTGTAAATTTGAAGAAGTTAGGTGGTGTATCAAACAGATGGTCAACTTCATTCATTAGGAAAAACAGGTTCTCCACCCTGTCATACATACTCTGCCCTGTGGCTGGCCCTGGCTCTGCTGAAGTGCTGGGTGGTTGTGCAATCTCTGCCACTGCATGGGCATCAATCCTCTTGTTGTAATTGTCCAGGGTGAGCAGTCTTCCTACACTGCTTAAGATGCTGGGGAGGCCTCTGTTCTGCAGAGTCACGAATTTTTCCAGGAATCTATTGATTTCAGTTTGCATATCCTGGGTCCTCCTCTCCAATGTTCCAACCAAGTTTCTCAATGTAATAACTCTCTTTGCTACAGCAATTGCTTCTGTCCTGTTAGTGATTCCCATGACAGCTAATTGAGAGCTAGTCTTATAGTTCAGAGTGTTGATTATCCTTGTAGCAGTTTCTGGCATGTGTCCAAGGCTTGCCCTGGCTCTCTGAATTTCTCTGTTTGCTTTGGTGATGAGCACCATTTGCTCATCCATGGTCTCAATATATTGCCACTGTTTGGCAATGGACCTCCCAATGTTGCTCCACAACACTGCTTTCATATCAGCTGTCACCCTTTCTAATGCAAGCTCCTTCTCTAGTTCAGCAATTCTCTTTTTAAGAGCTTTCACCTCTCTGTCCTTGGCTGCCTCATTCTGTTTGCTCCTGTCAAACCTTTCATTTACCTTAGCCAAGGTTTTCTTAAGCTCATCCAGCTCTTTCATTTGAGATTCCATGGCTTGGATCTCAGCTTGCAGCTTTTGCATGTCTAAGCTAGCAGCCTGTTCTGATGTTGTAGTTGTTGCTGCTGTGGATGGTGCTGTAGTTTCTGTTTGCTGAAGAGGAGGAGTAATCTTGGGAGGTGTTTCCTCAAGATTTATTATGACAGGAGGAGGCTGGGAGGGTTGGCCCTCTTCTCTTTGCTTCAGTGTTTCCTGTAGTGCTGCCTTTGCAGCTTCAGTTTGTCCTAGCTGGTCATGAGTCCTGACCAGCTCTTTATATAAGGACACCAGCAGATCTGTAGCATCCTTCTCTTGCCTTTTCTGGGCAACTTCATCTGTCTGTGGATGGATGGTGGCCGGGAGTTTGATCTTCTTTCTTAGGGCTGCCATGTCTGCATCCCTTATCTTCAGGAGCTCTTGGATGCCTTTGACATCTTTAGGGTCATGCCCTATCTCTATGATTACCTCTTCCAAGGACTTGATCCTATTGTCCTTGGCCTGTGATGAAGCTCTTTCTAACTCCAGCTGAGAAGCTGTGTTGTCCAGGCTGCTCTTTAATTTGTAATTCTCCAATGTCTCATCTGCCAGGGAGGCATACACCATTTCCCCAGTCTGCTTATGTAGTTCAATCTTGTCCATGGGGTGTATGTCTTTGGCAAGAACCTCCATGTTGGTTCTTAGATAGTCTGAGGTGGACTGAGGCTGCAAAGATGTAGGCATGAAGTGGCTCATTATCATTTTGCCTTCGCTCACATCGAAAGCAGACATGAGTCTCTGCTGGTTGCTAGGAGCTAGGTTTAGCAAGTGATCATATAGCTGCACCTTTATGGGATCACTCCTCCTTTTTATGTCAATGAATTGCTGTTTTATACTCGACTGTCCCTTTCTTGTTTGACTGGAGGAGCTGACCTCTCCTCCCATTGTCATGTCATGTCCTCGCTGGGATGAGCTGGCCGAAAGTTCTCCACTGGGTGGGCCCATGCCCATGGCTTGCCTTACTGCAATGTCCTCCTCTTGGGAGTCATTCAGTCTTTGTCTCTTCTCTCCCCTGATGAAAGATGAGGTGTGGGGGGTCTCTCTCTCCCTTTTCCTTGTCACATCCTCCTTTTGTGGTGTTTGGAGGACTGATGTGTCAATATTGGTGTCTGTCCTGGGAGGCACATTTGTTTGAGGCTGCTGCTCAGTATTCCCAGGTTGATCTATCCCTTTTTCCTGCTGCAAGGGCTGTTCACTGGACTGTGCTTTTTCTTGTTGCTGTCCCAGTTCTTGCTGTTCCATTTCCTCTTGCTGCTGTAGCAAGGTGTCCACTTGTTCCTCTGTCAATACAGGTGGCTGTTCCACCTGTTTACCTTTGTCTTTGCTTGCTGCCTGGGATGTCTTCTCAGTGGTTTGCTGCTGTGCTGCTGAAGATCCAGCAGCTGTTCCACTTTGCTTTCTGTAGGAGTGAGGCACCTGTGCACAAGTTTCCAAGTCAGTTTCCTTTTGTACATTCCTGGCTTCTTTCTCAAGCAATTCTACCTCAGTGAGTTGTTCTATTAGTGTACCCTCTTCCCAATCTAGTGCATTGGCATACTTTTCTATTTCCGGTTGTCTTTTATGTGCATAGTTGCCCAGTCTGTATCTAATTCTCCTGAGGGAGATACTATGATTGGGGTCATAAGGAATCCACTCAAAACTGGTCTGCAATCTGAGGCCTTCCAGCATGTTGTGTGCCTCTTTCCATCCTTCCTCTTTCTTGTTATACAGGAAGGAACCTAGCTGGCTTCTCACCTTCAGTTGTGACTTCTTGTTTCTACTCTGAAAATGAAGGTAATCTGAGTTCCCAAACTGCCTGAAATACTCCAAGGCAAACAGCCTCATGGGGACATACCTTGGCAACCTAAATGGGTTCATTTCACAGCCATATATTCTAATGACTGTGTGGTTCTGGTAGAAGTACCAGTTGCCAATATTGTAGGATTTGTTCAGATGTAGAATCCTCCTCATTTCATCGGTTAATCTAGGAGGAGGAGTGCCTTGCAGAACTGTTAGGGCCGGATGAACAAATAGATCAATGAATTCACAGTATGTATAGGGTGATACTGAGGTAAAATGAAACACAGAGGTCCAGAAAACAACTGATCTTGGGCTTCCTTGGGCATTGAGTGGCCTCAAAGGAACAGAGAAGGTAGCTGGCTGATAGAAAAGGAATAAATGATAGATATATGAGGAGTATCTGAACAGTCTCTCCCTTTTCAGATTCATGAACTGATCATGGATTTTCTCTGCTATGTAGGTTGCATAATCATACTGCACAGCTGGAGGCTTACCAGGGGCAAACATGGACAGCATTGCCATTATACTTTCATCTACATCTTCCAGCCCCCTGAACCCTAGGACATAGCTAATTAGGTCCACCAGCATTCTGCCCAACTCATTCAGATAATGATACCCAATAGGAGGGGTTCTGACTGTTTCAGAGCTTGGTGTGACAAACAGTTGGTTAATTTTGATGATCTGGTCACTGGACAGCTTGATCCCTGTGTTAATTAGATTCTGCATGGACAGAGGGGTCAATTTCTTGGCTGTATTGAAGTGCAGCATCTGGTTTATGCTTTCTGGGGTGATCTGGAACAGGACTAGGCCTGTGGGGCTTATGACTGCCCTTTGGCTGGGGTCATAGCATTCCTGGCAGCTGTAAATGAGCTCTGGCATTGGATTGACTTGGGGAAGGTTGTATATGGGCAAATTTGACTCCCAAATCCCCAAGATATCTGCTCCACTGAGGTGCTGGGCTCTTAGTTCATTCAGCATTAGCACATTATACTTGGTTCCCATGGGAAACCAATCCAGCATTTGGTAGTCCATGTCTCCCAGGGCTTTCCATGCTAGTTCTTGGTGAGGGGCATTGATGGGCTTAATGTTCAGTGCAATAGGGGTCTCCATAGCTGTTCAAGTTACCAGAATTGCAAATAGACAGGTGGAATGGTGAAAACACAGTCTGGAGGCAGTCTTCTATGGATACAGTTTGAGGTTTTGAATGTTTGAAGGAGAATTCTCTCAGTAGCAATTGAAATACTACTGGATTCTAGTGATAGAACCTCTCTGTGGTGTGACTGAACTCTCTAACAGGGTGAAATATGTCTATTAGCAATTCTGCCGGGAAAACGCAGAATTACAGAGGTTTAATGGGAATTGCAGGTTTTTTAGAGCTCTGCCAGTGTTTCTTGGCCCTCACAGTGACAATGCTGGATGAATGAAGGGGAATGAACGGTGTAAATCTAGTCTTTATGGTTCTATTATCCCTGTGAGCAATTTTGAGCTTAATGAAGGTCGTATGGAGGGCGAAATGGTCTAAATACCTGTAATTCGACGAGCAGAGGTTGAAACACAGGTGCACAGGTGCTTTTTGAGGAGGTCGCCCGGGCAAATCGGCTGGTTGGCGAAAATTCGAGCTCAAACGGTCAAGCAGAGCGCTCAGTAAAAAACACAGTGAAAATGGTAAAAACACGGAAAAAATTGGTAAATATGGGTCATTTTACCATTTGGCGCTTTTTTCTGCTGACGTCAGCATGACGTCATTGGTGGGTCATGGTGAGGTGACGTCAGCTGACGTCATCGGGCGACGTGGCAGTGAGCGACTGGTCAAAGGTGCGGCGAGGTGGCAGCCCAGTCAGCAGTGAGGTGGGCCAATAACATAAGCGGGTATGGGCAGGCAACGACGTGGCGGTGAATTAGCGGCGGGTAGGTGGCGGTTAACGTGCAGCGGTCACGGTTAAGGCCTTAACCGTTGCAGTCTCCCGGGGCGGTTAAGGTACGGCGCGGAGGATGTCAGAGCGGGCTCCGAGCTGGTTTAACGCCCGACGCGTGGAGGAGGCGTGACAAGGCGCAATGTCACTTCCCCGGAAGTTAACGTGCGGTCACGGGAGGCGCTCCGATATTGCTGTAGGCCGTCGGATCTGGTGGGCTTGATCCGACGGCTGGCGGAGGGGTAACATGCGCCTTTGATATTATGGGCGGAAAAATCAAATTTTATGGGTTTTATATGGGTTTTGCAAATGTTTTGATTAAACAGCCATGCGGTAGGATTGGGAAACGTGCCAGAGGCGGGCATTTTGACCTTTGCAAAGGTTTTATAGGCAAAATGGGTTTGGAAAGTGGGTTTTAGCCATGCAGAGGTGATTTGAAGGCAAATTGACTTGCAGCAAAGGGGAAATGGGTGGAATAGGTTCACCAAAGTGGCCAGATGCCATTTGGTCCCTTTTTTGAAAAATACACGGCTATTATGCCTAGGGGAGGAAATATACATAAGATTTGGGATTTTATACACCTTAGTGTTAATAATATTAGGGGTGGGGTAAGATAAGGGAGGTTACATAGTAGAATTAGGAGTTAATATGGATGAAGGAGGGGAATTTAGAAAGGGGGTGTTAGTGATGGAGTAGAGAGGGAAAGAGAAGAAGTTAGTGATGCTCTTTGCTGTAATTTCATGGAATTCACCACTTTGTTTGCTGATAGATTAATTGCCTTGGCAAGAGACCTATTGATACTTGTGTAATGGTGATCATATTCCTTCTGCAACCACAACTGCCTACCCAACTATTTTGCCTAGCATTTTTTGTTTCTTCTTGGAGGGGCACTTGAACTTGCAACCCTCAATTGCCTTTTCTTTTCTTTGGCTTTTTCCTCTTTTTCTCTATCTACTTCTACCCTTATGTCCTCCAAGGTCCCAGATTAAACTTTTGGGAACCTTTGCTTCTCTACCTGAACTACTTGTCTGCCAAGATTAAGCTATTTGGACAGACCTCTTTCTCTATTCTACAACTCAAAATTGAAACATGGCATGATCCAGATTAAACTGTTGAATCATTCCAAAAAATTGAAATAAGGTCCTCAATACTTGAAACACTTTACCCAGCTCTTGCTTTCTAGGAAATATGGGATCTTTGGGATACCAAAGCAGAGCATATTTGGCTTTTCTCTTGCCAATCATGAAATATGAAACCTATTACGATAGGTATCCAACACCAGGTATCACTTTTCATACATTTTCAGACTTGGATATTCCTGAAGCACAACATTACAATCTGAAGACCACAATTCATTCAATTTTCACAACAGATCATTGAAGCATAAAACAACCCAACTTTGAATCACTGAACCACTGAACCCTGTCAATCACCAGTTACCAGAACACAGAGCAGACTACAGAACTCTATAATAACAGTCAGACCCCACTGTAAACCCAAATCAAGCTTCAAAAGATATACGCTACTTTAATGAGCAGAAACCGCGTATACACGCCCTTTTACCGAAGCCAACCTGCGTACAGATCTAAAAATAAACTTTCTCAATTTGCAGCTGTACCAAATATTAGTTAGACTCAGAACGTAACATTGCGACAATATGCAGATCTAGAAATACGCATAATCAACCATATCATGATAGTGCATTTCAAACCATTAGATCCCGATCTATCCTTAGATCTAGTCTTCCATTAACCGATGTGATCTCTCCTTGGCTTAGATCAACCAACTCAGAACCTGCATATCAGATCTCTTTCTCTCTTAGATATTCATGCCTTGTCGAAAGATGATATTTGCCTAATGATCTTCTTCTCCTTATATAGCCTTAGGCCTTTCTCAATACCAAGAGCCAAAACCATAGTAACACAATACCATCAACTTTAAAACTAGGGATCGACACGCCCGTCGAGACATAATGGTCCGAAATCATAGGCACAACTTCCAAGGTCTAACCACCATGAACCAAAGGAACCTTTCCACATACACGCGCTTTTTCTGAATCGAACTTGCGTGTACACGCGACTTGGGCTTAACGAAACAGCGTGTATGAGCTTCCTTGGCATGCTGTACTGAGATATGTCTTCTGATTAAGTTGCCATCACCTGTACCAACCTCTGAGCACCTGTACCATCCACTGAGTGAGTTGCCATCAAGGACAACACTTGAACCATAATGCCAACATTGGGTATCTGAGATCACAAAGGAAAAATGGAGAGCTGTGTTGAAGGGTCAGGCAGCCTGTGATAGCTAAGTCTAGTTGAGACCAAATAATTGCGACAAACAAGGTTCTCGAGGGAGAGAAGAAGTTCCTGAGTCAGGAATAGCTTGGGGGGAGACTACTGACGTGTAGGCTTTGATCAGGTCTGGTTGCTGATCAATTTTGATATATTATGCATGCCAGATAAGGTTGGGAAGAAATTCTTTGATTAGGTCTCATTGCTGATCAATTTTGGTATATTGTGCATGTCAGATAAGTAAGAAATCTCATTATATTTAAACCTATGATAATCTTTCATAAGCTAGATTTTGCGTTCTAGAAGAGAGCAGGCTAGATTTAGGAAAAACTATATAGAAGTTTATTTGTAATTATTTCTATTTTGGTAGTTGGTAGATTCATCTCTTATTAAATAATAGATTTAATAAAGAAACAACAGAATAGTTACACAATAAGTTATAAGTTTTTTTATTTACCCTAAACATCCGGAGGATCAAATTCTTGTTAAGAAATAGGCACAGTAAAGAAATATTAAACATGTAATATTTTCATGTTGAAAGATATGTAAATTTGACTACTGTAGATAAGAGATAAAGAACCTTTATGTCAAATAAAGATTGCAATAAACGTAGCCCGAACCTGGGTATGTTTGCTAATTAACAGTTCAGACACTTGAAAAGTTACTGTCGAAATTTCCATCACAGCAATAGTAAAACTACAATTATAATGTAGGGAGTAGTCTTCCTGATCCTTTTGGTAATTATTAGCAAAAACCCTGAATCTAGGGTAAAAGAAAACAGAGGCATTCGTTTAGGTGTCGACCCAGTAAATGTAGTAAAAACAAGATTCATGAGAAACAAGATTGCAGATGTGTCCAAATATATTAGGACATGTGGAAGAGAAAATCAAGAATGAAATACCCCCAATCGGGGTGGAAGAGGTGGCGACGTGCGGGAACATAATGAAGGCAGGAAGGTGGCAGTGTAGACCACCACGAAACAGCATGATTATACAGGATGTTGTGACAGTTTGCAGGTTCGGCAGATTCCTGAGGAATATAAGGGACAGAGTAATGAAGGAGGAAGGTGGCAAGAACAACGGTGATCAAATGATGGAAGATGGTAAGATCGGCGGCGATCAAATGATGAGGCGTCGAGTAGCTGGCACATGATTAGTAAGGGTAGGAGAGGGCGATCCTAAGGACTGCATGCGGTAAAGAAAGGAGAAGCAGGGATTTAAATGCTGGGTGGCATGTTCTGCAACCTGCCTTGGGAGTAGGAACATATACATGAATCAATCCACTACCTATACTGAGATTACAGGCAGGAGTATAGAAATGGAAAGAGGTTTATTAGTTGTTGAAGACCGTCGAAAGGAGAAGGACTGGGAGTTCACCTATTTCAATATCAGTCAGAAGACAGAGTGTGAGAGCATGGGGAAGGCAGAGGCCAACACGAGCAAGGGAGGAAGCCGGACAGGTCAGGATAAAACCATGCAAGGAATGCGGGTGGACATAGATCAGGGCTAGGCGGAGACAAAAGAACAGATGTTTAGGGAGGAAGAGAAGACCACAGAGAAGCTTCACCAAATCCACTCAAGGAAAGGAGGAGTAGGGAAAGTCAGAAACCCCGAGAGAGACCAACAAGAGGAGAAAATGAACCTAGAAAAGAAAACCCGAGGGCCTGGAGGTGAGGAATTTACAGGGAATATATCCTTCGAAGTTGGACAGGGAAGCAGGACAACCACCCGGAACAAACCCACGTGCCCAGGTCGAGGAAGAGGACGCAGGGGCAGAGATAGAGGTCGTCAACTTGGCAGACAGGAATAGAGACCAACATCTCTAGTTGGCCAGAGACGTGGCCGGAAAACTATGAAGCATATGGTACAGGAGGCCGAAAAAGCATATAACGAAGGCACCGACGCTGATATCTGCAGGATAATCCAAGAACTAGAGGCCAATGCACTGCAGGAGGACTCAGAACCAGAGATGGAGGACTGGGGTAACTTGATTCCGGACCCGGGTAATACCAGGGGACGCCTGTCTCTTTACAAGCAGGCCCTTCATGTATACTGGGTATTAAAGAGATTACTGGAAAAAGCTATGGAACAGGTGGCAATGGAAATGGCAGAGATGGCTCAGGGCATCCCAAACTTAAGGAGAGAAATGAAGAACCTCCAGATCACTCTGCTCATGCAGGACAACAAGTTAGAAGAGATTCAACAACAACTGAAGAAGATAGTTCCAGTAACAAAAGATGAAGACATCCCTCCTGAAAACACGGTAGATTAATCCTTCAAGTTGTGCTCATGGTTTCCTTGATAGTTAGTCAAGAAGTAGCTCTCCTTTTGTTTATAGTTTCTAATGATGATAGGAAATCAGTTTAGTATTTTTGGCAGTATAGTTCACCTGGCATGGATAGACAGACTTATTCTTTTTTGCTACTGGTCGGCTTATAAAGACTTAAGGTGGCCAACAGACTCGGTTTCCCTCCGGGGCGGGTTGAGGCCACCAAATGCTTGTACTTATTTCAACCTGGTTCAATAGAAAATTAAAGGTCCTACTTTAGCTTACAAAAAAAGAAAGAAAATCAAGAATGAAATAAGCAGAAATGACTTGCCCTTCTATATTTTCCAGAACAACTATTTTTATTTTCAGAAGGTTATATATATATATATATATATAATCAAACCCTTAACATATAAACAAAGATGAAATGACCATATTATCACACATAGTCGAAGTTTAAGCATTTCTAAACCAACAATTTAGCATACAGTCCTCTAGACGAAAATGTCAGACAAAACAATGAGTATATATAAATATTAACTCAAGAATTGTTCAGAGCATAAGTCTTAAATCATACAGTAAATGATACATCTAACCATTTCATCACAAAGAGTAAAGCAGGTTTTTCTTCCTAAAAACTAGTAAACAAAAGGCGGTTGATTTCTCGGCTCTTACAACCTTACATGAGCCAAATATCATCTGCCTGTTAAAGGCTAGAGTTAATTTAACACAAAAAATGCAATAACAACTTGAAAACATTTCAGTTAATCTTCCCTCGGAAACTGAGGGCATTAGCAAGAGAAAACCCTCTCTATAAACCCTAGACTAGAAAATTTATGTACCCGGAAGGGAACTGATCATTTGGCTCTACACACAGACAAACTGAGCCTCAGCTAACTCCTCGAGAGCCATCAGTTTACCTGCAAGAAGCCTCCATCAAGTGGGAGGAGTGACAGAGGTTATCATTCGAATTATAACCAGAAATTAGATCGATGAAACTGAAAAGAACTGTGCACGGAAAAGAAAAAGAAAATTTTCCTAAATTACCTGAGCGAGACCAAATATAAAACCCTCCTTCACGCATGTTGCCGAAATACGAAGTCCGAGAGCCCGTGGTAACTGTTGAAGGAGCCATAATAGTTTAGCAAAGCATTCATGGTGGCAACTAGCAAGAATAAAACAAAACTACAAGTAAACTGTAAGTAGAAGGCAGAGGAAGTCACCTATGGCTGGAAGACTCCATATAGAGCATATATAAATCCTCTTCCAGGGAAGAAAAATGAGAATGAGACAGAGATTATACTAGATACATAGAAATTTGAAACCTACTCCCACCGTCCGATCACAAAAATAGTTGGAGATCACAAAGGGAAGGCAAATCCCAAGGTCGGTAACAGAACAGACCTGCATTAAAGTTTTCTGATGAGCCACCTCACCGCCTAGGTCCTCACATAAGATGAGAATTAATACAGCTGTAAGGAGGCTGTAGTGGTGGCTTAAATGAGCATAGACGAAACTACATATAATCATTGTTAAGCCATAAAGTCCCACCTTAGTTCGGATAATTTGCCAACAGAAAGGCCTGTTTCACATCAATAATAATGGGTCTGTAATGTTTAATAAAATAACCTCTGAATACTGTAAAAGACTTATTTTATATATATTTATAGACTTGTCAAATCAAGTAGGACCGCACCTTTTCACATATAATAATTTCAATTATTGTAATATGCAAATTTCATTCGAAATCATATCATGGATGGTGACCGTTGATATTTACTCGGTGAAAGTATTAAGTAGAAAAAGTATAAAGTAATTTTTTTTTTACGTTGATGAGGATTTGTTACATATGGTATCAGAGCTCTCAGGTTGCCAAACTGAGACCTCTGGAATAAACAACTAACAAACTCGGTGATGTGCAGGTAGGAATCAGGGAACAGTCAGCATGAGGAGAACTGGGAACCTACCATAATGGGAACATGACCAACATCATTTTAGGAAGGCAATCCTAAGGTTTGGGTGCAGCTCGACGATGAGCTGCAAAATCCCAATACAGATATCCAGGTGATTGAACAAGAATTGAAAGGTGAGATGGCCCAACTCTGGGCAGAGAATGAAAGATTAATGCAGGAGCAGGAAAAGATCCTGAAAAGTCTCTCAGATAAACAGAATCATTGGCCACTAGTCCCCAACCCTGAGCACGATAATATGACAGGGGAACAAGAGTTTCGCACTGAGGATGTGGAAACAAAAAGTGGTGAAGAAAATCATGAAAAAGAATTAGACAATGTGTCCAATCACAAGACTCAGAAAAGGCAGAAAATGGAACTTCAAGGGGAGTTTCCAAAAAATCAGTCCTCCTCTCTTCGATGGTGAACAAGAAGAGGCGGCAGAAGCATGGATCATTAATATGAACAATTATTTCTAGTTGTATGGGTATGATCATAATCTGCAGGCCCAAGTGGCCATTTTCTAGCTACAAGGGAAAGCCACATTATGGTGGGAGGAAGTAAAAACAATTTACAGAGTCAATGAGCAAAACATAACCTGGGAGAAATTTTAGAGATATTTTAAAGAAAAATATCTAACGGAAATATTTTATGATGAAAAATCAAAAGAATTCCATGATCTCCAACTAGGCCAAATAACCATTGACAAGTTCATAACAAAGTTTACATCATTATTGCAATATGTCCCTTATATTCATGAAGAAAAGGCAAAGGTGCAACGGTTTATGAGAAATCTTCCGCTATTCATGAAAGAATGACTGGAGTTTGAGAACCCAAAAACCATGGATGAAGTTATTTTTACATCACGGATTTGCTGCCAACAAAATAAACCAAAGGGAGATATGAGCAAGAGATGGGCTGAGAAAAGAGGAAGTAAATTTGTTCCCAACCACAAGGGAAATGAGGGCATGGGCAATAAGGGATCATACAAGGGACAAGTAAACTGAAATATGAATAGGAATCAGCCTAGATTTAAAGTACTAGGCGAAACTAGGACAAATGAGCAAGTTGGCAGAAATGAAGCAGAACTAACTAACAGACCACTTGTACAATATTGGGGATGTGGAGGCCCGCATTATGTCAAAAACTGCCCTCACCGCAAAGGAGAAGATCAGATCTCACAAATTCAGGAGGCATCTACTGTGGGAGAAGTGGCTAGAAGAATTCCTAAAATTAATGCAACCCTTGAAGATCATCAGGTAGAATTTTAGCCAACCATCGTTGAATTTGAAGGTACTCTTTTTGACCAAATTTGTTCTATTTTAATTGATCCTGGGGCCACTTTGAGTTACATTAGTCCCAATATTGTGGAAAAATGTAATTTTCAAGCTGTTAAATTTAAAAATCCTTGGTTAGTACAGCTAGCCACATGAGTTAAAATGAGAGTTTTGTCTAAAGTAAGTAACTGTTCGGTAAAATTACCTAATTAACCTATCATAGCTGATTTAAATGTGTTGCCTCTAGGGTCATATGACATCCTTATAGGAATGGACTGGTTGGAAAAACACTGGTCCCTCATCAACTGTAAAACCAAAACTATTAGTTACCGGGATGAGGAGGGACAGAGACAGGAAATTCAAGGTGTCCAAAAACCTCTACAATTAAGACCTATAACAACCTCCCAATTAGAAAAGTGCATCAGAAAGGGTTGTCAATAATATGCAATACAAGTAGGGTATGCTGACTCTAAAGATAAAACTGTTTTATTGGAAAATATAGTCGTGATACAAAATTTTCCAGATGTATTTCCTGAGGAAATTCTAGGTCTACCCCCAAAAAGAGACATAGATTTTACTATTGAGTTAGTTCCGGGAGTTGCCCCAGTTTCCCGAGCACCTTACCGAATGAGCATTCCAGAGCTAACAGAATTAAAAATGTAGCTTCAAGAATTGCTTGATAAAAAGTATATCTATCCCAGTGTGTCCCCTTGGGGAGCTCCAGTACTGTTTGTTAAAAAGAAGGACGAGACCCTGCACATGTGCATGGATTATCGTCAGCTAAATAAGCTAACCATTAAGAACAAATACCCCCTCCCTTGTATAGATGAGTTATTTGACCAGGTGAAAGGTGTGACCATATTCTCAAAGATCGATCTCCATTCTGGATATCATCAAATCGGGATAAAGGAAGAAGATATTGCAAAATTTGTGTTCAGGACCCGTTATGGACATTATGAATTCGTAGTTTTGTCGTTTGGGTTAACTAATTCCCCAGAAACCTTCATGTGCCTCATGAACAGTATATTCCATCAGTTCTTAGAAAAGTTTGTATTAATCTTTGTTGATGACATACTGACCTACTCTCGAAACATAGAAGAACATAAGGAGCATCTCCGTATTGTTCTGCAAGTCCTAATAGAACACCAATTGTACGCCAAGTACAGTAAATGTGTTTTCTTTAAAGAGACAATCTAGTACTTGGGACATCTCATCACCAAGGATGGAATCACAATAGACCCAGAAAAAATAAGAACTATCATGGAATGGCCAGTACCGAAATATGTAGCTGACATAAGATCGTTCATGGGCTTAGCGGGATACTATCGAAGATTTGTGGAAGGTTATTCTAGAATGGCATATCCTATTACCTCTCTGCAAAATAAAGGAAAGGCTTTCAGATGGACCCATGACCATCAAAGGAGCTTTGATCAGCTCAAACATTTACTTACCACTGCACCCATTTTGAGCATTGTTGATCCCAACAAAGAGTACGTGGTTTGTACCGATGCTAACAAGGAAGGTGTAGGTGGCGTATTAGTGCAAGAAGGCAAAGTTGTTGCCTGCAAGTCAAGGACGCTTAAAGAATATGAAAAAAAGTATTCAACATATGACTTGGAGCTGCAAGCAGTAATTCATGCCTTAAAGATGTGGCAGCATTACCTGTTAGGTAAGAAATTTTTGTTGATGATTGATCACCATAATCTAATTAACTACTTCAAATAGCACACTTTAAATGCTAGGCAAGATCGTTGGGCAGATTTCCTAAGTGAATTCGATTTTGAAATCAAATATTTGAACGAAAAGGAAAACCAGGTGGCAGTCGCTTTAAGTCGAAAGGTAAATTGTTTATATGAAATTTCTTTCAGTGAATCACGAACTACTTTTTTTAAGCAGATTCATGAAAGAACCATGCAAGATTTAGTATATAAATATTTATGGCAGCAGGGAAAAATTCCAAACAGCCATGAATAGTGATTGGGATATGGAATAAATGTAAAAGGTTTGCTGATTTATAGGAAAAGGATATATGTGCCTAACCAAAAACATCTTAAATATTTAATTTTAGATGAATATCATAAGATTCCTTATGTCGGCCACCCTGGATACCAGAAAATGATTTCTGCCTTGAGGAAGGAATTTTTTTGGCCTAGTATGAAGAAGGAGGTAGCAGAATATTTAACCAAATGTCTGGAATCCCAACAAGTAAAAGTTGAGCACCAACACCTAGCAGGATTACTCCACCCTCTTCCTATCCCTGAATGGAAATGGGAAACCATATCCATCGATTTCATTACCGTATTGCCCAAGTCCAAAAGGCAAAATGACTCCATCATGGTGGTGGTGGACAAATTGAGCAAGTCTGCTCATTTCATACCTATCCAGTCAACTCATAAAGCAATACATATTGCTAACATTTTTATGCAACACATTTTCAAATTACATGGAATCCCTAAGATGATCATTTCCGACCGAGATGTAAAATTTACATTAGCCTTCTAGAAGGCCATTTTTGAGGGATTGGGTACACAACTGCACTTCAGCACTGCATATCATCCTCAAACATATGGGCAAACTGAACGAGTAAATAAAGTTGTTGAAGACATGCTACGATCGTACGTAATGCAATAGCCAACTAAGTGGGAGGACTACCTACACTTGGTAGAATTTGCCTAGAACAACAGATACCATGCATCCTTACAGATGAGTCCCTTTGAGGTATTATATGGGCACAAGTGCAGGACACCCTTGAGCTGGAGTGGTCTAGAGGATAAGTTGATGTTAGGGCCAGACATGTTAGAAGACATGGAAGAAATGGTGAGAAAGGTTTGAGTCAATTTAAAAGTTGCTAAGGACCGACAAAAGAACTTTGTTGATCGAAAGAGGAGCTTCCGGGAATTCCAAGTAGGAGATCATGTTTACATTAGAGTAAAAGCTAAGAAAAGAACCTTGCAATGGTCCAAATGTGCTAAATTAGCACCCCGATTCTGCGAGCCTTTCCAAATTCTAGCTCGAATTGGACCGGTGGCTTACCAACTTTCCCTACCCAGTCACATTCATATACACAATGTCTTTCATGTTTCTCTACTTAAGAAATATGTTTATGATGCTAATCACGTAATCAAATGGAAATACATTCAGGGAATGTATACATATATATATATCTATATATATATATACATATATATATATATACAGATATATATATATATATATATATATATATACATATATATATATATATACATATATATATATATATATACATATATATATATATATACATATATATATATATATACATATATATATATATATATATATATATATATATAGATATATATATATATATAGTTACATATTTAATAAAACAAACTAGTTAATGACTTAATTCATTTTGTTGCTATGTTTAGGTCGAACCGGAAGGCGAGTTCCTGGTCAAACCTCTGGCTATACTAGATCGGACAGGTGTAATGCTACAGAAACGAGTTATCACCCAAGTCAAAGTGCACTGGCAGCACTATGAGCTGGAAGAGGCCACCTGGGAAGATGAGCAGATTATGAAAGAAAAATTTCTGGGTCTATTTTCAGAAGGAGAACATCGGGACAATGTTCCATTTCAGGGCGGGGAGATGGAATGTCCCCAGTTAATGTAAATATTCATTTTACTGCAAACAAACAAACTGTTACTTTTTTTTCCCCTGGAGAAAAGTTGTAATTTTCATTAATGAGGAAAATTACATTTTGCAGATGCCCATGGCATATACTATACTTTGGGCTAGAAAGCCTATCTTGTTTGAGAAATAAAAATTTGAGGTGTACTCCACGCAGCGAGACACTACTCTGATACTAATATTTGCAATATAAGATAGGTACTTACTCTACGCATAGAGTATCAAAAAAATTAATTGTCATGTATAAGTCTGCTTGATGATGCATATATATAAGATTATATAAAGACAAATAAACAAAAATATATTTCAAGCTCCTTTAGAGCTAGATATTCTGATATGTCTATAAAAGGTCGATGATAGTACTGATGGAAGGTTCCATCCTTTTGCTCCAGTATGCTCCATGTTCCCATAGGCCTCTGCACTGCTTCCTTGGATAGTAGACCGGCAACTGCGTTCTGCTCCCTGTATATATGTTGACAATTAAATGTGTCAAATAAGTTTATGAGTCTATGGGTTTCTTCCATGATGTGTCTCAGAGAATAAGCATTACAATTTGTATTTTTGTTTATCCAATTGCATACTGTTTTTGAATCTCCAAAAAGTTGTAAGTTTCTGCATTGTTTTTCCAGTGCAAAATGTATGGTGTATTTTGCTGCTGAAAGCTCAGCAAAATTGTTCGTCCCTCTGCCCAAGCCCATTTGAATTTTGTAATAATGAGTTGGTGTAAGATGTAGGACAGTGCCCCCCCCCCCACATCCCATGTCTTGTGCTAAGCCGTCAAAATATGCCCAGGGATGTGTTTAGTTTATGCTCTCTGGTATGATATGCCTAGGATTGGAATTAGGATCCTCTTCTGGGATCAGTTTATAGTCAGCGAATATTTGAGCAGTGATGGCTGGCCAGTGGGGGAGGGAGTTCTGAAAAATAAATCTATTCCGGGAAATCCATATGGCCTAGCAAGTAAGGGGAGGTTCCTAGCTTTCACTGAGGGTACAGTAGACCACCATCCCTCCCAAGCTTCCCAAACAATCGTGCCCTGCCAATGTGGGAGCGAGGGTATAAGTGTATAGTAGTCCATAGCTCTTTTCTGAATGGGCATGTAAGGAAGAGATGGTCCACTGTTTCATAGTCGGATTTGCAGAGGCCACACCAAAAGGGTCCATGAAAAGATCTTTTGATAAGATTTTCTCCTGTTGGGATTTTATATCTCAGAATGGTCCACATGAGGAGCCTCATTCTGGGAGGTTCTTTTAGTTTCCATAAAATTCACCACCAAAGTTCACACAGTGGAGGTTTCATTGGGTTCATAAGAGTTATATAACCCACTTTTGGTGTATATTTCCCATGCTTCTCATGTGCCCAGATTAATTCATCCTCCCCTTCCTGTATCCTGATATGATATTCCATGAGGGCCTCTGTGTATTCTTTCCAGTGTTGTTGCCATGGTTGAGGTATTTGCAATATCCTCCCAGATTTCTAGGCTTGTTACAAAAAGGTAGAGTGTTCATTGTCAGCTATATGACTAAGATGTGTGATCCATATGGCAATGAGGTGTGTTCTAAGCTCCTGTTGGAGCCTATGAGCGTTCCCACATCCAATCCAGGGATCAATCCCTATTCTAACGACATCTCCTGACATTATTCTCCATGTGCAGCCTTCCCTGATAAGGGGAATTGCTTGTAGGACTACTTTCCATATGTCTGATTTTCTGGCTTGTATCCACTGGGGTTGTCGAAGCCAATCCATGAGGTTTAAAGGAGCTATGTATTTATAGATAGCCACCTTAGTCCACAGGGTATGTGATGTGACTAGCTGCCACCCTAGTTTTGCCGCCAAGGTTGTGGAGAAAGTGCCAAGGCTTTTGATTCCCCATCCTCCCCATTTCTTTGGGAGAGCCAGGGGTTCCCAATTGGTCCAAGAAAATATCCTTCCCGGATGCTTCCCTTTCAACAAGAATCTGCAACATAGGTTTTTTTATTCTGGCCAATATTCCCCTTGGTATCCATGCTAAAGACATCCAGTATACTGTGGTTACTTCCAGAACTGCTTTTATGAGGATCAAACTTCCTGCTCTTGATAAGTATTTGTGTAACCAGATGGTTAGCCTTTTTTCCATTTTGGTTATAAACCAGATCCAATCAGCATTCTTATATCCAAGGGGCTTTAATCTATAGCCCAAGTATTTAAGTCCCACATCCAAGCGCTGGAGGGTATATGGGAATATTCGCAAGGCATACTGAATCTCGTATGGTGAGCACCCTATAGCCGTTATTGTGGACTTTGTATCATTAACCAACATTCCAGTAGCTGCTAGAAAGATAGTGAAAGAGTTGAGAAGAGCAGTCACGTCACCAATACTCCCATTTAGGAAGAGCAGCACATCGTCAACAAAGAGCAAGTGTGTCAATGTGCATCCTTCTATGATTCGGATCCCCCTTAGCCTACCTTGTCGGTGTTCCTCCTTTAAGATACTGCTGAGTCCTTCCATGATGAGTAAGAAAAGTAGTGGGGATAATGGGCATCCTTGTCTGAGACCTCTTTCGGAGTGGAAGAAAGGAGAGGCCACACCATTTATAAGAACATTGAATGTTACATTAGTAATACAACACATAATCCATCTTATGAATTCATATGGAAATCCCAAGTGTGTTAATATCACTCTAATGTATAGCCGAATTACTCTGTCAAAGGTTTTTGAGAGATCGATTTTTAGGACCATACCTTTCAACTTCTGGGTTTGAATATAATGTAGAATTTCTTGAGTAGTTTCGACCGCTTCATGGATTTGTCTATTTTGAAGGAAGGCAAATTGTTCAGCTGAGATGTGGTTTGATAAGATCGGGCGAAGGTGATTGGCTATAATCTTGGAGATGATATTGTAGATACAGTTAGACAAAGAAATGGGCCAAGAGTCATTGAAAGAGGTGAGGTTGTCTGATTTGGGTATGAGGGAGATAAAGGTTATGTTGTAGGCTTCATACATTCTTCCAGAGGATCTGCATTCTTCTATAACTTGTAGGAGGTCCCCACCCAGAGTATCGAAGAAAGCTAGATAGAATTCCACATTCCAGCCATCCGGACCTAGGCTTTTGTCTCGCTTAAACCATCTTAGGGTGGATTCCAGTTCTCCCAGGGTGACCTCCTTTGCCAATTCCAAGGCTTCCTCTTGGTCAACAAACCTTGGAAATAATTGAGCTGTCCTCATGATTTCATCTAGGGTGGAATTTGGGGGAGTCTTATAGATATTACTGAAGTGGGTTGTGGCCATAGTTGCTAATTAGGGGAAGGTGTTCACTAGTTCTCCTTGTTCATATGCTAGCTGGCAAATAGTATTTATAGCTTTGCGTCCATTCGCAAATTTATGGTAGAACTTGGTGTTATCATCTCATTCCTTGAGCCATATGGCTCTGCATCTAAATCTCTAGCTCTCCTCCCTATCCTTAAGAATCTGACTTCTCTTAGCCAGAAGAGAGGTTATCTGTTCTTTGTGTTCTGGGGAAGAGAAGATCCCCCCAAATGCATTCTCATAATCCTCTATGGCTTCTTCAGTCATTTTGAGGATATGGTCTTCCTGGGTTCTCTTCTTATGTGCCCATTTTTTGGAGAGATTTTTTAGTTCTCTCAGGTTTTTTGCAAATCCTTCAGAGATAGTCCTATCCGCCACAGGGGGATGAGCCTTCCAGAAATCGATTACTAGATGGATATAATTCGCATCTCATAGCCATGCAATGTTGAATTTGAAGGGACCTTTTGGTTTTTTCATACCCCCTTTGATTTCTAGATAGATCGGCCTATGGTACGATAATCCCCCTAAGCCCACCCACTGTCTAAATCCCTGCCCCAAGTTTAGCAATTCATCCTTGATGAGGAATCTATCTAGTATTCTAGAGAGACTGTCCACCTCTGTTCTGTTATTTATCCAAGTAGTTAAGATTTTTGAGGAGGGGATACCAATGAGATTATGATCCTCCAAAATGGTCTCAAAAGAATCTGAGAGGTTATCTCTTTGTGCATTGTGCCCCCATGATTCCGCAAAGCCAATGGAGAAATTTACATCCCCCCGCCCCAAAATGAGCTTGTCATTTTGAAGGATGTGTGATTCTAACAGTTTGCTCCAAAATCCTTCCCTATTGTGATAGGGTCCATATATGTTGATAAAACTAAGCTCAAAATCGAGTTCAGAGGAGTACATGTCTGTTCCTAGGTGACCTGAGCTCCCCCAAGTATTACAGATTCTGATGGAACAGTTGTTTACACCCAGTGCGAGACCCCCAGAATGCCATGTTGCATCTAGGGCATAAAATGTCGAACCAGATAGCCACGATTTAAGAAGGTGGGTAATGACACAACCTTGACCTAGGCTTTCCTGAAGAAAAAGGATATCAAAGGGTTCAGATAAGAGAAATATTCTCATGGCTAGTTTTTTGTCAGGGCTAGCCAACCCTCTACAATTGAAGGAGAGAATTTTCATGGAGGAGGGTGCTCGTGGGTATTCACTGCTCTAAGTACCCAATCGATGGAATGTTGTTTGCAACAATAATCCCTTCCCCAGCTTGTAGCTTAGCTTTGGATAGGGAGGAGGGTCTGCCTCTAGTCAGCTTTAGAGGAGGGTGAGAGGTAATCAGGCCGATACCCAGGGTATCAGGAGCCTGTGATCGAAGCCGAGAGTGGGTGAGGCATCTATAGGATGGAGGGCTAGGATGTGGGGGGCAGCATGGATAAGGGGGTTAAGAAGATGTTCCTCGGGAAAGGATGGTGGAGTGTAGGAGATGATGGGGGAGGAGAGCTTGATAGGGCAATCCAAGGTTATGGGAGGGTTGAAGGTGTGAGAAAGGGACTGAATATAACTTTTATCAATGTAATGCAGAGAAACATTAGAGTAAGCAGAGGAGGAGTTTGTATTCTTCATACCCATAGAGAATGCAGCCTCAGCAGCCGCCCTTTCTCTGGTTAGAGGAGGAGAGGGTGCGTCGATGGGTGCCTTCCCCCACTTCTTTCTGATCTCCTTTGTAGGTGCGGGTACTGCATCTGAATGTGCCAAATTTGTTGCTTCTTCCTCCACTGGAGGGCTACCCTGTGCTTGTGAGCTTTTCTGCGGGGTTTCCTTCCCCTTAGCTCCCTCCCTCACCTTCTTATTTAGTGGACAGTCTTTGAACAAGTGTCCCACCTTGTGGCGACATCTGCAACGGAATGAGACTCCTTCGTAATCTAGAATTTGCTGACGGGAGAAGGTTTTCCACTATAAGGTGATATGCTCCTGAAGGTCTCCCCGAGTATCCATATGAACTAGTATCCTGGCATATGCCATCATGTCGGTAGCTAGATATGATCTATCATGCTCTAGATAGGTTCCCAGAGTGTTGCCGATGCGCTGGAATATGTCCTCTGACCAGAATTGAAGGGGTAGTCTAGGTAGCCGAACCCAAATAGGCCCAACTCCTATCTGTTCTTTTTCTGAACCAAAAATAGGGTTCCAACACCGGTGAAGAACTAGAGCATGCTCAAAATGCCAGAAAGAAGACAAGACCCAATTTGTGTGCTCGGCTCTGGCAAAGCGTAGAGCAAACCAACCCCTAACAGAGGTTTGAACAAAAGGGAGGTCTGCGAGGCGTTGACCCAATACCTCAGAGGTCCACAGCTTGAGCCTAGCTGCTATGTAGTTTTGGTCGTGAATCCTTGCAACCAACATCTTGTCCATTGTGTCCATGGTGTCGCCCCACTATATATCCTCCCAGAGTCTGAGTATTATGTCTTCGCCTCTAGGTTTGAAACATTTCCTCTTTTTGACCAGCTGAGTCGGTTCTTTAGGGGCGTCTGAACGATCCTCTAGCTGGTTAGGGTTTGTATCAGGACAAAGATGGTCGGCCATTGGAATTCGTACTGAAAGTGGGGGTACTTCCACGTAGCTACTAGATGGCAACGGCTCAGGTACTGTAGCTTGTTGGTTACCCTCAGCCGGGTTAAGGTGTCCTGGGGGGTTGCTTGTAGATCTGACGGGATGGGATGAAAGGGGGGTTTGTGAGCTTGCAGCCTCAAGGTTAGGGTGGAAGCAGGCAGATGCAAAATTTGCAGCCGAGGGTGACTGTGGCGGTGAGGGAGGAAACGGCCAGATCGGAGGAGGCTCAGAGAAGGTCACGGTGGAGCAGGAAGGTCCTGAGATCGAGAGTAGACCCATAATGGTAGCTAATAGATCGCAACAGAAAGGTAGGAGGTCATCCGTGGGAGAGCAAGGAGTTTGCCAGATATTAACATTCTCCAACGGGGCCTCTGAATAGTCTACTAGGTCAAGCTCCATGCCTATTCCAAGATGTTCTCCGCCAGCTGCCTCCAAGACCATGTAACCATCGCCGCGTTAGAGTGTCAGAAATCAGCGAGTATGCAGTAATCAGGGAGGAGGATAGGGAAACTACACTGTTACGAAAGGCTTCGATGGGATACGGTAACTGCCGTGGTGGAGGTAGCCAGAGGAGAGTAGACAACAACAACTAGGGTAGGTAGGTTGGGTAGGGTGCATTCGTGTCGCTCGGCTGCAAAAAGCACTAACCCTTTTCAGACAGGCTCTAAAACTCCATCCTCAATTTCAACAAACAAATTGTTACTATTTTAAACTAAAACTATTTTAAATTCAGTTTTGAAAAAAAGTGAATTTTATAGTTACTAGTAAATACTGTTTTTACTTGTTAATTAGTTATGAGAGATAGTTATCTATCCTAAAACTAAGTTCTTGAGTATTTTTACCCAAGAGGATCAAGAGGATTGGGTATCTGAGATCATAAAGGAAAAATGGAGAGTTGTGCTGAAGGGTCAAGCAGCCTGTGATAGCTATGTCTAGTTGAGACCAGATAGATGCAACAAACAAGGTTCTCGAGGGAGAGAAGAAGTTCCTGGGCCAGGAATAGCTTGGGGGAGACTACTGATGTGTAGTCTCAAGGTTTGGAGGAAAAGCGTCGATCAGGTCTGGTTGTTGATCAATTGTGGTATACTATGCATGACAGATTTATAAGAAATCTCGTTATATTGAAACCTGTGATAATCTTTCATAATCCAGATTTGGCGTTCTAGAAGAGTGCAGGCTAGATTTAGGAAAAGCTATATAAAAGTTTATTTGTAATTATTTCTATTTTGGTAGCTGATAGTTCCAACTCTTATTAAATATTAGATTTAATAAACAAACAACAGAATATAGGAGAAAAAATACACAATAAGTTATAAGTATTTTTATTTACTCTAAACATCTGGAGGATCAAATTTTTGTTAAGAAATAGGCACAATAAAGAAATATTAAACATGTAATATCCGCATGCTAAACAATATGTAAATTTGACTATTGTAGATAAGAGAAAAAGAACCTTTATGTCAAATAAAGATTGCACTAAATGTAGCCCGAACCTAGGTATGTTTGCTAATTAATAGTTCAGACACTTGAAAAGTTACTATCGAAATTTCCATCATGGCAATAGTAAAACTAAAATTCTAATGTAGGTAGTAGTGTGCCTAAGCCTTTCGGTAATTATTAGCAAAAACCATGAATCCAGGGTAAAAGAAAACAGAGGCATTCGTTTAGGTGTTGACCCAGTAAATGCAGTAAAAATAAGATTCCTGAGAAACAAGATTGTAGACCTGTACAAATATATTAGGACATGTGGAAAAGAAAATCAAGAATGAAATAAGCGGAAATGACCTGCCCTTCTATACTATCCAGAACAACTATTTTTCTTTTCAGAAGGTTATATATATATATAACCAGATTACTTTACTTTTTTTTTTAAATGAGAACGACATGACAATTGATCCTGCGGTTAGTCAAAGGAAAGACCAATTCATCGTAGGCCACATTAATGATTTCGAACGCCGTGATGGATTTATTTCTTACGAACAGCATTGAAGTAGCAGGGCAGGTACATATACATATATCACATACATATAATAATTTTAATGTTGTGTGCTTACTTTAAGGGTCTTCAACCCATTGACTTATAAACAAGAACCGCAAGACTTAGTAAACAAGAATTGGTTTTTAAATGTAAGCCGCAGAATTATTTTGTTTCTAAGCCCATGATTAATTCACACCGAATAACTAAGCTTGGGATTAATTCCATATAATCCAAGAGCATTCAGAATATCCAAAGAAATACAATTGACATATCTGCAATACCAGCATAGTATGTACAAAACAAAAAATATATTGAAAGAGTAAAGTATTCAGAATATTTATATATTGGTAGCAAAAGAGAGATTGAAAAAGGAAAGTATTCAAAAAATTCATTTATTGCTAATATGCTCCAGGCATCTAGCTACTTGACTCTTGAATGCAATTCACAAGCAGACACTAGAATGTGTCCATGTTTAAAAAGAAAAGTTGTATGTCGGTTATGACATTACCATTTTAAAGTTATCACAGTACCATTTTAAAGTTAGTTGAATAGGTTGAGGTGGGCTGCATGAAATGTTGATCAAATATCAAGACAATAAGAATATAAAGAACGATCAACAGAAGAAAATTATTGAATATTGAATGACTCTTGAATGTTGCTACAAAAAGTTCAAATAACATTATTCAGAAAAGTCAAAGATTGGGGCTGAAATTAACAATATCAATGATCCTAGAGGAAAGGTTGCCCTGTAACAGCTTTTGCAAATGCGCCCTAGAACACCCTCTACAAAAGAGGGAATACATTGTTTCATAAATTCTTTCTAGTTTGTTATCCATGGAAACGTTTATATAATGGGTTCAAGTTGTAACTTATCACATTGTGATCACAAAACAAAAAATAACTCATCACCGGAACAATAAGAAACTTTATACCAACAATTTACTCATAATTCATTTATGCCTTGGAGTCAAATCATATAAATATCTCAATGTCTGTTTTCAGGATTTCGGTCTAGGTTTCCTTTTTCTCATCATCGCTGCAAACTAATTATAGATTATCCGTCCATCTTGAAGATTAAATTAATCAATGAATTGGTTGTAGGCTAAGAGTTGTACATGTATATATGAAAAGAGTTGAAATGAATGGAGAAAGTTTGTTTCACTCGTGTGTGTCTTAGTTTAGTCTTAGTTCTTATTTTTCAGGAGATAGTTTTTATCTCCCTAAATTGAATGTAAACTTATATATTTCTGATTTGATGATTAATGGTATATAGAGCGGCACTGCTTGAGCAATCTCTAGGTGTAGCTTGCTCACCTGTGAGCTGCTAGTAAGTTCCATTCTAGTTTGTCTTTCCATTTTTTAACATGGTATCAAAGCCTTGGTGGCTAGATTGAGAGCCTTGTGGCTGAGTTGGTTTTGTGGTGAGCCTTGGTGGTTGAGAGCCCTTGTGGTTGAGATTGGAGAGCATGTAAGCCTTGGTGGTTGACAGCCTTAGTGGTTGGTACAACTTTTTTTGTGACAGAGCACTGAGATTTTGAGTAAGCCTCATCAACGCAACCCTGAAAAAGGAGAAGCCATGCTGAATAGCGATGGTGGTACACAGTGAAAGGGTTTAGATCAGCATTGGTGGCCCGTGACCAACTGTACCTGTTTTGGTGGTCTTGTCCAACGTTTTTTTAAGGCTATATGTCTGGAGTTGGATCTCTAGCACCTGAATTTGGAGCTATTGAAGGATCTCGAGTTCGATCTACAGATCAACTGTTGGAGGATCTAGGTTTGATTTTCAGATCAATTGTTGGGGGATCTGAAGTTTGATTCGCAGATTAACTATTGGAGGATCTAAAGTTCGATCCATAGATCGACTGTTGGAGGATCTGGAGTTAGATATGTAGATCGATTGGTGGAGGATCTGCCGTTGGATCTGTAGATCATTTGTTAGATTATTGGATCTGTAAATTGGACCAATGGATATGTTATTGGAGTCATGGTTCTGCCACAATGAATAATTACACTGCAGAGACATACCTTAATGAGAGAAATAAACTTGATGGGTCAAATTATGCCAACTGAAAGTTCAAGTTGTAGACATTGGTTGAGGGTTCAAGTGTGTGGACAATTGCAAACAGAGATGAAGCAAAGCTGATTGCAGTCAGTGGTGCCACAACCGCATCAATTCAAAATTTAGGAAAGGTGGGGAAATAAAGTGAATGTGTTGTTGAAGATGTCGTTAAAAGACAACATAATCCCTCATATCCAAGAATGCAAAACCGCTATTGACATTTGGGTGACACTCAAGGATTTGTATGAAACAAAAAATAGAAATCGTCTATTGTTTATGAAGAGTAAGATTCTCTCCATTAGAATGTAGGAGAATGAATCTGTTGGTGCATTCATCTCACATATTAAATAACTAATAGACAATTTGGGCGACATAGGGGAGAAAGTGTCCAAAACAGATCTCGTCGTGCTTAAATTAATTGGCATGATAAAGGATTATCAAATGTTCATTACCGGGCTTGCGGTGAGGGAGAAAGCTTCCACCTTTGAAGAGTTGATAGGGATTTTGGTGCAGGAAGAAGGGAGGTGTATGAATTTGAAGCCCCAGAATGCAGATCTGGCATTGGTGGGGGAAACTAGGAGGAGGACATAAAAGAGGTGGTCCATCCCAGAAAAAGCCATTTAAAGGTATGTCATCTACTAAAATGATTCAAGAATTAAATGTTTTTATTGTGGTAGAATTGGTCATATTGTTAGAGATTGTTACAAAAATAATATTGATGAAACCAAACATAAACAAAGAGGCATACAAGACATTTTGCTGGTGAGGATCAGAATCATGATCTTAAATTATTTGTGTTTGATGTTGCTCTTTCTATTGAGACCGCTGAGGCTAAGACTTGGTTTGTGGATTCTAGAGCATCCACTCATATCACAGGTAATAAACACTGGTATGGAAATTTTAAGGATACCAATAATAGTGATAACATCTACCTTGGAGATGAAAGACAATATCATATTAAAGGGTATGGAGATATTCATGTGATATTGCCTAATGGTAATATCAGGCGCATCGAGAATGTCATGTATGTACCTGGTATTAAAAAGAATTTGATCTCTATATCCATGGTTGCAGATTATAATTTAAAGGTGGAATTTTTCAAAACTTACTGTGTTATAAAGGATTTTCTAGATCATCAAAAGATGGTCGCATCAAGAGTATGAGTTGGAGGCCTGTATAAGTTGAATGTTACAAGCATGCCACATCAAGCTTTAACTTCAATGACTATGACAACAGATAATCTTTGACAACAGATAATCTTTGGCATCAAAGGTCTGGTCACATCAACCTTCATGACTTATTATTGCTACAGAAACAAGGTATGGTTGATGGACTTCCTATTTTAAGAAATGAGCATATTGATTGTGAAGGTTGTACACTTGGAAAAATGCATAGGGATGAATTTCCTTCTAGCTTAAATTAGAGAAAGAAAGATATACTTGAACTTGTGAATATTGATATTTGTGGACTTATGCAGACAAGGTCCTTAGGTGGAGCTTATTATTCTTTTCTATTTATTGATGACTGCACAAGATATACATGGATATACTTTCTTAGAAGGAAAAGAGATGCTTTCGAGTATTTTAAAGAATTTAGAAATATGGTTGAAAAAGTCATCAAAATTCTCCACTCAGATCAAGGGGGAGAATACAGGCTTGGAAACTTCATCAAATATTGCAGAGATCTTGGAATACTACAATAGTTTACAATACCCCATGCTCCACAACAAAATGCGGTTGTAGAGAGAAAGAACAGAACTCTGGTTGAGTTTGCATACAACATGACGAAAGGTAAGAACCTATCTAATGGTTTTTGGGCAGAAGCTATTAGTACTGCAATTCACTTAAAGAAAAGAAGTCCAACTAGGTGTCTTGATCTGAAGCCTCCATTTTAGGCTTTGTGTGGCTTTAAACCTACAGTCCATCACTTGAGAGTATTTGGTTCTAAAGATTTTGAACACATTTCCTAAGGAAGATAGAAGTAAATTTGATGCTAAAGCCATAAAATGCATATTTTTAGGGTATTGTTCTAATTTCAAAGCATATAAGATGTTTAATCCATCTACTCACAAGGTATTTGCGAGTAGAGATGTTATCTTCCATGAATAGGTTGATGAAGGGAATAAGGACAGAAGTTATGAGGAGTTCCACATGCCTTTATTGATTGATGGCAATAATGATGAAGCCAAAGATAGTCATTTACAACAGCAACAGTAGCAGAAAGAGGAACCTAGTGATGTGGATACTTTCAGCAATCGAAGTCTATTAAGAGGAGATCAAGAAATCACATGGGACAAAATTGAGGAAAGTCCACTACCAAGGAGATCAAGACAACAAACTCACTTACCTACAAGGTACAAATATTATGCTCTTATGACTAGTATTTTAAATGTTGTTGAGACCATGAATTGTAATGAAGCAAACCAGTATGATGAATGAAGGTCGGCTATGAAAGAAGAGTATGAGTCCATAATTAAAAATAAAACTTGGGAAATAGTTTAACTGCCAAGAGGAAAAGAGCCCATAGGTTGTAAATGGCTATATAAACCTAAGTTCAAAGCAAATGGTAGTGTAGACAAGTATAAATATAGGTTGGTGGCCAAAGGGTACTCACAGAAAGAAGGGATTGATTATGAGCTCCTGTAGCTAATTTAAATAATATTAGTATGTTAATAGATCTAGCTATAAAGCACCATTGGGGCTTACACCATCTAGATGTGAAATCTGCTTTTCTAAATGGGGAATTGAAGGAAAAATTTTGTTTAACACAACCAAAAGAGTTTATTAAAAAGGGGAAGGAACACTTGGTCTATAAATTAAAGAATACATTGTATCAATTGAAACGAGCTCCCAAATCTTGGTATGAAAACATAGACTATTTCTTCTTACAACATGGTTATAAGATAAGTAAAATGATCCAAATTTGTATACTAAATTTTATTCAAAGGGGAAGATTGTGTTGATTTCATTATATGTTGATGATTTGATTGTCACTGGAAATTATGATGAATTGGTTGAATAAATTAAAGTGCAGATGTCACAGGTATTTGAAATGAAGGACCTGAGAGAATTGCATTATTGTGTGGGTCTTGAAGTCTCAAAGGGCTCTAGCCAGAATTTTGTTACTCAAGGAAAGTATGTCAAGGACTTGTTGAAGAAATTCATAATGGATCAGTGTAAAGGCGTTTTAGTACTTATACAACAGAATGTTAAATTTCAAAGTGATGATGGTTCTAAAAAGGTCGATGCTACATTATGTAGACAACTGGTTGCAAGTTTGATTTACTTGACTACAACCAGACCTGAGTTAGCATATTTAGTTAGTATGTTAATTCAATTCATGACAAAACATCTTGAAAATCATTGGGTGGTAGCAAAAGGTGTCCTAAGGTATCTTTAAGGAACCATAAAATTTGGCATTAAATAGACTCATTCTTTTGATGTTAACTGATAGGCTATTCAGATTCAGATTGGGCTGGAGATCTGGATGATATAAGATCTATAACTAGGTATTATTTCAATACTAGTTCTGGAGTCATTTCTTGAAGAAATAAAAAGCAAAGTATTGTATCTTTATCATCAATAAAAGCAGAGTATCAAGTCGTATGTGGAGCCACTTGCAAAGAAATTTGGTTGAGAATACTTCTTCATGATGTAGGAGAAGAAAAAGAGGATGTTACGGTGATCAAATGCGACAACCAAAGTTTTATCAAGCTGGAAAATAATCTTGTTTTTCATAAAAACACAAAACATATAGATACTCAATTTCATTTCGTTAGAGAAAAGGTTTAGTCCAAAGAGTTTTTTATTGAATATTGTAACACCTGTGAAAATGCAGTTGACATCTTCACCAAGCCTCTTGGGAAGATCAAATTTGAACTATTGAGGGAGTTGTTAGGTGTGAAAGTGAATCCTTTCTCCATTAAGGGGAAGAGTTGAAATTAATGGAGAAAGTTTGTTTCACAGTTGCGTGTGTGTATTAGTTCAGACTTATTTCCTATTTTTTAAGAGATAGTTTTGATCTCCCTAAATTGAATGTAAACTTATATATTTTTGATTTGATGATTAATGGTATATAGAGCAGTACTGCTTGGGGAGTCTCCATGTGTAGCTTGCTCATCTATGAGCTTCTAGCTTCATTGTGTAAGATTCATTCTAGTTTGTCTTTCTGTTTTTTAACAAAAAGTGGTACATGTATATATGAAACATTACAAAGATCTACATACATGGTCAGTGTCCACATTGGTAATATTTTTCTTAATTGTTTTGTCATAATATATTCCATTCTTTTTCAAAGCTCGTTCCAACTCATCCAATGATATTCCTGTGAAGTAGTACAAGATGAATGCCAAGTAGTACAAAATGAATGCCCTCCAAAAGCATTGACAAATGATCCATTGAAACAAAATCCAAATGTTAAGAGATTCCTTTTAAACATAACTTGATGAAAAGAGATTTTGGGGTAAGGCCAAAACCCCTTTCTTCACAATAATTCGATCCTGAGGCCTGTGGGTTATGGGCCCACAAACCTTATCGGAAGCATTCCTTTGACCCTAAGCCTTTAAATGGTGCTTTTACATTAAACCGATACCATATAACTTTCGTAGGCCATTAATTATCAGGATTTCCTTTAAATCCCAGAGCATCAAAACTTAACCGCAATACACAGAAACACAGGAAAATTCTGCTCCTGAACATATAGGTGGATCTCAAATACTATAAACCCGTGCTCAGAATTGTTGTCGAGTCCACTCCTTATCACTTTTCACTGCGCTAATCCTCCGACCTCCAATCGGCCCGATCTCCGATTGTCGATCGGCTTATTGGCGATATTGCAATATCGACCATCGGCGTATCACCGTTCCTTGACCTCCCCAATATGTGATGGCCGATTTTAGCTAAACCGTCGATCTGGACCCTCGATCCAATGATTGTGATTTAAATCGCATATCACTATCTCTATATTGAAAAGGCCAGTTCCGATATCATTATAATGGTTCCACCGATGCGATAAAGCTCTATCCCTCAGCGACATCATCTGGACCATTGATCATATTAATCCAACAACTCCTGTGTATCATTCCTCCAACCTCCTCTTGGACTTGATATCTTTCGATTGATGGATTTCTGTGTTAAATCCACAGTTTCTGCCATACTCCTCTTTAGACACAAGACACACAGTTAACTCATTTATCAATGGATCACCATCGATCCTTAAGTGATCGATGGTCGATCAACATTACCTACAAATGAAATTTAAGTCATTCGCACATATATACAGCATAATTGAACAAAGGCATAAACACAGGCACAAGGAACTCACAGAACACATAATCTATACATTATACAATATCGAATATAGGTTAAGGCATTTCAGCCTTAGATGCAAGTTCTCCTCTCAACTACATTTTTAACACTCAAGTTTACAAAGCTTTACCTATCACTCTATTCCTCCTCCTGTCTGTCTCACGATATATATATAACACGCAGGTTCATCAATATCTAAGAAACATTGGATTGGATCACTGAAAGGATCTGATCAATCCTCTAACAAACCACTCCATAATGCATACATGGAAGATTACATTCAATAACAAGTCTTTGAGATATTTATCCATTCCATCATTCACTATGTTTTAAATAGAAAAGTCCCCTTATTCAGCTCGATGGTTCACGTCCTCTCTTTTCTCCACTTTGGATTCTTCGTTCAATTAAGAGTGCCGGATGCTCCTGCATCAGACTCACGAGGCACAAAATTTTATGACCTCTTGGTCATATTCTTCTCCTTATCCTTAGCAATTCTACCCATTGTTTCAGTGGAACTGCCTTCATGATCTTCTGTGAGGTGCAACCAACCTCTACAGTAACAGTCTTCTCCCCACTACACGATACCTCACCAAGCCCTCCTCACTCGGTCTTTTGGCATCTTTCTGGTTCTTTTCTCTGGAACCAATTGAGCACACCTTTCTCTAGGTTGCTACAAATCTTCTCACCTTCCGTTGCCATTCTAGCCGAGAAGAAAACAGATTCCTTTCATTTAAAAAAAAGAGGGTTTGTCTAACGGACTTGCTTAATTGAATGTAAAATGGTCTGGATTGATTTCTTTTGAATTGTTTTAAAAAATATTTTCCCCTAATTGAGTGAAGATAAGGTATCCACGTGCTATACTTGACTTGTTGACATAGTTTTTAGGTAGAAATAGGGTTGAAATGTGGCCTTACGTTGCCTTTAACTTATGTTGCAAGAGAACTCCACGAGTCTGAATTAAGCTATCAAAAACCTAATAATCATAATGGATATATCAATATTCCATTCAAAAACTTAATAATCATAATTGGTCTATCAGTATTGCATATAGTATAATAACAGGCTTTAAATTCCTCATCCGCCATATTTACACTTGCATGGAGTTTGTAACCTTTTTTTTTCTCATAAAGTAGAGCTGGTTATCTATGATGTGAAAAACTGAAGGCCAAGGGAATAAAAGAAGATTTGATCCAAAATATACACTAACCAATGCTAATTCTATAGTGTAGAAGATTTAGGCATCTATGCCTCCATGGTGGGCATCTAGAAGATTAATGTAGTGATGGGTGTTGTTATGGGAAATGAATTATCAAAGTGGATGAATCCTATGGCTTTCATAATTTATTTCGATGTGGTTGGAGCACTGGTGATTACCCCATTTTACTTCTTCCTTGAGAAGAATGTATGGCTCCCTCGCTTCATTTCGATTGAAGTTAATAACCACTTTGAAGTGTTGAGCATTGTTTTAATTCCAAGCAATTCATAGTCATGGTTTTATGTCTGGAATGAACGGAGAATCAGCCAACAATAGTGAGTTTAACTTTCTTCGGACAATTTGAATTCCACATCCTGCATCCTCATGACTTTCATTAATTCATATCATAATCTCAAGAATTTCGATGTTTGTTACAGTGTTTGTGCTTTTCAAGTGTTCTTACTAATGGGATTGAAGGATACATCTCCTACCTTCGCGTCGGCAATGCCCTATTTGGCTCCTGCTATTATATTTTTCATGGCATGGGCTTCATGGTGAGTATTCAGAGACACATTAGTTGAAATTTATGGTTGATTCTTCCAGTTTGATTATCTTGCAGTCTTCAAAGCTTAATGTGAGTTTAAAATGTGTAGCATGGAGAAAGCTAACATAATTTGCGCTCATAGCAAAGCCAAAATTGTGGGAAATTTGATTTATGTTTGTGGAGAAATGGCTATGAGTTTCCTACAGGGTCCTGCTCTAAGTCAAGTCTATTCTCTAGTGACACATTCAAATTCCAACTATGACCCTAATCCACTACACTCAGTGGAAAACATTATTGTTAGCTTTTACTAGGAGAGAAATGAAAATTCAAGCGAATGGATTAGAGGGTGTATTTACCTCATCTCAGTAGTTGTGATCGTATTTGCTACAATGATATTGCAGGTTTCCTCATTACCTTACATATTAAACTGATCCTATCCACTAATCCTTTCCCCTATTCTAGCGTTCATTCAATTAAGTTTTGGAGCTAAAATTATTTTATGATTAAGGTTAAAAATACCAAAGCTAATGCATCCCTATTATGATATGCACCAATAACAACAACCAACAGGGGTGTCAAAACTGAATTCAAATAGAGCACATAGGTAACTTTGTTTTACAGTCATCGGGACAACAGAATTCTCAACGCAACATTGTTACATTATAAGATCGAACTGAATCAACCACATAACGATTGACAAACCCCCTCAGCACTGATTTGGTAACTTATATTTGGTTAACTGCTATCGAAATTTCATGGAAGTTGTCCTTATTGTAACTTCTTGTAACATACCCATAAGTTAAAAAAATATCATCATAAAAAAATATTAAATATGTAAATAAAACATAACTGTGTATAAATTCAAAATAAATACCAAGACTGTAATTATATATTTAATTCCACATACAGAGTTGCTTGTTATAACATAGTCTACTTAACTAAATTGTAAACTTGGTCTAGCACAACCCATTGTGACTTTCATATCATTCATAATGTAATTACACTTAAAAACATAAGAGCGAGATTTTTTGTGACACTTTTCCCTTTGTCGTTTTCAAGGAGTCTTCTCGTGCTTGGAATTTAAGCCTGACTATATAGTTGTCCGACTTATGTTTTTTAACAAAACTACTACTTGTTATCACACATTACATTAATAACTTGGTTGTCAATTTGGCCTAGGTGGAGTCCTTTCCTGGCTAAATCCTTTATGGCGGTACCACTCCGCTGCTATCCTCGGGACTGGCTTCAGATCGACGTCTCTCCTATGTTGTTTGGATCACACGGTGGTGATGCCTTCTAGGGTTTCTATGCCTTCACAAAATTGATGATTTTTTTTCATTATTCCCTTTCGGGAGTTGGAGGCCGCACATCAGAAGGGTTTCACCATTCTCAGGTACCCATGGGTGTTATCACTCGAGATGCACTGTAAAATTGTTTGTTGTTTCAAATCATGGCTTTTGACTTTCTCTGGCCTCTATGGCAAACGTATCGACCTTTGATTCAACCTTATTCCGTGTCGAGGGTTTTCTTCGAAGTCGCTTCATCAGGTAATATTCATGGTTCTTGAATGTTACCATATATTATTTTCCTGTGGGCGCCTTTCTATGACCTCTAACTGCCCCTAGCTTCCTCGCAGGTGTTGTGGCCTCCGTTTTGATACTCTGCTACTATGAGGGTTTGCATAAGAAGTTCTAGCTAGGTAATGACTGTATTGTTTTTCCAAGATTTCACATACAATTCTTGTTTTTATCATTCAGTTTTCTTTCCCTTTTAAACCGGTTACCCCTCCCAGTTTGGGTGGAGGGTTTTACAGGTATTCATGTACTGCGAGGTACGTGGGTGGGAAATCTTGTTTTGAATACATTAAATCTCCTCTGTGTACTCCATTTCTTAAGTTTTCTTATAGTGTGGAGTTTCGGCTCCCATAGGGCTCTGTTTGGTCTATATAGAATTGTTTAATTTCGAAAGTACTAAACAAGCCAACCCTTAAGGGCGACATGTGGTGGCATAAATTACAATGGGTTTCTTCTATGAAGATTTCTGTTTAATTTATGAGTTTCAACATTTTCTTTCGCTATCTTTGAAGCGAATGTATAATTTGTTTATTTTGCAAGAGGAGTTTCAACCCGGCTTGTCAAATTCTACTGTTGGTTAACTAGTTATGTAGTTGTTTTTCCTAAGGACCTACTGTTCTTAATATTATAATTTTCATTACGACTGTGTAATGCATCGTTCTATTTAAATGTCAACAGTTCCTTGTTCTTTTGCTTCCTGGTATTACAGTTTAGAAATTTTAATTATCGTACCATTTTCATTGATATGGTAAAGGGTATATGCCCAAAACGTGAGGGTAGTATAATGAGATTCTTTTAATCCTGTTGCGTACTCTATATCTCGTTTTTATTACATCTACTATTTCCTTTATTCTATTTCGTGAATGTTGAATCGATATGTTTATACCTGAATGCTTGTTTTTCTTCGTCCTTGTTAGTTAGGGTTAATTAGCAAGGGTTTTAGTATTCTACTATTCTTTAGAAGAGGAAATTTTGGTAGTTTATATTTATTCTTTGAAAGTTGTATTCGATATTGAATCATACTAGTTTAAAACTATTTTCCAATATTGAAATATTCTTATTTTAAATCTTCCATATGTTCCTTAGTAGGAACTTATTAAAATTATTTCCAATACTGAAATACACTTGTTCAATTCTAGCATATATTCTTAATAAGAACTACTAAATTTCGATGGTAAATTATTTTACCAGTTTGTACGTAATTTTTCCCTTCGGTCAATAGAAAGGAAATTATTTACTATCTATTCCTACTATTTCCATTAATCCATTAATTTCCATAGTCTATTACAATGGCCTATACATATTTTTATGTAACAAAGCATAACAGAATTCTAATTACTTTAAGGAAATTCACTTATTTGGTCCAAGCTTTCCACACTTAGCCTGCAAATAAACATTTTTGCTCGATATTTTGCCTCCAAACCTTAAGACTACTAAATCCTGCAATCTTCCCCCAAGATGTTCCTGTACACAGGAACCCTTTATTCTTTTTTAATATGAGATATTTATGGTCTCATGCCTATCTGGTCCACACTATGCCTGACATCTCAACACGGATTATCCTTTTCTATTTTCTTCTGTTTCTTTTCTTCTTGATCTCAGATACCCCTATCCTCTTGATCTTTCTTGAGTAAATACCCAAGAATTAGTTAGGGAAGATAATTGTCTCCATAACTACTTATAAGTAAAAACAAAAAAACTTATTTACAAATAATTGCTAACTCATTTTCTGCATGCTTAATCCAAGAAATGGTTTTATAATTAAAGAAATAACAAATTGTTTGGTTTGCAGTAAATTAAATATTTACAAAATTTGGGGATCTATACAAAGAAATAAAACACCTAAAATTATCAACTAGCCTGTCTAATAAATCTAAGCTCAAACAATATGCTTATTATACACTTTACCTAGATATATTGCCAGTTGATTATGTGGTTAGCATCATAAATGTATTTCTTAAGTAGAGAAATGTGAAAGACATTATGCACATGAATATGGCTGGGTAAAGCAAGTTGGTAAGCCACTGGTCCAATTCGAGCTAAAATTTGGAAAGGGCTACATAATCGAGGTGCTAGTTTAGCACACCCGGTCCACTCCAAGGTCCTTTTCTTGGCTTGTACCCGAATATAAACATGATCCCCCACTTGAAATTCTCGGAAGCTACTCTTCCAATCAACAAAGTTTTTTTATTGATCCTCGGCAGCTTTCAAATTGTTTCGTACCTTTTTCACCATCTCCTCCATTTCTTCTAACATGTTTCGTCCTAGCATAAGCTTGTCTTCTGCGCCACTCGAACTCAAAGGTGTCCTGCACTTACACCCGTATAACATCTCAAGGGGACTCATTTGTAAGGATGTATGTTATCCATTGTTATAGGAAAACTCTACTAAGTGCAGGTAGTCCTCCCACTTAGATGGTTGTTGCATTACGTAAGTTCGCAACATGTCTTCAACTACTTGATTTACTCGCTCCGTCTGCCCATCTGTTTGAGGATGATATGCAGTGTTGAACTGTAATTATTTGCCCAATCCTTCAAAAAGGGCATTCCAGAAGGCTGATGTGAATTTCACATCATGGTCGGAAATGATCATCTTGGGTATTCCATGTAATTTAAAATGTTTTGCATAAAAATGTTAGCAATTTGTACTACTTTATAAGTTGATTGGACTGGTATGAAATGAGCAGATTTGATCAATTTTCCCATTACCACGATGCTAGAGTCATTTTGCCTCTTAGGCTTGGGCAATCTGGTAATGAAATCAATGGATATGGTTTTCCATTTCCACTCAGGAATAGGCAGTGGGTGGAGTAGTCTTACTCGGTGTTGGTGTTCTGCCTTTACTTGCTGGCATTCCAGACGATGGGATATATATTATGCTACCTCCTTCTTCATACCAGGTAAATTCTTTTCTAAGGGCAGAAATCATTTTTTGGTATAGGGGTGCCCTGCATAAGGATTCTTATGATACTCGTCTAAAATTAAATATTTGAGAAGTTTCTGGTTAGGCACATATAACCTCTTCCTATAGATCAATAGTTATTCTGAATTTACCTCGTATCTTGGTTGTTGTTCATGGCTGTTCAGAATTTTTTCTTGATACCACAAATGTTTATATACTAAATCTTGCATGATTGTTTCACGAATCTACTCATAAAAAGTGGTTCGTGATTCGCCAAAAGAAATCTCATATAAGAAATTTACCTTACGACTTAAGGCATCGACAACTCGATTCTCTTTTCCATTCAAGCGTCTCATTTCAAAATCAAATTCACTTAGGAAGTTAACCCACTGAGTTTGCCTAGAATTTAATGTGGCATGTTTGAAATAGCTTGTCAGACTATGATGATCTGTCATTAACAGAGTTTTTTTACCCAGCAAGTAATGTCACCACATCTTTAAGGCATGAATCACAACTTTCAGTTCTAAATCGTATGCCGAATACCTTTTCTCATACTCTTTAGGTTTCATAGACTCATAGGCAACCACCCTACCTTTTTGCATTAATACACCACCTACACCTTCTTTGCTATCATCAGTACAAACCACGTATTCCTTATTGGGACCAATTATGCTCAAAATAGGTGTGGTGGTGAGTAAATGTTTGAGTTGATCAAAGCTGCTCTAATAGTTGGGAGTCCATCTAAAGGCTTTTCCTTTCTTTTGCAGAGAGGTAATAGGATATGCCACCCTAGAAAAACCTTCTACAAATCGTCTATAATATCTTGTTAGACCCATGAACGATCTTATGTCAGCTACATTGTTCGGTACCATCCACTCCATGATAGTTCTTATTTTCTCTAGATCCATTACGATTTCGTTCTTGGTGATGACATGTCCCAAGTACTGGATTTTCTCCTTAAAGAAATCACATTTACTATACTTAGTGTACAATTGGTGCTCTCTTAGGATTTGCAAAACAATACGGAGATGCTCCTTATGTTCTTCTATGCTCCGAGAGTAAATTAGTATGTCATCAATAAATATTAACACGAACTTGTCTAAGAACTGGTGAAATATATTGTTCATGAGACACATGAAAGTTTTTGGGGAATTAGTTAGCCCAAACGGTAAAAATATGAACCCATAATGTCCATAACGAGTCCTGAATGCAATTTTTGTTATATCTTCCTCTTTTATTCTGATCTGATGATAGCCTGAGCGGAGATCGATCTTTGAGAACATGGTTGCACCTTTCACCTGATCAAATAACTCATCTATATGGGGAAGGGGGTATTTGTTCTTAATGGTTAGCTTATTTAACTGACGGTAATCCATTCACATTCGCAGGGTTCCATCCTTCTTTTTAACAAATAATACCGGAGGTCCCCAAGGGGACACACTGGGACGTATATACTTTTTTTCAAACAACTCTTAAAGCTGCATCTTTAATTTTGGTAGCTTTAGTATGCTCATTCGATAAGAGGCTCGAGAAACTAGCGTAGCCCTTGGAATTAACTCAATGGTGAAATCTACATCCCTTTTTGAGGGTAGACACATAATTTCTTCAGGAAATACATCTGGAAAATTTTGCCCCACAGGTATATTTTCTAGTGACACAGTTTTATATTTAGAGTCGGCATACCCTACTTGTATTTCATAGACTTGGCAACCTTTTCTCATGCATTTTGCTAATTGGGAGGTTGTTATAGGTTTTAACTGCAAAGGTTTTTGAATACCATGAATTTTTAGCCTTTCACCCTTCTCATCCTAGTAATTAATAGTTTTGGTTTTACAGTTAATGAGGGACGAATGTTGTTCCAACCAGTCCATACCTATAAGGATGTCGTATGACCCCAGGGGTAACACATTCAAATTTGCCATTAGCTAATTTTAAAGGGAAATTACTTACTTTGACCAAAACTCTTATTTTTGCTCCTATGGCTAGTTGTACTAACCAAGGATTTTTAAACTTAATAACTTGAAATTTACATCATTCCACTATCTTGTGGCTAATATAACTCAACATGGCCCCAGGATCAATTAAAATAGATATGGTTTGGTCAAAAAATGTACCTTAAAATTCAACCATGGTTGGCTGAAATTATGCCTGATGATCTTCAAGGGTAGCATTAATTTTTGGAATGCTTCTTGCCACTTCTCCTACGGTATATGCTTCTTGAATTTGTGAGATCTAATTAGCTCCCTTGTGGCGTGGGAAATTTTTTACATAATGCGAGCCTTCGCATCCCCAACACTGTATAGGTGGTCTGTTAGTCAATTCTACTTCAGTCCTACCAGATTGCTCATTCATCCTGGTTTCACCTAGTACATTAAATCTGGGTTGATTCCTATTCATATTCCGATTGGTTTGACCTTTATACAATCCTTTGTTGTCTGTGCCCTTGTTCCCCTTGTGTCTAGGAAAAAATTTACCTCCTTTTTTGTCAGCCCACCTCTTAACCATATCTCCCTTTGGTTTATTTTTCTGATAGCAGATCCGTGCCTTACCAATAATTTCGTCCATGGATTTTGGGTTGTCAAACTCTAGTCATTATTTCATGAACAACGGAAGACTGCTGATAAACCATTGCACTTTTTCTTTTTCTTCGCGTATGTAAGGGACATACCAAATTAATGACGTAAACTTTGTTATGAATTCATCCATGGACATTTGACCCAGTCGGAGATAATGAAACTCTTTTCCTTTTTCGTCATAAAATCTTTCTATTAGATATTTTTCTTTAACATATCTTTGAAATTTTTCCCAGGTTATGCTTTGTTCATAGACTCCGCGAAGTATTTTTACTTCGTCCCACCACAATGTGGCTTTCCCTTGTAGCTCGAAAATGGCTAGAAGAGCCTTTAGATTATGGTCATACCGATACAGCTAGAAATACTTGTTCATATTGATGAACCATGCTTCCGCTGCCTCTTCTTGTTCACCATCAAAGAGATGAGGCTTTATTTTTTGAAACTCACCTTGAAGTTCCATTTTCTATCTCTTATGTGTCTTGTGATCAGACACATTATCTGATTCTTCTTCATGATTTTCGTCGCCACCTTTTTTCTCCACATTCTCAGTTCAAAACTCTTGTTCCCCTGTCATATTTCCGTGTTCGGTGCTACAGACTAGTTTCCTATGATTTTGTCTATCAGATAGTCTCTTCATAATAATTTCTTGCTCCTGCATCAGTCGTCCATTATCTGCCCTTAGCCTAGCCATCTCATCTTTCAATTCTTGTACAATCTCCATGATATCTGTATTGGTATTTCGTGGCTCATCGCCCAGCTGCACCCATACCTCAGGACTACCTTCTTGAAATGGTGTTGGTCCTGCTCCCAATACTGACCTATGTGGTGGATTCCTAGTTCTCCTCATGCTAGCTGCTTCTCTATTTCCTCTGTGCACATCACCAATGTTGTTATTTTCTTTGTTCCAGAGGTATCAGTTTTTGCAACCTGAGCACTTTGATACCATATGTAACATACACATAAGTTAAAAATATATCATCATAAAAAAAATATTAAATATGTAAATAAAACATAACTATGTATAAATTCAAAGTAAATACCAAGACTGTAATTATATATTTAATTCCACATACAGAGTCGCTGGTTATAACATAGTCTATTTAACTAAATTACAACCTTGGCCAAGCGTGACACATCGTGAATTTCACATCATTCATAATGTAATTACACTTAAAAACATAAGAGTGGGATTTTGTGTGACAGTTGTCCCTTCATCGATTTCAAGGAGTCTGCTCATGCTTGGCATTTAAGCATGGCTGTATAATTATCTGACTTTTGTGTGTTAATAACGCTACTACCTGTTCTCACACACTGCATTAATAACTTGGCTATCAATTCGGCCTCGGTGGAGAAATTTCCTGGCTGAAGCCTTTATGGCGGTACCACTCCACCGCTGTCCTCGGGACTAGCTTCAGATTGACAACTCTGCTTTTTTGTTTGGATCACATGGTGGTGATGCCTTCCCAGGTTTTATGCCTTGAAAAACTTGATGCATTTCTATCATTCTTCCCTTTCGAGAGTTGGAGGTCGTAGCTTAGAAGGGTTTCGCCATTCTCAAGTGCTCATGGGTGATATCACTCGAAATACACTGTAAAATTGTTTGTTGTTGTCAAATCATGGCTTTTGACTTTCTACGTCCTCTATGGCAGACGTATCGAATTCTGATTCAACTTTCTTCCGCGTCAAGGGTTTGCTCCGAAGTCACTTCATGAGGTAATATTCACGGTTCTTGACTGTTACCCTGTATTATTTTCCTGTGGGTGCCTTTCTATGACCTTTAACTGCCCCTGGTTTCTTGATACGTGTTGTGGCCTCTGTTTTGATACTCTGCTGCTACGAGGGTTTGCATAAGAAGTTCTAGTCAGGTAATGACTGTATTGTTTTTCCAAGATTTTGCATACAATTCTTGTTTTTTTCGTTTAGTTTTCTTTCCCTACTATACACCCCTCCGAGTTGGGGTGGAGGTTTTTACAGGTATTCATGCACTACAAGGTACGCGAGTGGGAAATCTTGCTTGGAATGCGTTAAATCTCCTTCGGGCACTGCATTTCTTAAGTTTTCTTATAGTGTGGGGTTTCAGCTACCATAGGGCTCTGTTTGGTCTATACATAATTATTTAATTTCGAATGTACTAGACAAGCCAGCCCTTAAGGGCGACAGGCGGTGGCATAAATTACGATGGATTTCCTCTATGAAGATTTCTGTTTAGGTTATGAGTTTCAACAGTTTCTTCCACTATCTTTGAAGCGAATGTATATTTTGTTTATTTTTCGAGGGAGATTTTAACACGGCTTGTCCAATTCTATTGTTGGTTAGCTAGCTATGTAGTTGTTTTTCCTGAGGACCTACTGTTCTTAATATTATAATTTTCATTACGACTGTGTAATGCATCGTGTTATTTAAATGTCAATAGTTCCTTGTTCTTTCGCTTCCTGTTATTATAGTTTAGCCAGTTTAATTATCATACCATTTGCATTGATATGGTAAAGGGTATATGCCCAAACCGTGAGGGTAGTATAATGGGATTCTTCTAATCCTGTCGCGTACTGTATATCTCGTTTTCAAAACATCTATTGTTTCCTTTATTCTATTTCATGAATGCTGAATCGATATGTTTATACCTGAATGCTTGTTTTTCTTTGTTCAGTACTCTATTGTTCTTTAGAAGAGGAAATTTTGGTCGTTTATATTTATTCTTTGATAGTGGTATTCGATATTGAATCATACTAGTTTAAAACTATTTTCCAATATAGAAATATGCTTATTTTAATTCTGCCATATGTTCCTTAATACGAACTTGTTAAAATTATTTCCAATACTGAAATACACTTGCATATATTCTTAATAAGAATTACTAAGTTTAGATGGCAAATTATTTTACCAGTTTATACTTAATTGTCAATAGCAAGGAAATTGTTTACTGTCTACTGCTACTATTTCCATTAATCCATTAATTTCCACTAGGAACCCTTTCTTCTTTTTTAATATGAGATCTTTATGGTCTCATAGCAATCTAGTCCACACGAGAGGAGGTAGCTATAGAACTCTGCCTTACATCACATCTCAGCACAGATTATCCTTTTCTCTTTTCTTCTCTTTCTTTTCTTCTTGATCTCAAATACCCCTATCCTCTTGATCTTTCTTGAGTAAATACCCAAGAATTAGTTAGGGCAAATAACTGTCTCTCTAACTACTTATAAGCAAAAAACAAAACAATATTTATAAATAAATGCTAATTCATTTTCCAACATAATTAATCCATAAAACAATTTTATAAATAAAGAAATAACAAATTGTGTGATTTACATTAAATTAAATATTTACATAATTTGAGGATATCACACTTCTTATAACAAGAACTCTCACCATGAAATTGTTTTGTGTTGATAGAATGTAAAGAAATGAACCTATGACTAATGATGAGATCAAGCCACTATTTCATATTTCAAATTTCAATTTGAATGGTAGCAGATGGATGGGTATTAGACATTGGGAAACAACAACAGGGTTGGGGAGAGAAGACCTCACCGGAATATTATTTTATATTATTATTATTATTATATATTATTATTAGTATTATATTATTATCATAATAATATAATAATAATTACATTATTATAATATTATTTTTTGTCAAGATTGGCAGGACCATTCCATTTTCTATTAAATATAAATAAGTTTACACCACACAGATAAACTAAATGGCCTCAACTTGTCCCAAAGGGAAACCAAGTCTCTTGGCCACCGGTCAGTTGTATAAGCCATCCAAAAACAAAATTGTCTTAGCCTTTTTAGCGAGGCTAGATATGTCTCTACTTCATGACCAAACACTACATAACTAAATAAACTAATAATTGCAACATAGAATTTAAAAGCTATCTACATAAGACAAAATTATGCATGGGTGTTGTTCTAATCCTTCTTCTCCTCTGAGATAGATGCAACGGATGACGGGTCCTGGGCAAATTCACCAGGCATACCATACAGCTCCAGGATGCAAGGGATATAGCGGTCTATTATGTCCAGCTGAATGTCCTGTTTATGAATCTGAAAGAGGATTTTCTCCATATCCTTCCTGTAATTTGGCAATCCTTGTAGTGTCACTGCCATCCCAACTGAAATTTGCTCCATAGGCTTGCTTAATAGGCTCTTCATGAGCCAATACAAGTACAAAGTTTTCTTAAACTGAGTGATTCTTCTGCGGGTGTTTCCCAGATCCAGGACTAAGGTCCTCTAGTTGTCCATCTCCTCCTCTGACACACTGTCATGTTTCATTTCTTCTTCCCATTCTTCCAACAACTTCTATATCCCCTCAGGGTAAGCTTCTACTGCCTTTGTTATGAGGTGTTCAATAGATTTTCTGCCCTTGCGTGGCTCCGATGTGTTCGACCCCTTATCTTGCCTGGGATTCGGGCCTCTTCTACCACATCCACGGCCTCGCGTAGTACACGTCGTACCCTAGTATTCTAAGCATTGATGACATCCACAGTAAGTTAGTTTGAAACATAGGATTGAAACAATACACCATGTCTTGCCTTGTTTCTCTTCACCACCCATTCTCGCCATAGTCTTGTTAGGGTGGGTCGGAGCCCGCAGCCCCATGGAAACCCACAAGAGAAATGCACAACAGTATAAAGGGAGGGGCAACTCCCTGCAATATGAGTCTACTCGAATCAATATATTATACAATTTTCAATGTTACAAAGCTTTACAAGTTAGATCTCGGGAAACCCCAAATTTACACTTAGCCAATTTTCAACTTCGGCAAACTCAGTTACCCAGCTCATCGGCGCCTCCTCACGGTCGCCGCACGACTCACCAACCCTTTATTCACCTCGTCACACGATCATGTTGTTTGCCCAACTTCGTCGCTCCTCCAAGTCGCCACACACGGGCGTCTCTACACGAGTCACACCTCTGTTCACAATCTCAACACTTCACCAAAAGTCACACTGTGCACACTTGCACGACGGGCGGGCACTCACCCGAGTCACCCAAGAACCTGTGCCAAGTCGTCGCACAAACCAGGCGCCCACCAACGTTTCACCATTGGGCGCTCCCACACATCACCGGGGCGCCACACACTCCGTGCACGCCTTTCTCCAACCGGCGGGCGACCTTGCCCGTGCCCTTCACCCAAAACCGAGATATGCGTTTTACTTCCGTGCAGCCTTGCCCAAGAATGGGCACATCTCCAAACTACGCCTTCCTTCCTTGCTGCGTCCACACCTTGTTCTGTGCACTCTCTTTCACATGAGCGAAGTCTTGTTTGTGTGTTGGATGAGCGATGAGTGATTGCTTGTCAAATGAGCTCCACGCACCAATTGTTTATACGGGTGGCAGGGCGAGTTAGCCTACCCGGCCGACTCGTCCTCCACGCCCTACGCACCCACACTTCATCACAATTCACCGTCGGCTTCGTGTCCAAGTGTGGTCGGCCTCCATAGCTTCTAAACCATGCTTCCATGCATATATAACAGCTCGCCCTCCTTTACCATGCATTCATAACTCCACGCATATGCAAGTCTGAGCTCGCACTTCTCTTAAACCGCGCGCCCGAGGGATAACCAGCTCGTCGCACGAATGGAAGGATTGCAGGTCCTTACACCCTGCCTCGAGCATGTGGGGGGCGGAAGTATTAAGTGTCCGGGTACCCAACATACCTACACCCATGTGCTCCAAGCGTCAGCCCGCATACCAATTGGGATTATTATTATATTATTATAATAATATTATTATGAGTTATTATTATTATTAATTAATATTACTAATGTTATTATGAATTAATATTATTATTATAATATTAATATAATAATCATATATAAATATATAAGAATATGGTTGTTATTATTTATATAGTTATTAACAATCATAAATAGTTGGTGTTTAAAAAAATATATATAATAATTATTAATATGGTTAATATAAGTTTCTCTCTATATCAACTATATTGACAAATGTAGTTGTATATATATTTTATATAAGGTATGAGCTTATATCAACCACATTTACTAATATGATTGTAATAATTTATACCTACCAATCTCCCAAAATATCTGACAAAAAATGACTTTGAAAGACTAATGAGTGATACTTTATGAATAACCCCATGTTGATTTAATGATTCTTCATGCACACTCGGCCGGATGACTAACGCCATGACGATTGATTCGGCATTCAGTCAGCAAAAAACAATTGGTGTTATACCAGATGGATTGAAAGCCGTGATGAATTGAACTTGGTCCGTTTAACTTTAGACCACTGTCAGATGACGAACGCTGTGACGAACTGAATATAAATGAATTATTATTACGCAACATATACAACTCTATATATTGATGAACTCGCCTGCCTCCATCTACATCTACCAGGCTAAGGACCAACGAGAAGAAGCAGTACTATATTACCGGATCGATTGATTGAGTGCCATGACGATTGATCCTGCATTCATTGAGCAAAAAACAATTGAAAGCCGTGATGAATTGAACTTTAGACCACTGTCAGATGACGAACTGATTACAAATGAATTATTATTACGCGACATATGCAACTCTATATATTAGAAGGAGATTCATCATCCACATCAATTTATCTTATCTAGAAAAACGGCATAAAAAAATAGTAAATATAAAATCTATCTGGTAATATGTGGTTTCATATGTTGAAATAAATTTTGACTTTCGAAGAAATTATCCTAACTACAACCAGCTTATTTATATTTATAACTAGCAATGTCCCGAAATATTGTACCCTAAACCTGCTGTGGCGGTCACTCACTAAAAAAACGTTAAAAAACCAGATTACTATTTTTTTTAAATGAGACCAATGCAGTGGTTAGTCAAAGGAAAGACCAATTCATCGTAGACCACATTGATGATTTCGAACGTCCTCATGGATTGATTTCTTACGGCATTGAACTGGCAGGGCAGGTACGTATACATATATCTCCATCTATATATATATATATATATATGGGGGGGTGAACTCGCTGAGGGCGAAGGAGAAGGAACGGTTCTATCTTACCGGATTGATTGTTTGAGTGGCGCACAGAGAGCAGAGCAGAGCAATGGCGGGATTACCATCAGTGGGCAGATTACGTTTGGGATCACAAGGATTAGAAGTATCAGCATTGGGGTTAGGTTGCATGGGCATGTCCGCCTTCTATGGCCCTCCAAAGCCCGACCAAGAAATGATATCTCTCATCCGCCATGCCGTCTCCAGAGGTGTCACTTTTCTTGATACTTCGGATATTTATGGCCCTTTGACCAACGAGATCCTCGTTGGAAAGGTACGACTGTTGTATGGGGTTTTCTCTTTCCTTGTAATTGCAATTATCTAGAGCTTACCCAATTTGATAGAATTTTTACCTACGGTATGTTGTTTGCAGGCCATTAAAGGAATTAGGGAGAAAGTCCAATTAGCCACAAAGTTTGGTGTAACACATGATGGAAAACCCGAGATCCGAGGAGATCCCGCATATGTTCGTGCCGCCTGTGAAGCAAGCTTGAAGAGACTTGAAGTGGATTTTATCGATCTTTATTATCAACATCGTATTGACACTAAAGTCCCCATTGAAGTTACGGTATGTGCTGTTGCAATAGCTCTGGTTTACTTCTCGAATGATTCTGGATTTCAGGTTTACTTCTGGAATGATTCTGGATTTTAGAATGGAGGCTTATGTGAAAAAAACAATTCTGTTTTAGCATTTCGGAATTGCTCATATTGAAGTTTTTATGCTCAAAGTTTTTGGCTATCAAGTATGACTCATCTTCATCTTCAGCACAGAGATAGTTATCTCATCTTCCAGACAGAAATGAACCTCACTTAATGGCTCGAAACGTCCACCATAAAACATCATATGAGAGAAGCAAAATCTCTCTGTAACTTTCTTGTCCTGTCCTTTTAAATACCGCCGTTTGATGTGGTGCTTTTTGTGTCCATCTGTGACAGATTGGAGAGCTGAAAAAATTAGTTGAAGAAGGGAAAATAAAGTACATCGGACTTTCGGAGGCGTCCCCATCGACAATTAGAAGGGCTCATGCTGTTCATCCTATAACAGCAGTTCAGTTAGAGTGGTCTTTGTGGAGTAGGGATGTAGAAGAGGAAATTATTCCCACCTGCAGGTATTATCAGGCGTGGTCATGTTAGGATTTGCCATATTGTTACCAGCATTGTAATATGAATCACTAACTAACATATTAAAATTCTAATTGCAGGGAACTTGGTATTGGAATTGTGCCATACAGCCCTCTCGGGCGGGGTTTCTTTACTTCTGGTGGAAAGTCAGTTGAAAATTTAACCAATGATGACTTTAGAAAGGTATACTTGTGCTTATGTATATTTTAAATTTAGTATTAAAGAAAAATATTAATAATGTAGGAAAAACTATCTTATAAGTATTGTTTTGAAAGAAAAAGTTAACGTCGTAAATCTTGTTGGATATGAAGTTGAAGGAAATTCATTATTAGTTCATTTTCATAATACTATAGAATTTCTATTAGTGCATTGCTGAAACTACATTTTATTGTTCGTTGGAGGGTTTTTTGAATTTTATAAAAAATTGATGTTTTGTACAGACAATGCCAAGGCTTACAGAAGAGAATCTTGAAAAGAATAAGGTGACTTTTGCAAAGATAGCTGAAATAGCTTCCAGCAAGGGATGTTCTCCGGGTCAACTTTCACTTGCTTGGATTTTTCATCAGGGAAATGATATTTCACCCATTCCTGGAACCACCAAAGTGAAGAATTTAGAAGAAAATATTGGTGCTCTTTCTGTGAAGATCACACCTGATGAGATGAAGGAAATAGAAAATATATTATCCAATTATGGATTCTCAGGAAATCGATATGCTGATGATCTCCAGGATTTCACGTGGATGAACTCAGAAACACCTCCTTTCTCTTCATGGAAGGATGCCGTCTGATAATTTTTAACATTGTTTTCTGCGAACAAAGCGAAATCGTCATTTTTCTGTCTGTTTTAAATAGTATATGCTCGTATATATGGTTATAAATATTATGTTGCAAATATCGTAAGAAGTTGAGTGTATTGTGCGTTGTATCTGCTAGAGACAACCTTACTGTAAGGGCTTTTGTCCCATTTATTTAATAAATAAGTATTGGTTACAATATTGATCTCGATGGAGACATCATGGAAACAAGCTTCTCGTCAATATTGGTATTAGACCTAATGTACAAACATTTCTTGCAAGTATCGGTAGTAAACACAATGGAAAGGAGTTTCTTGTAAGTTTTGGTACTTATTATGTTAATAGACTTTTTCATTTTGTAAAAAAAAGATGGAGGGGTAAGATTGAGAATTAATATTTGATAAAATATTTTTATTTTGAAAATAAGATGTAGAGTATAAGATTGGATGGATATGTTTTCTTTAATTTTATTATCAAATAATTTAGTTATTAAGATGGGATTAAAATGTGTGATGGATAACATAGGTATAGTTGATATATAAAAGATAATTTATCATTAATTGATGTAGTTGATAGATTTATGAGGTGTTTCATAGTTAATTAAAATGGGATTAAAATGTGTGATAGATAAGATAAGTCTAGTTGATATATAAAAGATAATTTATCGTTAATTGATGTTGTTGATAAATTTATGAGGTGTTTCATAGTTAATTATGGGTGAGATGATGTTAAGTTAGTATTGATAATTTTTGGTATATTTAATTTTTAATTTATTTTTTTAAATAAATTGTCATTTTTCCAAATAAATTGTATTTTTTGGTAGTTGGAAAAATAGTTGAATAATTTTTATTTTTTTATATATATTTTTCGTTTATAATATGTATGTTGATTTTTTTAGATTGTGCATCATATGACAAGGGATATTTAAAGGTTAAGAAACTAATGATGTTATTATTAAATAATTTTGTTAGACAAATCATTTTACAATGAATAATTATTTTTGCAAAAAAAACAATAAAAAGATTGATCTTTTTTTGGTGAATACTATTATCATTAGAAACTAAAGTTTACAGGGTGTAGCATATATCCTCAAGTTACCTCTTATGGGGGACAATAAAAGTACACTCTTCATAAAGAGGAGAGAGATACATCAGTTTTAACATAGCCAAAAAAGAAAATGACTAGGATAGAGAAATAGGCCTAAATAGCTATTTACAAAGTTAACTAAAAAAAAATATGAAATCGATCTCCAATATCATAACATATCTAAACCAAAGGATTTGTATCTAATGTTGGCATATGAATGGGTGCATTTCAGCTCTCTGGAGTGCCACCAACTCTTGGAGGAATAACAAGGTGTCATTAAATCCTTTCCATTCTCTTGTCCATATGCCTCTGATGCATGTGCAAGTGTTCAAGAGAGTGCATGATATCCATACATTTCTTTTTCCAATCCAAGAGCGTCCAACATAATTCCAATATAAGTATATAGTCTACATGTATCGATTGAGAATTCCCCTTCTGTGTCTTGTATCTAGTATCCAAGCAGTCCATTCAATCAACAACTTCATGTTTGAGAGAGTAGTCCTATGAGAGGATGTTTATCCCTTAGATTAAAAGAGTCCTTCTTGAACTTTCACTAGAGCAAGCTATTGATACATGATGCATATGAGTGTGGCATCTATGGGCTAACTCTTGATAATAAGCAGCCCCTCTTCGGACCTGAGCCTACTGGCATGTTATGGTGGTTGGGCATGCCAGAAAAAGGAATCCAAAAAATGGCCAATATTAGCCTTGTTTGTGAGAGTTGCAAAGGTACAATCCGAAAACAACTCCACCCATGAACCAAACCTCCAAATTTCCTAGGATTGAGAAAGGTAATATACAATCCCACCACCCCCAGAATTATAGTCCAGCTTACACCACTCATAAAGACAGTAACACACCTACGAAGCCACCTTTTGACAGAAGAAAATCCTTCATGCCAACAAGTATTCAACTCTGGTTAGAGAGAGGGTGAGTAATTAACACCAAAATAAAATAACAAACGTGATAGGAAGCTAAGAGAACTACCCCAATAATTGCTCAAAGATAGAAATAGAAGGCCTTGAAAATGAAAAACAACATAGCGACTTACTAGTCATGATTTCACCATCCAAAACAACCCGTCACCAATATAAGAACACGAAAGGGCAAGCGCGTGACTGAGTATGGGATAAACTCTAGGAAAGAAGTGAAACAACATGGGTTTGATAGGGTAGAAGACGAGGGTGAAAATCTTAGGCGCAAACTGGGGGAATGGGCATAGAAAATCACTTAGGGATTTGTCAAATAGTGAAAGAGGAAAGCTCAACTTGGAATAAATAGCATGAGAAAGCAAGGATAGAAAAGGAAACAACCACCACTCTCATTTAGACGCCACACAAATACCCCTGAAGTAATTCCAAATTAACTTAAAAAAGGAAAGAAAGGGAGAAACATATCAATACTAGGTAGTCAGTGCAGCTAAACTAATTGGAAGAGGATGTTAGATGTATGCAAAAAACATATCATTTTAGATGCCCTCACTTGTTGCCATTTTAAACACCCTGATTGCTAGCAGGGTGGATGCAACCTCCACCACTTGATTCCCTCTATATGTAGCCAAGACTCCAACATTCCACATCTAAAAATTTAATAACTAGAGAAATTATTACATCTCCTTCCATCTCATGAATGCACCATCTTCTCTCACCATTCGTAGCATGTTGTCTTCACCTTCCCCTAAAGGATAATAAATTTCAATCTATATCCATTATACACATATGATGGGTGCATTAAACTTCACTGGGGATGGGTTCCATGTCTCCAAACTTATTTTCCAAGTGGGGCAGTGAAACCACTGCCCCTCTCCCCCTGCTCCACCACCTATACAATGTTTGTCACCCCATCCATGACTTTATATTTCTTCTGAGATAATTACCAATAAACCACCTTCAAATGAAAATCTTGTAGGAGATTCCAATTTGAAGCCAACTTGGAAGAGGATTCTAGGCATCCATGGTTCACTATAGACATTCATACTTTGTGGGCTATGCTAGGTACCTCAGGGTCCATTTTCATCATTGATGGGTCCCCTCACATTTGTTACTGGTATACCTTAATGATCAGAAGTTAGACTGTTTCTACCATGTTTGACATTCGCTTATTTATTCATATTTTGTAGATTTGTACCATCGAGGTTGAGTAGAAGACCTTGGGATATGGACATCTCACGCTTATATGGAACCCTTCGCAATTTGTGTTTGAGTTACATATCATTATATGTACTTTGAGAGCTACTCTTGGAAACATGTTCTATATGCATCAATAGCCCTGCTAATGTAAAATGTGACATTGATCACATTGTTTTTACTAGTGGTTATGATCTTTTGGTTTGTCACGTAGATCCGTGGTGTATGTGTCGTGGCCATGTACTAGCACTAAACTGTGACATTGATCACAATGCCTTTACTGGTGGCTATGATCTTTTGGTTTGTCACATAGACATATTGTCTATGTCTCATGGCCATGTACTAACATTTCAAGTCAATATAGTTAGCAACGTGATTATGGAAAACAAAATCTAATTAATTTTCCTAGGCATTAATATGTCATGTCATTAAATTATTTATTTCGCATCAATTTTAAAAATTTAAATGATCCAATCAAATTCAATCCATAGTTAGTAACCATGGCACTAAATAAAGTTATTTAATTATAATAACAAAATGTTCCTCATTGTTTGGTTATTGAAGCTAAAATTTGAATGTTGTGAATGATAAGTGAACTCTATGAATGAGAAGTGCATTATTATTAGTTTAAATTTAAAACGATAGTTAAAAGTTTGGGATAAGTTTCTTCTAAACATATATATGCTCACATCTAGGTTTTCTTCATTCCCCGCACGAAACAAGATTGAACTCTATTGGCGATGTCTAATAAGATTGAACTCTATTGGGGATGTCTAATATGCATTTCTCATGGTTGTTTCTTCAATAACATTTGCAATATATTATTCCAGGTATGATCACATACTCTACAATCTGTAAAGTTTGATTGAATGTGACCATGCAACCATGAATTGAGATATTATAAATCATTTTGTATACAAATTATTTCAAAAAAATTGTTTATTATGGATTTAAAGTTGTTTCTCTTTTACTTTGCAGGATTGAATTGAGATATTATAAATCATTTTGTATATAAATTATTTCAAAGAAATGTTTATTATGGATTTAAAGTTGTTTCTCTTTTACTTTGTTCCTGCAAAAACGCTGTCTTGGAGAGCAAGTAATAATAAAACGCTGTCTTGGATAGCACGTAATAATAAAAGCCTATCGCCACTTGACCATCATTGTCTTGGAGAACTAGAAATACACATCGAAATAGCTTGCCCAGCAAGTAATACAATTCTATGTAAACCTACCAATTAGCCTTTTCTTTCTGGTTTTTTAGCTTTTTCAAATTAACTTATTATTTTAAACTATCGGAGATATATATTTTGACCTCTATACATTATTTTTTTAATCAATTTTCAGATGCCCTTGTTTTTGTGAAAAAATTATTTTCGGCTGCCTGGAAAATCAATGGAAAATAATTTTCTACCAAAAGAGTAAATCAGGCAGTTTATAAAACAATTGCCGCCTGACAGTGAAATGCCAACTCGGCCAGTGGCATAAACGATATTATTATTATGCCTGCCGCACGTATTATGCATTGGATATTATTATTATGTGTGATTTATTATTAGTTTTGATTTTTTTTTCATTCAATTATCTAATTGAATAGGCTAATTATTTATTATATTGGGATTTGTGTTATGTATTTAAGGTTTTCATGGAGTCTGTTCTATCGCTGGTATTTTGGTGGTCCCGTGCATTTGTCTTAAATTTTGATAATCTAGGGTTATTTTTCCTTAAGGTTTGATTTGATATATTTAATTGGATGAAATGGTATTGTTTATTAAACTGAACTCTGGTGGATCGTTGGTATTTTTCGTGGTCCCGTGGAGGTAGTGGGCTCAATGCATTTGCCTTAAATTTTGATAATCCAAGGCCATTTTTCTTTAATGTTTGTTTTGATATATTTAATTGGATGAGATGCTATTGTTTATTATAATGAAACTTGTAATACATGAATGATTGTTTATTTAAATCCAATACTATTTATTTAGATAATTTTTTAATGCATTGTATTTACTGCATCGAATTCGTTAACTCATTGATATCATTACAATTTGTTCCTGAAATTCGATGTTGTGATTTTCAAAACACCCATACTAGTTATGTGTTTGCACCAATTCAGGTATAACCCTGTAAAATGAACATAGAATTGTAATTTCTAATCAATGTTAATTATTATTTGATTTGTATCGTTTTTCTCCTTACAATAATGTAGTTTGTCAGTGATTTGCTATCTATCATTTTATTTTGATGTTATTTGTTATTAATAAAAAGATAAATATAGATTTTGTTATTTAATAAAAAGATAAATGTAAATTTAAAAATACAAATTTAACTGTAATTTTTGACATTTGATAAAAAAAATTATCAATATAATAATAATTATCTATTTTAAATTTAATATTTTATAATTATTTTAAATTATTTAATTTTAGAAATATTTTGTAGAATGTAATTATGTAATTTTGTTTTACATTATGTTTTATGATTTTTTTATTTTTTTTTGGAAAAAGTTGTGTTTTATTTAATGATATAAATATAAAATTTATAAAATTTTAATATAATAAATAATAAATTAATTTTTATAATTCAAAAAATTAATAAATAAATAATTTTAAATAATATAAAATAATATTGTCAATAAAATTAAATCAATTAAAATAATCTTAATTCAAGATAATATTGTAGTTAATTGAAGAGAATGTTGAAAATATAATGAAAGACCTTTGGTCCTTGATGATGGATGGAGTTACCTTGGGAAACATTGGACGGAGCACAAATATTAATTTCAACATTCGAATCAAATAATTTAATTAAAATAGAAAAAATGAGGTGAGCATCAATTTTATCCAAACAGAACCACAAGTTTGTCAACATCTTTTTGGCATCGTCCATGGAGGAGAATAATTTGTACTTATCTACTTGTTTTTCTCTCAGTACCAAACCCAACAATGCCTTCATTTTCCTATGAAGTGAAATTGAATTCAAGTACTTCTTTCTACCCCTCGTGTGCTTAGGGTCTAGCACCCACCCTACAAGGTCGTCTAGCAATTTAGAGTCAAACATAGAGTGTCTCTCCTCCCTAACTTATATCTCTAAATCCCTTCTTTCCTCGCACGCTTCTCGTGGAATTTCTTTGAAATGTGTCCCCATAGAGTCGTGAGCGAAGAGCCTCACCCCCTCCATCTCGGCTGAGTTTTGTCATCACCACTCCTACCTCTCTATCTTTGTCTTTTCAAATGACTCTAAGTCATGAAGAGACAATTCTAGATTCCCATGGCGATTTACCCTACTTACAAAAGGACACACAAATTGAAACAAATCACCCTCAACCAGGTCCGAACACTAGCACACAATCTCATCACAATAACACAAAACAAAGCCCTGAAACCTAGATGAAAATCCAGCAAAGAAAGAAGAAGGTGACTCAAAGTCATCTACAAACTCAATTCCCTCCACCATTGGATGAAAAACACCACCCCAAGACTGTGGACCTACATAGACCCAACGAATAGAGACCCAACTTCAAACCCCACTCACAAACCTAGACTTAATAAGAAAATAAAATTGCCCATGCTAGTCCCTGCCACAAAATCCAATTGAAGCCACCACCAACATTGCTAAGGTGATACAAACCTGGACATCAAATAACCGTAGAAAAATCAATAAAAATATACGACTTCAAGAGGTAATTGACATGCCACAGTTGAGACACACACCCTTTACAACTCAATTTACCACATACACCAAATAGGACATCAACCAAAAGTAGCCAAAATACCAAAGCAGATGAAATTAACTTACAGTTCGAGTGCTACAACCCAAATTGAGATGGTTTGAAGTTCGCCGCCCAGTGTGACCCAAATGCAAAAGCCACCACTACCTCTGCTCACCAGAGAGTAATAAACACCATAATTCCTCTCCACCTTGTGCGAAACACCAAATCTTTTCACACTAGGGTTGTTTCCCACCTCACCTTCTCAGACAAGAAGCTCCAAGAGGCCAAGGTCTTACCCTCGACTCCCACTTTCTCTTCACAAACAAACTCACCAACTCTTCATATCATTACAAAAGACCTCAAAGAAAAGTATATTTGCATGTGAAGTACCCACCGTGTACCAACAACATTAAATGGAGGACATGACACCCTAAACCCTATCACATCTACCATAACACCCAATCAAGGGTTGATATTGAATTTATTATATCTAAAGAGGAATTAAATTTATTCAAGTCTTTTTTTAATTATTAAAAAACTATTCCTTAAAAAGAATTAATATTTATAAATAAATATAATTAATAAAGTAAAAGTAAAACAAATTTATATTATATTTAAACTAAATAAATCTTTTCTATCAAATTTAAATTTAAAATATTCTCAAAGCAATGAGCCATGACAACTTTCCAAATGGAATTTTCACGGCTAACCACCAAGACATTATAAGTCACATTTGTTTTGACATGGGTCAACTTTAACTTAAGAAAAAAAAATAAAAATTACACATCTTATTGTAAAATTTACCATTTTGTTAAATAAAATTTTCTTATATATAAATGAACATTATAAATAATAATGAAGAAATTATCATGGAGGAACCTATTAGAATTGGAATAATTTCAAATCCCTAGGAAATTGGTCGGTGGGGAGCCACTTGAAAGGAATATAATTTTTTAAATTTATTAAAAGTAATTGACCATTTTGCTAAATAAATTTTTCTTATATATAAATGAATGTTATAAATTACAATGAGGAACTTATTAGAATCAGAATAATCTCAAATCAAATTGGTGGGCACAAATCTAATTTTTTAAATTTATTAAAAGTCAATGCAACCTAACAAACTCTGTAATACACTGCAACTCTTGATAAAGATTTCACCAAGTCACTGATGAATGGATAAGTTTACATATAGAAATAAGTGCATATGTATATATGCTTATGCAACATGTGTAACTTTTCATTTTTAAAACCATATTTTTGAATGCATAAATGGATACAACGTCTTGAAAGTTCATTTGGACACTTGGATTGTGTAAACCACATAAATTTTCAATTCCAATAAATCATTGCTAGACAAAATTTAAATTCCATTTTAAAACTGGAATTAATGGCTCCAGGAAAATGGCTCCAAATTAATTTAAAATTTTTAAAAGGAGATAACTAAAATCCTAAAACAAACCCCCTTCTTTATGTTGATTGCAAAATATCCTAGAATCTCATAGTCATTCAAGTGAAAATGCTCTTTATTTGATCTCATTATCTACATTATCAACACACACTGACTTTAGTCATTTCCTCCTCTGTGCAATTACATTTTTTGTGCGCCATTGACCACGAGGACCTATGGTAATGTTTCTCCTTATTATCTTTCATGTTATAGCTTGGATATGATATCTATATAATATTTTGACATAGAGGTATCATTGGGAAAAAATGATTTAGCTAGGTGGTTTGAGCAACATGTGTGAGGCTGACATCTGCACAAATGTGAGACTATTTCAAGCCTGAACACATTTTCTCCCCTCCATACTCCACCATTTAGATTGTTATATTTTCTTTGCTACAATATTTTTGCAGTAACATCATAAACATGTTCAATTATTTTAGTGTATCTTTTCATATTTAGAAGCAATTGCTAATTTATAATGATTATTATTTATACCTACTAATCTCCCAATATATTATACTGTGAACCTACTTTTGCAGTCACTTATTTGAAAACCTAATGAGTGATACTTTATGACAAACACCGTGTTGATTTAATGATTATTCAATGTGCACTTGGCCAGATGACAAACACCATGACAATTAATCCTACACTCAATCAACGAAAACTAGTTGATCTTAGACCAGATGGATTGAACATCGTGATGAATTGAAATTGGTCTGTTTAACTTTAGACCACTTTCAGATGACGAACGTTGTGACACACTCATTACAAATGAATTATTATTATGCCACATATACAACTCTATATATTAATGAACTCTACATCTACCAGGCTAAGGACCAACGAGAAGAAGCAGTACTATATTACTAGATCGATTGATTGGGTGTCGCACAGAGAGTGAGCAATGGTAGGTTTTAATATTGTTCCCTTGGGCTTATAATCCCTTGGTTTTATTATTCCCTAGTCTAGATTTAGAATATCGATCCCTTGGGTTTATTAATCTAAGCATTCATTAATATTGATCTATGGATTTTATAATCTCTTGGGTTTTTAGTATTAATCCATTCTATATATAATATCAATCCCTTGCGTTTATTAATGTAGAGGTTCATATTCTTAGGGTATAATTATTCATGGGGTTTATAACATTAATCTTTGGCTTCAATATAAATCCCTTGGGTCTATAATCATAGTCAACCATGGTCCAACGTCACATTGTGACAAAGAATTTTCTCAATATGAAAATAAGCCATGGTCCAACATCGCATTCTTGAGTTTAATATTAATCCCCTGGGTTTATTAATCTAAGGGTTCATATTCGTAGGGTATAATATTATTGATAGGGTTTATAATATTGATCCTTGGGTTTCATATAAATCCCTTGGGTTTATAATGATGGCCAACCATGTTCAACGATGGTCCAACGTCACATTGTGACAAGGCTTGTCTCAATATGAAAATCAACAATCGTAAACCATGGTAAACCATGTTTATTTTAAGGATTATATACATTGGGTTTATAATATTAATCCCTTGGGTTTAATATTATTCCCTTGGGTTTTTAGTATTAATCCCTTGGGTTTATCAATATAAGGGTTCATATTCCGAGGGTATAATATTATTTATAGGGTTTATAATATTAATCCTTGGGTTTATAATCATGACTAACCATGGTTTAACGAGGCATTGTGACAGATATTTTCTCAATATGAAAATCAGTCATGATCCAACGTCGCATTGCGACAAAGATTGTCTCGATATGAAAATCAATCATGGTCAACTATAGTTCAATATTGCATTGTGACAAATATTGTCTCACTATGAAAATGAACCATGGTCAAGCATTGTCAACCATGGTGAGTCATGGTCAACCATTATCTAATGTCACATTATGGCAAAGATTGTCTCAATATGAAAATCAACCATGTTCGACGATGACCCAACATCGCATTGCGACAAAGATTGTCTCAACAATAAAATCAACCATGGTCAATCGTGTTTATAATATTAATCCCTTGGGTTTATAATATTAATCCCTTGGGTTTAATATTATTTCCTTGGGTTTGCAATCCCTTGGGGTTTTAGTATTAACCCCTTGGGGTTTTAGTATTAACCCCTTGGGTTTATTATAATCCCTTCGGTTTATAATATCAATCCATTGGGTTTATTAATCGAAGTGTTCATATTCTTAATGTATAATATTATTCATAGTGTTTATAATATTAATCCTTGGGTTGAAAATAAATTTCTTCAGTTTATTATCATGGTCAACCATGGTTAATAACCATGATCACATTATCTCACAAACTGTCTCATGGTCCAATATCATATTGTGACAAGCATGGTCAACAATGGTCCAATGTTGAAATGTTACAAAGATTTTGTGAGTATGAAAATAAACTAGGGTAAACGAGGGTCAACCATGTTTATTTTAGGGTTTACAATATTTATCTTAGGGTTTATATATCTTGGGTATATAATATTAATCCCTTAGGTTTAATATTATTCCCTTGGGTTGATAATCCATTGAGTTTTTAGTATTAATCTCTTGGGGTTATCATTCCCCTGGGTTTATAATATTGATCCCTTGGGTTTATTAATCTAAGGGTTCATATTCCTAGGGCATAATATTATTCAGAGGGTTTCTAATATTAGTCAATTGGTTTAATATAAATACCTTGGGTTTATAATTATGGTGAACTAAGGTCCAACCTCGCATTGTGACAAAGGTTGTCTCAATATGAAAGTCCACCATGGAGAACCATCATCAACCATGGTCAATAATGGTAAACCATGGTCCAACGTCATATTTTGACAAAGATTATTTCAATATGAAAATCGATCTTGGTCAACCAAGGTCCAACGTTGCATTGGGACAAAGATTGTTTCACAATGTGTAGTAATCCCTTAGGTTAAATATTATTACCTTGGGTTTATTTCCTTTGGGTTTATAAAATCAATCCATTAATTAAACTCATTGATATTATATACCCAAAGGAATAATAAAACCAAGGGAATAATACTATAAACCCTAGGGAATATAAACCCAAGGGATAACTGAGGGATTAATACTATAAGCCCTAGGTATATAAACCCTAGGTATATTAAAATAAGTCCATCCAATTCCACATTATTAAAAAGATTGTCTCAATATCAAAATCATAGTCCAACGTCGCATTTTCACAAATATTGTCTCAACATGAAAACCAACCATGGTAAACCATTGTCAACCATGTTTATTTTAGAGTTTATAGTATTTATCTTAGGGTTTATAATATTAATCCCTTGGGTTTAATATTATTCCCTTGGGTTTGTAATCCCTTGGGGTTTTAGTATTAACCCCTTGGGTGTATTATAATCCCTTGGGTTTAATATTATTCCCTTGGGGTTTTAGTAGTAACCCCTTGGGTTTATTAATCAAGAGGTTCGTATTCCTAGGGTATAATATTATTCATAGGGTTTATATTATTAATCCTTGGGTTGAATAAAAATTACTTGGGTTTATTATCATGTCAACCATGGTCAATAACCATGGTGACATTGTGTCAAAGATTGTCTCATGGTCCAATATCACATCGTAACAACAATGGTCAACCATGGTCCAACGTCGCATTGTTATAATGATTGTGTCAGTATGAAATCAACCATGGTAAATGAGGGTCAACCATGCTTATTTTTGGGTTTATAATATTTATCTTAGGGTTTATGTACCTTGGGTTTATATTACCAATCCCTTGGGTTTAATATTATTCCCTTGATTTTATAATCCTTTGGGTTTTTAGTATTAATCTCTTAGGGTTATCATTCCCTTCAGTTTATACTATTGATCTCTTGGGCTTATTAATCTAAGGGCTCGTATTCCTAGGGTATACTATTATTTAGAGGGTTTATAATATTAATCAATTGGTTTAATATAAATCCCTTGGGTTTATAATCATGGTCAACTATGGTCCAATGTTGCATTTTGATGAAGGTTGTCTCAACATGAAAATCTACCATGGACAACCATTGTCAATCGTCGTCAACCATGGTCAATCATGGTCAACCATGGTCCAATGTCATATTCGGACAAATATTATTTCAATATGAAAATAAATCTTTGTCAACGAAGGTCCAACATTGCATTATGAGAAAGATTGTCTCACAATGTGTATTAATCCCTTGGTTTAAATATTATTCCGTTGGGTTAATGATAGTCCCTACGGTTTTTAGTATAAATCCCTTGGGTTTAAAATATCAATCCATTAGGTTTATTAATATTAAACTCATTGATATTATATACCCAAGGGAATAAGAAACCCAAGGGATTAATACTATAAACCCCAAGGAATATAAATCCAAGGGAATAATATTAAACTGAAGGGATTAATACTATAGGCCCTAGGTATATTAATATAAATCCCATGGGTTTACACTCATGGTTGATCATGGTCCAATTTCACATTGTGGCAAAGATTGTCTCAATATTGAAATCAACCATGGTCCAACGTAGCGTTGTGACAAAGATTACCTCAACATGAAAATCAACCATGGTAAACCATGGTCAACACTGTTTATTTTAGCATTTATAATATTTATTTGAGGATTTATATATCTTGGCTTTATAATAGTAATCCCTTGGGTTTAATATTATTCCCTTGGGTTTATAATCCCTTGGGGTTTTAGTACAGTCCAATGCCACATTGTGATAGAAAATTTCCATATGAAAACGAGCCTTTCTCAACCATGGCCAGCCATGGTCAACCAAGGTCCAACGTTGCATTCTTAGAAATATTGTCTCACAATGTATATTAATATATTGGGTTTAATATTATTCCCTTTGGTTTATTTTCATATCAATCCCTTTGGTTTATTAATCTAATCACACATATTCCTAAGTTATAATCTTTTTCATAATATTACCTGGATGCAGGTGATAATCAAGTCACTTAAGGTGATTAGACAGTAGGGCGGCTGGAGGACTCGCCACATGGACGCCTGCGTCTTCCCCCATGCCAACCTGAAGGGCATTCAGGGCACCTTGCAGATGCCATTAAATGAGTGCTCTGGTCGAGACATCAGAATAATGCTCATAGCAATGACCTCCACATACCATAATGTTATTCCTCCTCCCCTGCTCCACTGCATTTGTCCTCCTCAAGCCGCAGAGCCCTACTCATGCATAGTAATGGGAAGCCGCTGCTGGCTGCTTAGCTGTATAGACCTTGGCAACGGGTTTCACTTCTCCCACACCAAGCTCTGCAATTTAGCTCCCGCTCAGACCTCCTTCGCTCACTCTCTGCACAATCATTCCACCAATCTCCCTGCTGATAGCCTTGCTTTGAATCCTGCCATGGCTCGCATCCACCACCGAATGTGGAGCAAGAGAGGGGGCACTCGTGGCGGAAGCATCCACCCTCCTGCAATGCCTAGCCTAGACTCTGTCTCCCCCTCCACCTCAACTGACATTCCCAATCCTTATGGCTCCTTCTCTGGCCGGTATCCCAACACCCGTAGCGGAAGGGGAAGAGCTCAGCTCCAAGGTGCACCCAGCTCCCCACACAACACAATTCCACTTCCACAGCACCCTTCATCGACATGTTATCACTGCTACTGTCACTATCACATTCTATGAAGAAATTGACCCACTGGCAGCTCCACCTGAGCACAATGCTGAGTAGCAGAGGGCAGCACAAAGAAATTGATGCAATCGCAACCCAGGCAAACAACAACTCGATGAAGATGTTGCCACCCTGCATGTCAAAGAGTTGTTTGGCAGTCAACAGGCTGCTGAAGGTATAATTGGCGACATGCAGGCTTTAGGAAGCAGATCGGGAGACACGTCCAGACTGCATGCAACTATGGGTAGCTCCACGGATGCCCATCCAACTCGAGGAAGCGGCACGTTAGCAGAAGAGGAGGATTGCTATCAATACGCGTGTTTGATCGAGGAAGAACTAGCCCCAAACAATCTCTAGTTTCGACACCTCGCAGCTAGGTGTCGCCCTTTTGCCAGGTGGATGCTTTTCTGATGACTCGACAATTTTGGTTATGTCTGTGTTTTCTGGTTATGTTTATGTAATGTCTGATTTGTTTTTGGTCAAAACTGATAACCCCTATGTGGGTTTTTTTACTTTCATGTACTGGTTTCCCCATTGTTGGGGAAGTCAAGGTTAGACAGTCATATTTTTTGATGAACGATACTCAACACTACTGAGGCCCCAACCTCACTGTAATTATATTTTGTCTCATATTAATAGAATAGTTTTACTTAGAAAAAAAATATATATATTATTCATAATATTTATAATATTAATCCTAGGGTTTAATATAAATCCATTTGGTTTATACCCTTGGTTGACCATGGTCAATCATGTTTATTTTAGGGTTTATTGGATTTACCTTAGGGTTATATTAGTATTAATACGTTGGGTTTTATTCCTTTTCGTTTATTAATCTAAGGGCTCATATTCATAGGGTATAATATTATTTATAGGGTTTATAATATTAATCCACAGGTTGAATATAAATCTCTTGGGTTTATAATCATGGTCAATCATGGTCCAACGTCACATTGTGACATGGATTTTCCCAATATGAAAATCAGTCATAATCCTAAGTCACATTGTGACAAAAATTGTCTCGATATGAAAATCAATCATGGTCAATCATGGTCAACCATGGTCCAATGTCGCATTGTAACAAAGATTGTCTCACTATGAAAATGAACCATGGTGAAGCATTGTCAACCATGGTGATTCATGGTCCAATGTGAAATTGTGACAAATATTATCTCAATATGAAAATCAACCATGGTCAACTATGGTCCAATGTCGTATTGTGACAAAGATTGTCTCAACATGAAAACCAATCATGGTAAACCATGGTCAACCGTGTTTATTTTAGAATTTATAGTATTTATCTTAGGGTTTATAACCTTGGTTTATATAATAACCCTTGGGTTTAATATTATTCCCTTGGGTTTCCAATCCCTTGAGGTTTTATTATTAACCCGTTGGGTTTATTATAATCCCTTCGGTTTATTAATTGAAGAGTCCATATTCCTAGGGTATAAATTATTCATAGGGTTTATAATATTAATCCTTGGGTTGAATGTAAATTCCTTGGGTTTATAATCATGGTCAACCATGGTCAATAACCATGGTCACATTATGTCATAGATTGTCTCATGGTCCAATGTCACATTGTGATAATAATGGACAACCATGGTCCAACATTGAATTGTTACAAAGATTGTGTCAGTATGAAAATAAACCATGGTAGACGAGGATCAAACATTTTTTTTCTAAATATGATTAAATCTATTAATGCAACAAAACATAGTACATGGAGGCACTGGCCTCTGCAGATCCTGTCTCAGGTTATGCCATGTTTAACAAAAAATAACTGAAAATGACTGCCCTCATCGGGGAAACCAGTCCAAAACTAGAGGAGTGTGTTGCCCACACAGGGGAATCAGCTTATAATACCATAGTGGAATAGTTTGTTGAACAAAACATCAACATTGAAAACAATTAAAAAAAAGAAACATGAGAAAAAACCCCTAAATTTGGTGATCGGGAGCTGAAAACCTGAAAGATACCTTGGCAACTAGGTGTCATTAGGTGGCGGAGGTTCTTCCACAATAAAACACCTGTATGCCTCCATGTCATCTTCCTCGTGCTATTGAGCTCTCGTCGGTGCTTCCATATTCATGTAGCCGCCTGGAAGATTGTGTTCCTGAGCTGCGCCTATTTGATCCAGAGCTTCACCATGGGTTCTGCGTGTCCCATAGCTGCTACAAGGAGCTTTCCTTCTGCTGGTGTTGGTTCTTTCCAGAGTGTTGTGAGCCAAGATATCAGAGCTTTGAGGCTCCTCTCTGAAAGTGACTCTAATGGTTGTAATTATGCAAGTGTGTTCTAGCGTGCAACAAAACTGGAACTGGGTAGAGTGGCTGGGTTGCTACGTCAAGACAGAGGTAGCAAGTGGTTGTGGAGTGTCAGCAACATGCCTAGGGCCAGCCGTCTGTGCATGCCCCCTACCACTGCTAGTGGTGGGATAACAACCCGTGAAATGATCCACCGTTGAGGGGGAGGAGGAATCCCAAGGGGTACAGTCAGAGAGGGACAGCGAGGGGGGACGAATTGCTCTTCCTCTGTTGCTACCTCTTCTATAGTGCATCGTGTGACACAGATGAGTCATATTCGCTTGGTCGAAATTGGGCCGATGAGGACTAGGAGGGGCAGAACGAGGGATGGAATGGCCAGTGGGAGGAGGATAATAGGGAATTCGAGGTTCAGATGTAGGATTCAGGGCCGAAGCAGTAGTGCAAAAGCAAAAAATCAGATTATGTGAGAAGTGGGCACCTTCTACCATTTCAATACAACAAAGAATTTGGCAACTTCTCCCCATTGTCGTGCATGAGCTCGGCTCTACAGCAGCAATGAGGCAGTTGCAGTTCAAAGGAGGCGGAACAGGGGTAAGGCGATTTGAAATCACCATCTTATGTATCAGAATGAGGTTTCCTTAGCCCGCACAAAGTATTAAAACGCCATTAATTTCGGCAGTGAGCTTTTGGGTGGAAGCATCAGTGGCCATGTGGCCGCGCCACTTGCTAGCCGAGATTTGCTGCGTTGTACCAACGCCTTTAATCACCCCCATCCCAGAAGGATCAACCGTGTTTATTTTAGGGTTTATTATATTTATATTTTGGTTTATATAACTTGGGTTGATGATATTAGTCTAATTGGTTTAATATTATTCCCTTGGGGTTATAATCCCTTAGGTTTTTAGTATTAATCTCTTGGGCATATTAGTCCCTCCAGTTTATAATATTGATCCCTTGGGTTTATCAATCTAAGGGTTCATATTTGTAGGATATAATATTATTGATGGGGTTTGTAATATTAATCCTTTGGTTTAATATAAATCCCTTGGATTTATAATCATGGTCAATCATTGTCCAACATCGGATTATGACAAAGATTGTCTCAATATGAAAATATACCATGGACAACCATTGTCAACCATCGTCAACCATCGTCCAACATCATATTATGACAAATATTATTTTAATATGAAAATCAATCTTGATCAACCATGGTCAACCAAGGTCCAATGTTGCATTCTGAGAAAGATTGTCTCACAATGTGCATTAATCTCTTGGGTTAAAGAATATTCCCTTGGGGTTTTAGTATTAATCCCTTGGGTTTATTATTCTTTGGGTTTATAATATGAATCACTTGGGTTTATTATTCCCCAGTCAACCATGGTTTATTATCATGTCAACCATGGTCCAACATGGAATTGTTATAAGGATTGTCTCAATATGAAATCAACAATGGTCAATCATGTTTATTTTAGTGTTTATAATATTTATCTTAGGGTTTATATAGGTTGGGTTTATAATATTAGTCCTTATTCCCGTGGATTCATAATCCCTTGGGGTTTTAGTATTAATCCATTGGGTTTATTATTCCTTTGGGTTTCTGATATCAATCCCTTGGGTTTATTATTCCCTTAGGTTTATAATATCAATCATGTTCAAGCATTGTCAATCATAGACAACCATGGTTGAATGTCGCAATGTGACAAGGATTGCCTCACTATGAAAATAAACCATGTTTAATTTAGTTTTTGTAATATTTATATTTGGGTTTACCAATGTTGGGTTTATAATATTAGTCCCTTGGGTTTAATATTATTCCCTTGGATTCATAATCCCTTGGGGTTTTAGTTTTAATCCCTTGCGTTTATTATTCCTTTGGGTTATTATTCCCTTAGGTTTATAATATCAATCATGGTCAACCATTGTCAATCATAGCCGACCATGATCAACCATGTTTGAATGTTGCATGGTGACAAGGATTGTCTCACCATGAAAATAAACCATGTTTATTTTAGTGTTTGTAGTATTTATATTTGGGTTTACCAATGTTGGGTTTATAACATTAGTCCCTTGGGTTTAATATTATTCAGCTTGGGTTTAATATTATTCCTTGACTTCATAATCCCTTGGGGGTTTTAGTATTAATCACTTGATTTTATTATTCCTTTGGGTTTATAATATCAATCCCTTGGGTTTATAATATCAATGATGGTCAACCATTGTCAATCATATCCAACCATGGTCAACCATGGTTCAATGTCCATTGTGACAAAGATTGTCTCACCATGAAAATAAACCATGTTTATTTTAGTGTTTGTAATAATCATATTTGGGTTTACCAATGTTGGGTTTTTAATATTAGTCTCTTGGGTTTAATATTATTCCCTTGGGTTCGTAATCCCTTGGGTTTTATTATTAATCCCTTGGGTTTATGTTTCCCTTGAGATCATAATATCAATCGCTTGAGTTTATTATTAATTTGGGTTTATAATATCAATCATGGTCAACTGTGGTAAATCTTGGTCTGACCTCACATTATGAAACAAATTGTGTCCACTTAGGGTTTATATACCTTGGGTTTATAATATTAGCCCCTTTGATTTAATATTATTCCCTTAGGTTCATAATCCCTTGGGTTTTTAGTATTAATCCCTTGGGTTTGTTGTTCCTTTGAGATTATAATATCAATCATTTGGATTTATTATTCCGTGGTCAACCATGGTTTATTATGAAGTCAACCATGGTGAACCATGGTCCAACATGGAATTGTGATAAAGATTGTTCAATATGAAAGTCAAAGATGATCAACCATGTTTATTTTAGTGTTTATAATATTTATCTTAGGGTTTATATACATTGAGTTTATAATATTAGTCCTTTGGGTTTAATATTATTCCATTGGGTTCATAATCCCTTGGGGTTTTAGTATTAATCCCTTGGGTTTATTATTCCTTTGGGTTTATAATATCAATCCCTTGGGTTTATTATTCCCTTAGGTTTATAATATCAATCATGGTCAACCATTGTCAATCATATCCAACCATGGTCAGCCATGGTTGAATGTCACATTGTGACAAATATTGTCTCACCATGAAAATAAACCATGTTTATTTTAGTGTTTCTAATATTTATATTAGGGTTTACCAATGTTGGGTTTATAATATTAGTCTCTTGGGTTTAATATTATTGCCTTGGGTTCATAATCCCTTGGGGTTTTAGTATTAATCCCTTGGGTTTATTATTAACTTGGGTTTATAATATCAATCATGGTCAACTTTATTAATCTCTTGTGTTTGTAATATCGATCCCTTGCGCTTCTTGATCCCTTAGGTTTTTAATATTTATCCCTTGGGTTCACTAATTCCTTGGGTTTATAATATTAAACGGTTGGGTTTATTAGTTCCTTGGGTTTATAATATTAATAATCCCTTTGGTTTATTATTCCCTTGATTTTAAAATATTAATTCTTAGGCTTTATTAATTCAACCATGTTTATTTTAGTATTTTTAATATTTATCTTAGGGTTTGTATACCTTGGGTTTATAATATTAGTCCCTTTTGTTTAATATTATTCCCTAGGGTTCATAATCCCTTGGGGTTTTAGTATTAATCCCTTGAGTAATAATAATATAATATAATCCCCGGATGCGGGTGTATCGCTAGGATGTTAATTTGATGGGACAGGGGTGCGGCGAGGTGGGACGACACCTGCCTACCCAGTACCGCATAGATAATCGCCAGTTGAAGGAAGAACTTCGACATTTGAGGATTGCAGTGTTCATTTGCTTCACCTCAAGCGGCTCAGATCCTCCCAGCCTGTCCTTCGATATGTTTATCGCCTCCGCACGCTCTGGACTGCACCGGACCTCTACTCTCTTCAATGCCATACTAATGGCGGGTGCTAATCGAGGAACCACTGAGGGTGATAAATGTAGGCTCAGGCATGGGATTACTATTGAGCCTTTGCTGCTTTGTCGTTCTCGTTATGATCTGTATGGTGCTGGCTCTTGCGAATTGAAAGGGGCAGCTAAGCTGGAGCTATGCTTTGGTATTCTCGAGGAGCTGCCTCCATCAATTCCCTGGTTTCTCTCTAGGGCCTCTGGCCCTCGTTTGGATGACTATCTGATTTGACCGTGCTCTGCCATTGTGGTGGCTCAGCCTTGTGTTCATATTGTTGCTGTTGTTTTCGCTATGCCCTGTCTTCGCCATAGAATGAGGTGCCACAGAGGTACTCCTCGACGTGTGCCCTCCAGCCCGTCCTCCAATTCTCCCTCCCTCTCCAGTGAATTCATAGCCAGCCATTACCCTCGCACTCGCAGTGGGAGAGGGCGTCTTCATCTGCCCAGCCATTACCCTGAGCCCCGTCCTCCAGACTCCACGTCTTCTCCCTCATTTGGCTCTGCGATTTTCACCTTCAACTGCTCTGTAAATCACCCAAGGATTACAACTCACATTTCGGTGTTCTTTCATGAGGAAGCCCAGGTGGGAGAGTCTAGCTCTCATCAGGAGAGCCTTGGCTCTGTCTCTGTGCCGAATCCATTTTTTTTGCAGGTTTCAGAGGCTCAAGATCGCAATGCTCTTGACATGGTGATGGCGCCGGCGGATCTTGGATCTTCTGTATCTGATGCTACTCGTGCAAGGGATCTGCCTGATTCCGGTTGGTGCATAATTGTGGAAGAGCCTCCAGATGATTAGTTCGCTCTTTGTTGCCTTTGTTTCTTGTCCTGCGGCCCATAATAGCGTTCAAGTTTTTGTTCAAGTTATTGTTCATGGGCAGTGTTTCTGATATTCTCTTCCTATCCTTCAGGGCAGTTGTATTTTACTACGGTTAAAATGTAATTTTACCCCTTTAATGTTAATAGAGTAATTTTATTTAGAATATATATATATATAGATATATATATATATATATAATAATTATTATTATTATTAATATAATAACTATTATATTATTATTTTAATAATATAATAATACTACATCTTCATCATGTCTAACTTTTCACATACTATAATATTACTATCCGTTATTATTATTTTATATTATTGTTATAATAATACAATAATAATTATAATATATTATTATAATAATAATATAATATAATAATAATTATTATTATTATTATTAATATAATAACTATTATCTTCTTATTATTATTATTATTTTAATATATTAATAATATGTTATTATATTATTATAATAATATAATGATAATATAATATTATTATCAATTATTATTATTATTAATTAATATTACTAATATTATTGCTATAAAAATATAATAGTAAATATATTATATTGTTATAATAATAATACAATATAATTGTTATTATTATTATTTTTTTATTATTATTAGTATTATATTATTATCATAATAATATAATAATGATTACATTATTATATTATTATCATAATAATATAATAATAATTACATTATTATATTATTATTTTTTGTTAAGATTTGTAGGACCATTCCATTTTCTATTAAATATAAACAAGTTTACACCACAAAGATAAACCGAATGGCCTCAATTTGCCCCGAAGGGAAACCAAGTCTCTCGGCCACTAGTCAGTTGTATAAACCATCCAAAAACAAAATTGTCTTAGACTTTTTACACCACACTGATAAATCGAATGGCCTCAATTTGCCCTGAAGGGAAACCAAGTCTCTTGGCCACTGGTCAGTTGTATAAGCCATCCAAAAACAAAATTGTCTTAGTCTTTTTAGCGAGGCTAGATATGTCTCTACTTCATGACCAAACACTACATAACTAAATAAACTAATAATGGCAACATAGAATTTAAAAGCTATCTACATAAGACAAAATTATGCATGGGTGTTCTAATCCTTCTTCTCCTTTGAGATAGATGCAATGGATGACGGGTCCTGGGCAAATTCACCAGGCATACCATACAGCTCCAGGATGCAAGGGATATGGCGGTCTATTATGTCCAGCCGAATGTCCTGTTTATGAAGCTAAAAGAGGATTTTCTCCATATCCTTCTTGTAATTTGGCAATCCTTGTAGTGTCACTACCATCCCAACTGAGATTTGCTCCATAGCCTTGCTTAATAGGCTCTTCATGAGCCAATACAGGTACAGAGTTTTCTTAAACTGAGTGATTCTTCCGCGGGTGTTTCCCAGATCTGGGACTAAGGTCCTCTAGTTTTCCATCTCCTCCTCTGACGCACTGCCTTGTTTCATTTCTTCTTCCCATTCTTCCAGCAGCTTCTAGATGCCCTCATCTGTCCCCTCACAGTAAGCTTCTATTGCCTCTGTTATGAGGTGTTCAATATATTTTCTGCCCTTGCGTGGCTCCGACGTGCTCGGCCCCTTATCTTGCTTGGGAGTCGGGCCTCTTCTGCCACATCCACGGCCTCACGTAGCACATGTCGTACCCTGATATCCTGAGCACTGATGACATCCATAGTAAGTTAGTTTGAAACATAGGATTGAAACAATACACCATGTCTTGCCTTGTTTCTCTTCACCACCAATTCTCGCCACAGTCTTGTTAGGGTGGGTCGGCGCCTACAGCCCCTAGTGGGGAAGGCCTTGGCCCCAGCCCCTTGAAGTGGCCTTTTCCCCCTCTCCAATTCTCACGGCCATATGTAGGTTTATCGTCCCATACCCATGCCAAGCTCTCATTCTCCCCTTGCAATCTGCAATATACCAGCTATGGCTTGGGTTCCTATCCCCCATTGCCTCCATCATAGAACTCTTGCCACTCATTTCCCCCGAGCTAGGTCTCCACCCATAATTTTTGGTAACCCAGTGCTTACTATGTGAATTGCGGGCATGGCTACATCCTAGGACGCCTACCACCTACTTTACCTTGCCCCCATCTATACTCCACTGCCCTTCCTGCATTACCCTGTGACTGAAAAGCTTCCCCCTCCCCTTGATGGCAGAGGACAACGCTTCCCAACCTAATTGTGGACAATTGCCCCCCCAACCGGCATGGGTTTACCCATTTGACATAGGGAAAAGACGCAAAACCAGGCCATGGCGAGAAGTTGCCTATCACATTGACACTAGCAATTTCCTATCCCCTGGACATACCCCCTTACATCCTAGCTTAACCACAACAATACCATAATAACAAGTTTGAGGTGGAGTCGAATAACATACCCGGAGTTCCCAGTTGTTCAACGACGACGACCCTGGTTCTTCACGTTCCGACGCTCACCACCAACTCTGAGCCACCACCCTTCTCCATAGACTATCGCACTAAGATTGCAAGTTGAAATACCCCTCCATCCAATATGCCTTGTCGTTCCTCGAGTCCTGCCACCTTGCCCACTTCCCCAGCTTGCCATCATGTCGAAGGACACCGCACCCCCTGCCTCGAACATGTAGGGGGTAGAAGTATTAAGTGCCCGAGTACCCAACATACCTACACCCATGTGCTCCCAGCTGTCGGCCCGCATCCTGATTGGGATTATTATTATATTATTATAATAATATAATAATAAGATAATATTATTATGAGTTATTATTATTATTAATTAATATTACTAATGTTATTATGAGTTAATATTATTATTATAATATTAATATAAAAATTATATAAAAATATATATAAATATATAAAAATATGGTTGTTATTATTATATAGTTATTAATAATCATAAATGGTAAATGTTTAAAAAATATATATATAATAATTATTAATGTGATTAATATAAGTTTCTCTGTATATCAACTATATTGCAAAATATAATTGTATATATATATTTCATATAAAGTATGATCCTATATCAACCATATTTATTAATATAATTGTTAATAATTTATACTACCAATCTCCAAAAATATCTGCCAAAATATTATAATGACTCGAAAGCCTAATGAGTGATACTTTATGAGTAACTCCATGTTGATTTAATGATTCTTCATGCACACTTCGCCGGATGACGAACGCCATGACGATTGATTCTGCATTCAGTCAGCAAAAAACAATTGATGTTAGGCCAGATGGATTGAAAGCCATGATGAATTGAACTTGGTCCGTTTAGCTTTAGAAGCCGTGATGAATTGAACTTGGTCCGTTTAACTTTAGAAGCCGTGATGAATTGAACTTGGTCCGTTTAACTTTAGACCACTGTCAGATGACGAACGCCTTGACGGACTGAATACAAATGAATTATTATTACGCCACATATACAACTCTATATATTGATGAACTCACCTGCCTCCATCTACATCTACCAGGCTGAGGACTGTGATGACCCCGTAAAAAAATGTAATTATTTGAAAGTTACTACAACATAGAAAACTGAATTGAAATAATATTGAGGAACTTATTTTCTTTTAAAGATATTCTGTTGATGTGACATGTGCACTAAATTAATGATTAAAGGAATTAATCATGAAGATATCTGAATTCCCAAAAGGGAACTAGAAAATAAAAGTTAGTTAATATAACCACCATCCCTAACTGGAAGGGTTTCCAGGAAAAAGGGAGGTGGGTGGAAAAACTCTGGGTTGTAGAGACAGGCAGAGGAAGAGGAAGGGAAGAGAGAACCCTGGAAAAGAAAAAAACAAAAAGACTAAGTCTGGTAAGGACCAGATAGTCAAGCACACAGTGCTGGCTTACTGAGGATATTGATCCGGTAAGCGGAAGCTTGGGAGGAGACTCAGGTCTTGAAAGACTGATCTCACGGTTGGGAGGATAACAAGCTTACACAGAGATTTGGCAGGAGACTGGTTCCAGACTCACCTTATCAGAGGAAACCAGGTAAGTAGCGGAACCTTTATGTCCCCAGAGTTATGTGTGTAATTGATAGACTGATTATTATTATTTGTGCAGTAGTAGTGAACAGAATATGTTATGGGTATACTATCTGTACCAGTTATGCTGTACGAATATAAAAGTTAGATTAAACTGAGAGTAGCATGATATTGATGTATAAATCTAGCATGATATTGTTGTATAAATCTAACATGATATTGCTGTATAAACCTAGCATGATATTGCTGTATAAATCTAACATGATATTGTTGTATAAATCTAGCATGATATTGCTGTATAAATCTAACATGATATTGCTGTATAAATCTAGCATGATATTGTTGTATAAATCTAGCATGATATTGCTGTACAAATCCAAGAAAGTATAAACTAAGAGTTAACTGTACGCGGGTACACACTGTTTGCTGTAAAAGGAAAACAAAGACGATGTTTATATATATATATATATATATATATATATATATATATATATATATTATATATATATATATATATATATATATATATATATATATATATATACTGTCTACCAAATACAGGCAGCGTATGTGTAAGAATCCCAGATAAAGAAATCAATGCATTTCGAAAGAATCCCTTATCCCTATCAACTAACAGTCATAGTCAAAGGGAGACCCAAAATGGAACTCGGCTACATAAGCAAGAATGGAGTTCTGGGTCGAACAATATCTTGACTTTATGGTTCATTATACACTAGTTCATACCCAAGCAAGTCTTGTGACAAAAACGACTATCTTTAACCGTAAACGGATATACATTTCTAAGAAGCAGACTTTTAGGAAAAACAAGTATACAGTAAGGGTATTCAAGATTAGATAATTTTTGAATCCGAGCCAGGTCGGATTGTATCAATGACTTCCTAGAGATCTCACAGCATCGGGTAAGGGCCGAAACCCTTGAGCTGAGAGACAACCGAGATATTATTCAACCAGAGGGTTGATATATATATATATGTAACATAGACAAAATTCCTTTAGAGATTGCGACAGTATATGTATGCATGTCATCACAAGTAATAAAGACCATGCTATAGCATTCATGTGGTCCTGCATCAACGCAGTGGTGATATATTCCAAAGAATCCATACGAATGAGAAGCAAAATGATATAAAACCATAGTCATAAGTTACTCAAAATCTTAGAGTTTCAGGTTATGGGAAAAACCCAGAATGGTTGGCCATACCTCTATGGCAATTAGAGGCAGGCGCGACGGTTCAATACCACACATATATACGGCGGGTAACCCATAATAGAAATGAAATAACCCTTAATACATTTTGGGAGCGAAGCGCATTCCATCTTAACTGAATAAGCAAGAACCCAGAACGGGAACTGTAATACAAGATCTAGATACTTCAAACCCTATGTATATATTTCATAGTATACTGTTAACAGTAAACGAAAATGGGCAAGTCATAGCGCCATACAAGTAACAAATTACAGTAAACATTGTCTGTCTAGCTATATAAGTCTATGATGAAAAACAGACAAGTTGGCATGAAGACCAGAGCTCAGAATAAACTACAGTACAGTGGTAATTACAAAATATACATCTGAGTCACAGATTTAAAACAAAATCTTCAGGCCTGTAACTAGAGAGAAATTCCCAAAACCGCCGTAAGCGAGAATCAATATGTCCTTAGCCAGACCAGAACGCATGGAACCGGAACGAAGGCATCCGTCCATCAGATCTGCGGCCAACCGTGCAAAGGTCAGGTTGAGGCCTGCCTTGGCACAAAGGATAACCCCTGTAGCCAGAGGTGAATTGAACCAGAAGTAACCAAGACTCATACATCTGTCGAAGTTAAATACCTGAGCATAGTTCAGCGGAACATTTCTGGAGAATCCTTCAACACCTTCAGATCCGGAAACCGCCGAGCGAAACCTGTCAAGCCAGAGAATCAGGGGATTACTATACCTTGCAACATATAAATCACAAACATGTTTAAAATCTTAATGGATGGGAAAAACATTACCTGGCTGGTTCAAGGGCGAGAACCATGGAGCAGAATCTCACCAGAGAGGGCATACATGGCTAGTATAATGGAGAAACTCAGCGCAAACCTCAGAAGGACACCCCATGCAGAAGTGAATCGGAGTGGAGCAGCTGCAGAGCGCCAAGCAGAATGACAAAAGCCTCGAAGAATCCGGAAAGGGGCGCGTATATACTCTGCCTGCCAACAGAGGTAACGTGGAGCGCCCCTGGCCCTTGATCTCATGCGGAAACATCCAACCGTTGATCCAAGCGCCAATGGCCAAATGCAAAGCGCGGGAGAACTCCAGACTTGACAACCTTACCTCAGTCATGTGAACAGGACGCTGAGAGTCAATGCTATTGCCGGGTGTCAAGCATACAGAACGCCAACAGTCATGGGCAGGACAACCTTGACATACGCGAATTGAAATCATAAACCGTAGCAACTGTGGTATAATAAAGTTTGGGATTAACCAATGATTAAACCCATATATGATTAATATGACCTGCCACACCATAGACTGCATAGGTTAAATATATACATGCGAGGTGGTGGCCTTTACAACCAGATTTATAATGAAGTGTCGGTATTATAAGTCCCAAAAAAAAAATTTATGTGTGTTTAATTATGTAGATATGTGACAATTGGTATCAGAGCCCAGATTATCCATACTGTGGCCTCTGGGATGTGAATAAGTATTAAAAAGATGAGAAGATCATGATGACATTAATAATCTTTTGGAAAAACAAAATTGTGCAGGTAGCTCACAATGTTATATGTTTCATGATCAGACCAGGCTAGTCAAGAAGAAGGAAAAGAGCAACAAAGGTATCACAAGTGATAGTTAGCATGCAGGGGTCTGGCAGCGCACCGCACAGGCCTGCAGCCTATATGGGGCCTGCAACAAATTTTGGAGACAATCCAGAATTATGGGTGCAGCTGGGCGAGGAGACCCGCAGCACGAATCTGGCCATACTAGAAACCGTTCAAGAACTGAAAAATGAAATGGCCCGGCTCCGGGAAGACAATGCACGATTGACAATGGAGCAGGAGAGGATATTAAAAATTCTGTCTGACAAATAGAACCCGCCACTAGCTAACCCCAGTGCAGAACAGCAGAGAATAACAGAGGAAGAACGCTATCACGCAGAGTCTAAAATCCCTGAAGAAGGAGAGGACCAATCTGCTAATGCATCAGAACAGCAGACCTAAAAGTGTGAAAAGGTGGAATTGCAAGGAGAATTTCGAAAGATTAAACCCCCACATTACGATGGGGAACAAGAGGAAGCAGCTGAGGCATGGCTAATCAACATGAATAAATACTTTCAGTTATATGAATATGACCATAACTTGAAGGCACGATTGGCCATCTTCCAGTTACAAGGGAAGGCGACACTGTGGTGGGAGGAGGTGAAAATTGTTAAAGGAGTAACTGAACGAACCATAACATGGGAAAAATTCCAGAAATATTTCAAGGAGAGATACTTGACGGAACGGTTTTATGATGAGAAGGCAAAGGAATTCCATGATCTGCGATTGGGACAGCAGACTATGGATGAGTTCATCAATCGTTTCACATCTTTGCTTCGCTATGTACCCTACCTTAAAGAAGAAAAAGCCAAGGTGCAGCGGTTTGTTAGCAGCCTACCCATGTATATGAGGGAAAGGATTGAATTTGACAATCCTAGAACAATGGATGAAGCGATTCGCAAGGCCAGAATCTGCTATCAGCAGAGCAAACAGAAAGGGGACAGTTCCAACAGAAAATGGAATGAGAAAAAGAACAGTAAAGCTGTTGGAAATAATAAAGGAAGTAGAAGCGATGGGATCAAAGGTAGCAGCAAGAGCCAAAACAGTAGAGCAGCACCGAGAAGTGCATTCAGGGCCAAGTCCATCGGTGAAACCAGAATGAGTGAACAACCTGCCAAGATGGATAGTGAGGGAACAACCAGACCTCCAGTGCAGTGCTAGGGTTGTGGTGGACCGCACTATGTCAAGAATTGTCCGCAAAGGAAGGGAACTGACCAGATATCCCAGATTCATGAGGCATCAACCGTGGGTGACGTGGGACGAAGTGAGCCAAGAATTAACGCAGCCTTGGACGACCGCCAGGCAGAATATCAGCCCACCATGGTAGAGTTTGAAGGTAAAATTTTAAACCTCTCCATCTCTGTTCTAATTGATCCTGGCGCAACTTTAAGTTATATTAGTCCAAAGATAGTTGAACAGTGTAAATTACAGCCTGAAAAATTCAGGAATCCTTGGCTGGTACAACTAGCTATAGGAACCAAAAGACGAGTAATGGCAAAGGTCAAAAGCTGTCCTATAGTCATAGCAGGACAGCCAGTGGTGGCAGACTTGGACGTGCTTCCCCTCGGGTCCTATGATGTCCTAATTGGGATGGACTGGCTAGAAAAGAATTGGGCTCTAGTGAACTGCAAAACAAAGGTTATACGGTACAAGGATGATGCTGGAATAGAACAATATATGCAGGGAATTAAACGACCCGTGCAGATCCGACCAATCACTGCATCTCATCTGGCAAAATGCATCCGGAATAGATGCCAAGTGTATGCTATTCAGGTGGGCTATGCAGAAACTAAGAATAAGGAAAACCCATTAGAACACCTCCTGGTGATAAAAGAGTTCGCGGATGTATTTCCAGAAGAAATCCCTGGATTACCTCCCAAGAGGGACATAGACTTCACCATTGAGTTAATACCAGGAGCTGCTCCAGTTTCGCGAACACCTTATAGAATGAGTGTACAGGAGTTGACTGAATTGAAAATGCAGCTGCAAGAGTTGCTAGATAAAAATTATATCCTCCCCAGTGTATCTCCATGGGGAGCTTCGATGTTATTCGTCCGAAAGAAGGATGGAACTCTTAGAATGTGTATTGATTACCGGTAACTAAACAAGCTCACAATTAAAAATAAATACCCTTTACCTCGGATCGATGAGCTTTTTGATCAAGTCAAGGGAGCGACAGTATTTTCTAAAATCGATCTGCGATCTGGATACCATCATATCAGAATTAAAGAAGAAGATATCGCTAAAACAGCCTTCAGGACCCGGTATGGACACTACGAGTTTGTAGTGCTGCCTTTTGGTTTGACTAATGCACCTGCCACATTCATGTGTTTAATGAACAGCGTGTTCCATCCATTTTTAGACAAATTTGTACTAATATTCATTGATGATATTTTGATCTATTCTCGCTCTAAAGAGGAGCATGAGGAACATCTTCGGATGGTACTGCAAACTTTGCGAGAACATCAGTTGTATGCTAAGCTCAGCAAATGTGATTTCTATAAAGAGGAAATCCAGTATTTGGGTCATGTGATTTCTAAGGAAGGGATTGTCGTGGATCCTGAGAAAATAAAAACCATAATGGATTGGCCTGTGCCAAAAGATGTGGCAGATATCAGATCCTTCATGGGATTGGCTGGATACTACAGAAGATTTGTGGAAGGTTTTTCAAGGGTGGCATATCCCATCACGTCTTTGCAAAAGAAAGGAAGGTCATTCAAATGGAGTTCTGAATGTCAACAAAGTTTTGAGAAGCTTAAGCAATTACTCACGTCTGCTCCTGTTTTAAGTATAGCTGATCCGAACAAAGACTATGTGGTATGTACCGATGCCAGCGGAGAAGGCGTCAGAGGTGTGTTAATGCAAGAAGGGAGAGTGATAGCCTATGAATCAAGAAAATTGAAAGAACATGAGCAGAAGTATTCTGCTTATGATTTGGAGTTGGCAGCTGTCATACATGCGCTGAAGATGTGGCGACACTACCTTCTAGGAAGGAAATTTCTGTTATTAACAGATCATCATAGCTTAACAAACTACTTTAGTCAGCCCACACTGAATGCAAGACAAGCCCGTTGGGCAGATTTCTTAAGTGGGTTCGATTTTGACATCAAGCATCTGAAGGGAAAGGAAAATCGTGTAGCCGACGCTCTAAGTCGAAAGGTACAATGTTTGTATGAAATTACATTCAGTAAGTGGGAAAATTCCTTGCAGGAAATGATGAAAACAGCAGCAAGCCAAGATGCTGAATACCAACGGTTGAAGCAGCAAATGCCACTTTCCAGCGAGGGAAGTCCGCAGGAATATGAGATTAGCAAGGATGGAATGCTGCTTTACAAAAAAAGACTGTTTGTACCAAATGACAACAACCTCAAAAACTTAATCTTGAACGAATTCCATACTAGCTATTACGTTGGCCATCCCGGGTACCAGAAAATGCTGACTGCACTTCGGAATCAGTATTACTGGCCGGGAATGAAAAAGCATGTGGCTGAATATTTAGCGCGATGTTTGGAGTGTCAGCAGATCAAGACGGAGCATCAGCATCCGGCTGGATTATTGCAACCCCTGCCCATTCCAGAATGGAAATGGGAAATTATATCAATGGAATTCATAACTGGGCTGCCTAAAACAAAAAGAAACAATGACTCCATTATGGTAGTGGTTGATAAGCTAAGCAAGGCAGCACATTTCATACCCGTACAATCCACCTACAGCGCAGTGCAAATTGCGCACATCTTCATGCAAAATGTGTTCAGACTTCATGGACTCCCAAAGACTATAATATCAGATCGGGATGTAAAGTTTACGTCCGCCTTTTGGAGAGCGCTATTTGCAGAATTGGGTACACAGCTGAATTTTAGCACAGCTTACCACCCCCAGACTAATGGACAGACGGAGAGAGTAAATCAGATGGTGGAGGACATGTTGAAGGCATGTGTCATGCAGAAACCGACCCAATGGGAGGACTATTTGCATCTGGTAGAATTTGCTTACAACAATGGATATCATACATCAATTCAGATGTCTCCATTCGAAGTCTTGTATGGACGGAAATGTCGGACGCCCTCAAATTGGAGTGGCCCGGAGGACAAATTAAGATTGGGACCAGAAATGCTCAAGGAGATGGAGGACATGGTCAAAAAGGTGCGAGCCAACCTGAAGGCCGCTCAAGATCGGCAGAAAAATTTTGCAGACCAGAAAAGAAGATTCAAAGAGTATCAAGTGGGCGATCACGTTTACATCAGAATTCAGGCCAGGAAGAGCACTCTGCAGTGGAGCAGTTGTGCTAAGCTTGTACCCCGCTACTTCGGACCTTTTCAGGTCTTAGCGAGGGTTGGGCCGGTATCTTATCAGCTAGCCTTACCTAGCCACATTAGAATTCATAATGTTTTCCATGTATCCATGCTTAAGAAGTATGTTTATGACCCTAAGCATGTGATCAAGTGGCAGAATATAAGGGTAAGGACTTTTTTTAGTTGAACTAATTGAAAAGTGATCGGAACAAAAGACTGATACTGTTATTGGTTGCAGGTCGAACCGGAAGGAGAGGTCCTGGTCGAGCCACTGAGCATTCTCGATAGGAGAGAAGTGCAGTTGCGGAAGCGGGTTATTACCCAAATTAAAGTGCAGTGGCAGCACTATGGGCCTGAAGAGGCCACTTGGGAGGACGAAGATCTGTTTCGCAAAGCTTATCCGGAACTGTTTGGAGACACTAGACATCGGGACGATGTCCAATCTCAGGAGGGGGAGATGTGATGACCCCGTAAAAAAATGTAATTATTTGAAAGTTACTATAGCATAGAAAACTGAATTGAAATAATATTGAGTAACTTATTTTCTTTTAAAGATATTCTGTTGATGTGACATGTTCACTAAATTAATGATTAAAGGAATTAATCATGAAGATATCTGAATTCCCAAAAGGGAACTGGAAAAGAAAAGTTATTTAATATAACCACCTTCCCTAACTGGAAGGTTTTCCAGGAAAAAGGGAGGTGGGTGGAAAAACTATGGGCTATAGAGACAGGCAGAGGAAGAGGAAGGGGAAGAGAGAACCCTAGAAAAACAAAAAGACTAAGTCTGGTAAGGACCAGATAGTGAAGCACACAGTGTTGGCTTACTGAGGATATTGATCCAGTAAGCGGAAGCTTGAGGGGAGACTCAGGTCTTGAAAGACTGATCTCACGGTTGGGAGGATAACAAGCTTACACAGAGATTTGGCAGGAGACTAGTTCTAGACTCACCTTATCAGAGGAGACCAGGTAAGTAGTGGAACCTTTATGTCCCCAGAGTTATGTGTGTAATTGATAGACTGATTATTATTATTTGTGCAGTAGTAGTGAACAGAATATGTTATGGGTATACTATCTGTACCAGTTATAGATAATAATGTTGTACGAATATAAAAGTTAGATTAAACTGAGAGTAGCATGATATTGCTGTATAAATCTAGCATGATATTACTGTATAAATCTAACATGATATTGCTGTATAAACCTAGCATGATATTGCTGTATAAATCTAACATGATATTGTTGTATAAATCTAGCATGATATTGTTGTATAAATCTAACATGATATTGCTGTAAAAATCTAGCATGATATTGTTGTATAAATCTAGCATGATATTGTTGTACAAATCCAAGAAAGTATAAACTAAGAGTTAACTGTACGCGGGTACACACTATTTGTTGTAAAAGGAAAACAAAGACGATGTTATATATATATATATATATATATATATATATATATATATATATATATATATATATATATATATATATATATATATACTGTCTACCAAATACAGGCAGCGTATGTGTAAGAACCCCAGATAAAGAAATCAATGCATTTCGAAAGAATCCCTTATCCCTATCAACTAACAGTCATAGTCAAAGGGAGACCCAAATGGAACTCGGCTACATAAGCAAGAATGGAGTTCTGGGTCGAACAATATCTTGACTTTATGGTTCATTATACACTAGTCCATACCCAAGCAAGTCGTGTGACAAAAACGATTATCTTTAACCGTAAACTGATATACATTTCTAAGAAGCAGACTTTTAGGAAAAACAAGTATACCGTAAGGGTATTCAAGATTAGATAATTTTTTAATCCGAGCCAGGTCGAATTGTATCAACGACTTCCTAGAGATCTCACAGCATCGGGTAAGGGCCGAAACCCTTGAGCTGAGAGACAAACAGGATATTATTCAACCAGAGGGTTGATATATATATATATATATATATATATATGTAACATAGAGAAAATTCCTTTAGAGATTGCGACAGTATATGTATGCATGTCATCAAAAGTAATAAAGACCATGCTATAGCATTCATGCGGTCCTGCATCAACACAGTGGTGATATATTCCAAAGAATCCATACGAATGAGAAGCAAAATGATATAAAACCATAGTCATAAGTTACTCAAAATCTTAGAGTTTCAGGTTATGGGAAAAACCCATAATGGTCGGCCATACCTCTATGGAAATTAGAGGCAGGTGCGACGGTTCAATACCACAAATATATACGGCGGGTAACCCATAATAGAAATGAAATAACCCTTAATACATTTTGGGAGCGAAGCGCATTCCATCTTAACTGAATAAGCAAGAACCCAGAACGGGAACTGTAATACAAGATCTAGATACTTCAAACCCTATGTATATATTTCATAGTATACTGTTAACAGTAAACGAAAATGGGCAAGTCATAGCGCCATACAAGTAACAAATTACAGTAAACATTGTCTGTCTAGTTATATAAGTCTATGATGAAAAACAGACGAGCTGGCATGAAGACCAGAGCTCGGAATAAACTACAGTACAGTGGTAATTACAAAATATACATCTGAGTCACAGATTTAAAACGAAATCTTTAGGCCTGTAACTAGAGAGCAATTCCCAAAACCGCCGTAAGCGAGAATCATTATGTCCTTAGCCAGACCAGAACGCATGGAACTGGAACGAAGGCATCCGTCCATAAGATCTACGGCCAACCGTGCAAAGGTCAGGTTGAGGCCTGCCTTGGCACAAAGGATAACCCCTGTAGCCAAAGGTGAATTGAACCAGAAGTAACCAAGACTCATACATCTGTCAAAGTTAAATACCTGAGCATAGTTCAGCGGAACATTTCTGGAGAATCCTTCAACACCTTCAGAACCGGAAATCGCCGAGCGAAACCTGTCAAGCCAGAGAATCAGGGGATTACTATACCTTGCAACATATAAATCACAAACATGTTTAAAATCTTAATGGACGGGAAAAACATTACCTGGCTGGTTCAAGGGCGAGAACCATGGAGCAGAATCTCGCCAGAGAGGGCATACAGGCCTAGTATAGTGGAGAAACTCGGCGCAAACCTCAGAAGGACACCCCATGCAGAAGTGAATCGGAGTGGAGCAGCTGCAGAGCGCCAAGCAGAATGACAAAAGCCTCGAAGAATCCGGAAAGGGGCGCGTATATACTCTGCCTGCCAACAGAGGTAAAGTGGAGCGCCCGTGGCCCTTGATCTCATGCGGAAACATCCAACCGTTGATCCAAGCGCCAATGGCCAAATGTAAAGCGCGGGAGAACTCCAGACTTGACAACCTTACCTCAGTCACGTGAACAGGACGCTGAGAGTCAATGCTATTGCCGGGTGGCAAGCATACAGAACGCCAACAGTCATGGGCAGGACAACCTTGACATACGCGAATTGAAATCATAAACCGTAGCAACTGTGGTATAATAAAGTTTGGGATTAACCAATGATTAAACCCATATATGATTAATATGACCTGCCACACCATAGACTGCATAGGTTAAATATATACATGCGAGGTGGTGGCCTTTACAACCAGATTTATAATGAAGTGTCGGTATTATAAGTCCCAATTTTTTTTTTTATGTGTGTTCAATTATGTAGATATGTGACAAGGACCAACGAGAAGAAGCACTACTATATTACCGGATCGATCGATTGAGTGCCGAGCAGGAAATGATATCTCTTATCCGACATGCAGTCTCGAGAGGTGTTACTTTCCTGGACACTTCGAACGTTTATGGCCCTTTCACCAACGAAATCCTCCTTGGAAAGGTAGGACTGATGTATGGGCTTTTCTCTTTTCCTTCGACATTCAAATAAGATTAAAAATTGAACTCTTAACTTAATGTTTAAGAATACTTTAAAAATACACCTAATTACTTTATATCCAAAATCCAGTAAACACCTTATAATTACTATTACCAGTTTTCATCCACAATAATAATTAAAATTACTATTACTATAATTACACCTTATAATTACTATTACCAGAATAATTAAAATTTTGAATTTTCGTGATAAATAAAACATTGTAATGTTTTTTCTAATTAAAATGATTTCATATCCATTTAAAAAAAATAAAAATGGTTAATTATTTTATTTTATTTTTCTATATGAAATAATCTTTTTCTATTTTTATTTAAAATATATATATATAATTTATTTAATTTTTAATATAAAATAATTAAAAAAATTAAAAACAAAAAAATTATCTATAAAATGTGAGTAAATTATTATATTAACATTTTATACATGATAATATAAAAGAATCATTATAGGTTTAATAATACTTTATATATATATATATATATATATATATATATTAAAGAATATGGAATAAGATAAACATATGTTAATTTTTTTTTGTAAGTTTAGATAAGACTTTCTTATCTTCCAGTTTTTACATGTTTTTTATTCACCTTATTTCTGGGGAGGGTAGCAAAAGAATGGAACCCAGCCATTGGCACTTGAGCTACTCTTGTGGACAAACATATGTCTATTTACTAGAATAAAAATAAAAATTACATTTAAATTCTATATGATAATATATAAAATAAATATGTGATAATATCTGTGTGAAGATTTTTCGTGGTTGGTGTTGTTGGATTACCGAATCTAAAAATGGCCGACAGCGTCCATATCATTGATTAATCTTTTCACTATAGAACTAGATTCATCATCAACATCAATTTATCTTATCTATAAAAACGGCATAAAGAAAATAGTAAATATAAATTCTATCTGATAATATGTGGTTTTATATATTGAAATAAATTTTGGCTTTCGAAGAAATTATCCAACTACAATCAGCTTACTTATATTTATAACTAGCAATGTCCCAAAATATTGTACCCTAAACCTGCAATGTCCCGAAATATTGTACCCATAACCAGATTACTGTTTTTTTTAAATGAGAACGACATGACAATTGATCCTGGGGTTAGTCAAAGGAAAGACCAATTCATCCTAGACCACATTAATGATTTCGAACGCCGTGATGGATTTATTTCTTACGGCATTGAAGTAGCAGGGCAGGTACATATACATATATTTCCATCTATATATATACATGGGGTGAAACTCGCTTGTATCCATCTACATCCGAGGCTAAGGGCGAACGAGAAGGAACGGTTCTATATTACCGGATTGATTGTTTGAGTGCCGCGCAGAGAGCAGAGCAGAGCAATGGCGGGATTACCATCAGTGGGCAGATTACGTTTGGGGTCACAAGGATTAGAAGTATCAGCATTGGGGTTAGGTTGCATGGGCATGTCGGCCTTCTATGGCCCTCCAAAGCCCGACCAAGAAATGATATCTCTCATCCGCCATGCCGTCTCCCGAGGTGTCACTTTTCTTGATACTTCGGATATTTATGGCCCTTTCACCAACGAGATCCTCGTTGGAAAGGTACGACTGTTGTATGGGGTTTTCTCTTTCCTTCTATTTGCAATTATCTAGAGCTTATCCAATTTTGATAGAATTTTTACCTGCGGTATGTTGTTTGCAGGCCATTAAAGGAATTAGAGAGAAAGTCCAATTAGCCACAAAGTTTGGAACTAGTTTTGTCGATGGAAAACTGAAGATTCGAGGAGACCCTGCATATGTCCGTGCCTGCTGCGAAGCAAGCTTGAAGCGACTTGAAGTGGATTGCATTGATCTTTATTACCAACATCGTATTGACACTGAAGTCCCCATTGAAGTTACGGTATGTGCTGTTGCAATAGCTCTGGTTTACTTCTGGAATGATTCTGGATTTCAGAATGGATTTCAGGTTTACTCCTGGAATGGTTCTGGATTTTAGAATGGAGGCTTAGGTGAAAAAAGCAATTTTGTTTTACCATTTAGGAATTCCTCATATTGAAATTTTTATGGTCAAAATTTTTGTTATTAAGTATGACTCATCTACATCTTCAGCACAGATATAGTTATCTCATCTTCCAGACAGAAATGAACCACACTCAATGGCTCGAAATCCACCATAAAACATCCATATAAAAGAAGCAAGATCTCTCCGTAACTTTTTTGTCCTTTTAAATACAGCTGTTTGATGTGGTGCTTTTTGTGTCCATCTGTGACAGATTGGAGAGCTGAAGAAATTAGTTGAAGAAGGGAAAATAAAGTACATCGGACTTTCGGAGGCGTCCCCATCGACAATTAGAAGGGCTCATGCTGTTCATCCTATAACAGCAGTTCAGTTAGAGTGGTCTTTGTGGACTAGGGGTGTAGAGGACGAAATTATTCCCACTTGCAGGTATGATTAGATGTTGGAGTTGGCATTTTCCATATTGTTATTAGCTTTGTATTATGAATTGCTAATTAACATATGAACATTCTAATGGCAGAGAAATCGGTATTGGAATTGTGCCATACAGCCCTCTGGGGCGGGGTTTTCTTTCATCCGGAGCAAAGTCAGTTGAAAATTTAACGAATAATGATGCTAGAAAGGTATATCTGCGTTTATCTATATTTTATTTGAGTTTAGTATTTTAAAAAAGAATGTTGATATATAAAAAAAGTTGTATTATAAATATAAGTATTGCTTTAAAAGTTAAAGTTAACATTCTTAATCTTATTTGATATTTATCCGAAACATTTCATTTTAATACCCGTTCCCCGAAATTACTGAGTTCATTTTCTCAGGATTATATTGAGTTACTAGTAATGCATTGATAAATTTCTGCATTTTATTGTTTTGTCGAAGGTTTTTTACAATTTTAGTAAGTATTAATGTTTTGTACAGACAATGCCAAGGCTTACAGAAGAGAATCTTGAAAAGAATAAGGTGAATTTTGCAAAGATAGCTGAAATAGCTTCCAGCAAGGGATGTTCTCCGGGTCAACTTTCACTTGCTTGGATTTTTCATCAGGGAAATGATATTTCGCCCATTCATGGAACCACCCAAGTGAAGAATTTAGAAGAAAATATTGGTGCTCTTTCTGTGAAGATCACACCTGATGAGATGAAGGAAATAGAAAATATATTATCCAATTATGGATTCTCAGGAAATCGATATCCTGATGATCACCAGGATTTCACGTGGATGAACTCAGAAACACCTCCTTTCTCTTCATGGAAGGTTGCCGTCTCATAGTTTTTAACATTGTTTTCTGCGAACAAAGCAAAATCGTCATTTTCCTGTCTGTTTTAAATAGTATATGCTCGGATATATGGTTATAAATATTATGTTGCTTCCCTCTTAAGAAGTTGAGTGTATTGTAAGCGTCCTATCCCATTCCTATAATAGCGGCGTTGTGTGTTGTATGTCGTGGAGACAACCTTTAATGGCTTTTGTCGATTTGTAACAATATTGATTTCTATTATCAAATAATTCAGTTTAATTTAGTTTTTAAGATGGGATTAAAATGTGTAATAGATAAGATATGTTTAGTTGATATATATAATATAATTTATCGTTAATTGATGTTGTTATAGCCTTATGAGGTGTTTCATAGTTAATTATGGGTAAGATGATGTTAAGTTAATATTGATAATTTTTTATATAATTAATTTTTAGTTTATTTTTTAAAATAAATTGTTTTTTTTTGCACTTGGAAAAAAAGTTGAATAATTATATATATATATATATATATATAGATATATATTTTCGTAATATGTATGCTGATTTTTTTACAATGTTTTTTTAGATTGTGTATCATATGACAAGGAATATTTAAAGGTTAAGAAACTAATATGTTAAAATATTAATAAATATTTTTTTAGACAAACTTTTTTAAAATGAATAATTATTTTTGCAAAATAACTATAAAAAGATTGATTTTTTTGGGTGAATACTATTATCATTAGAAACTAAAATTTACACAGTGTAGCATATATCCTCAAGTTAGCTCTTATTGTGGAGAATAAAAGTACACTCTCAATAAAGAGGAAAGAGATACATCAGTTTTAACATAGACAAAAAGAAAATGACTAAGATGGAGAAATTGGCCTAAATAACGATTTACAAAGTTGACTAAAAAAAAATAATTATGAAATCCATCTCCAATATCATAACATATCTAAACGAAGGATTTGTATCTAATGTTGGCATATGAATGGGTCCATTTTAGTTCTCTGGAATGCCACTAGTTCTTGGAGGAATACCAAGGTGTCACTGAATCCTTTACATTCTCGCATCCATATGCCTCTGATGCTTGTGCAAGTGTTCAAGAGAATGCACGATATCCATACATTTCTTGTTCCAGTCCAAGAGTGTCCAACACAATAAAAATTCCATCTACCAAATTCCAATATAAGTCTATAGTCTACATGTATTTATTGAGCATTCCCCTTGTGTGTCCAAGCAGTCCATTCAATCAACAACTTCATGTTTGAGAGAGCAGTCCTATGAGAGGATGATTCTCCCTTAGATTAAAAGAGTCCTTCTTGAACTTTCTCTTGAGCAAGCCACTGATAGATGATGCATATGAGTGTGGCATCTATGGGCTAGCTCTTGAGAATAAGCGGCCCCTTTTCGGGCCTGAGCATGCTAGCATGGCATGGTTGTTGGGCATGTCAGAAAAAGGAATCCAAAAATGGCCAATCTTAGCCTTGTTTATGAGAGTTGCAAAGGTACAACCCCAAAACAACTCCACCCATGAACCAAACCTCCAAATTTCCTCGGATTGAGAAAGGTAATATACAATCCCACCACCCCCAGAATTATAGTCGAGCTTACACCACTCATAAAAACAGTAACACACCTACAAAGCCACCTTTTGACAAAAGAAAATCCTTCATGCCAACAAGTATTCAACTCTAGTTAGAGAGAGGGTGAGTCAATAGCACCAAAATAAAACAGCAAATGTGATAGGAAGCTGAGAGAACTACGCCAATAATTTCTCAAAGATAGAAATAGAAGGCCTTGAAAATGAACAACAACAGAGCGACTTACTAGTCATGAGTTCACCATCCAAAACAACCCATCACCACTATAAGAACACCAAAAGGCAAGTGTGTGACTGAGTATGGGATAAACTCTAGGAAAGAAGTTAAACAACATGGGTCTGATAGGGTGGAAGACGAGGGTGAAAATCTTAGACCAAAACTGGGGGAATGGGCATAGAAAATCACTTAGGGATTTTTCAAATAGTGAAAGATGTAAGCTCAACTTGGAATAACTAGCATGAGAAAGCAAGGATAGAAAAGGAAACAACCACCACTCTCATTTAGACGCCACACAAAGGCCCCTGAAGTAATTCTATATTAACTTTAAAAAAGGAAAGCAAGGGAGAAACATATCAATACTAGGTAGTCAACGCAACTGAACTAATTGGAAGAGGATGCTAGATGTATGCAAAAAAATATCATTTTAAATGCCCTCACTTGCTCCCATTTTAAACACCCTAATTGCTAGTGAGGTGGATGCAACCTCCACCACTTACTTCCCTTTGTATGTAGCCAAGCCTCCAACATTCCACTTCTAAAAATTTAATAACCAGAGAAATTATTACATCTCCTTCCATCTCATGAATGCACCATCTTCTCTCACCATTCGTAGCATGTTGTCTTCACCTTCGCCTAAAGGATAATAAATCTCAATCTATATCCATTATACACATATGATGGGTGCATTAAAATTCACTAGGGATGGGTTCTATGTCTCCCAACTTATTTTCCAAGTGGGGCAGTGGTTTCACCCGCGCCCCCCACCCCCCTTTCGCCACCAAGTATATAATGTTTGTCACCCCATCCATGAATCTATAGTCCTTTTGAGATAATTACCAATAAACCACCTTAAAATGAAAATCTTTTAGGAGATTCCAATTTGAAGCCAACTTGGAAGAGGCTTCTAGACATCCATGGTTCACTTGTAGGTATGCAATTTTTTTCCCAGTTCCCTAGGCATGGCCGGAATTAGAGCAATAATACAAGAGATGAAGGATACATGTTCCAAAAGGGATTCCAATTTCCATCTTAATGAATTCTTATGAATGTGGGATACCTTCTGGAGTTTCTATAGTGTACTTATAATGATTAGGGAGTCAACTTCAACCAGAATCTTAGAAAAACCTTGCATATGGGCATATTCTAACCCCATATAAAGACCAATTAGTTATGTGGAATTATTTTTGCTAATACGAATCATACCAGAATAAATGAACACAAGAAAACCATTGTGGTCTGAAATTGTACCTCCATATCTTGTAGGTCTTAGATTTCCCTTAGTTGCACCATCAAAGTTCAACTTAAAAAACTATGGTGAGGTGATTGCAATTTAACAAGGATCAAAGCCTGGTTACAGGGGAAATAGGAAGGCTACATCCCCTTAGGAGGAAAGGGGAACCACCCCTTCAAAATCCTTGCTTCATTGACAGATGCTAGCCAATCATAAGGAGACCATGATAGAGCTAAAATAGATTTCTTGATTTTTCTAACTATGGATTATTAGGTGGAGTCCATAGAAATATACTTCCCTTTGAATATTATTTCCTTACATTCTTTCCAAAATCCCAAAAGGATGAATCTAAGCAATATGATCCAAATATGGTTAAGAACCGGATTGGAGAAAGCTTGATATCCCCATCTAACTATAGTATTATGTATACTCAAGCGATCTCTATCTATTCTTAGAAAGAAGTAAGATATTGTATTCCATAGTCCCATAGAAAAAATGTAATAGTTGAATAAGTTCTGTAGATCTTATGAGTACATCAAACATATTTGACATATATAGGGTCTCTCATAATCTATTTTTTGGATATTTTCCCGACTTAGTAGTTTATTTTATAGCAAGAGTGAGAGGAAAATATATATTATTGGCTATACCTTTTGTTTCCATATTTTAGCCCATACCTCCTCCAGGGAAAATTTTAAGAACCCCCCCTAAATTTATATGTATAATAAATGGGCGAATCTCCATGGTATATAGGAAAAATGGAAGGCGATTTTATCAATAATATAATATGTATATATAATATTTTGGCGAATCTCTCACCAGGCATGGCGAATATTTTACTCAATTATAAAATCTTGTAAGATCTTAGTATTACCATGGGTCAATACCATGGGTTATCATAAACCTGGAGCTTAAAAATTATTATTAGTAATTTATAAAAATTAATAAAATTAATAGTTGATTTTTATTTTATTTTTTATTTTAACCAAGCTAAAATGTTTAACATTCATTTTTACTCTTGATCCACCCGAGAGGGATCAAATATTTTTTCACTCTATGCTAGTTTGCATATCACCATATTTGATACCTCTCGGGGGTTAGTAGATCCAGAGTAAATATGGATCTATGCTCGTTTAATTCCCCCATTTAAATAGGCTACATTCCAGGTGAATACCATGGGTCAATACCATGTGCCATTTTTATTTTTATTAATACTAATATTAGGGTTAATAATGTTTTTTTGCATGGTATTAATAACAATCTAGTCCATGGTATTTGTCCCATAGTATTTTGCCCATAGGTTTCACCTAAATATAACGCATTTTTTGAGTGTTCGTAAATATAAGGTGACTTATGGAGTAAATATAAAAAAATGTTTTATTTGTTTACCATATCTCTCGTTTATTTATATTTTTATTAATTTACCATACCTATTTTACAAATATGGTATTTGGCCCATAGGATTCACTTAAATAACACCTCTTTCTTAAGCCTTCATAAATAGAATGAGGGTTATGGACTAAATATAAAAAGAGGTTTTATTTATTTACCATACGTCTAGTTTATTTATATTTTTATTTATTTACCATAACTTTTGAGTAAGTATAAAAAAACGTTTTATTTATTTACCATACCTCCACTTTACTTATATTTTTATTTGTTTACACCCTTGCATGTATATAAGGTGACTTATGGAGTAAATATAAAAAATGTTTTATTTATTTACCATACCTCTCATTTATTTATATTTTTATTAATTTACCATACCTCCTTTATAAATATGGTATTTGGCCCATAGGATTCACTTAAATAAAACCTATTCTTGAAAATGGGCGAATGGATTCACTTAAATAAAATCTATTCTTGAAAATGGGCGAATGGAAGGTTGTAACTCCTAATTTCAATGGCTAAATTTACCTTTTTTACCCTCTCCCTTAAAATAAGGTGGGCTATTTGAGGTGATTTGTAAAAATGTACTATGATACAAAACATTCGCCCACTAAAAATTTAAAACCCCTTAATTTCGCCAAAGGGCGAACATTCGCCCCTAAAATTTTCTATGACCTCCTCCCATTTTATATCTTGATGTCCCACTTCCACTTAATATTCTTCACTTACTAAGAAGATACCTTTGGGTTTATACCCTCTTGGAGTTTATGCTCTTGATGGGAAACAAGTATCCTTCGCTTTTGTAAATTACCCCAAAATTGTTTCCAAAACACCCTATCAAGTTTAGGATGTTGGTTTTCCAGCATGATCCATTAGCGCTAACTCAAGTCTCAATCCCCCTCAATCCAATAACTAGTCATTGCTAGTCACCATTGAGCTATCATTTTTTTTCTTAGCCACTTAAGATCATCTTGCTCCCCTGGTTTCAACAGTTTTTGCGAGGCATCATCTCAAAATAATGTTGTTTGTCCATTTTTGATCTCCTAAAAGCAATGTTTCTAAATCAAATTCATTCCTTTCCTTGATAGATTCCATATTATTGAACCAGGAAAAGTGTATTCAATTTGATTAATTTTTGTTGAGAAGTCTCTGGGGCATACTTGCTACTCTACATTAGTTTTCAAAGATCTTTCCCCACGTGTATCCACCTCCATCAAATATTCACACCCAATATAGTTACCATTATAGATTGCCCTTGGAAGCCCTATCCACCCTTGAGATTTAGTCAAAATAGCTTATCCTACGATACTAGTAGCCACTCCCTTTCTAATGGAGCTTCACCCCATAGGAAGGATCTCCGTATTCTCTGAAGTTCTTTTTATACTGTTTTCTTCTCAAAGATGTACGAAAAGAATCCACTTAAGATTGTGGATGAAAAATAATCCCAAAAATATAAATGGCTACTAAACATTGTAGATCTGTAGTAACTGATAGAAATAAAACCTACCAAAGTCCGAATCTATGCCACAATCATAGTTAAATAGAAAAAAGAAAGAGCAATAACTCCAATCATCCAATGGAAACCAGATATGTAAAGAATAATTTTATTATAACGCATGTCAAAAGATGAGATAAATGTTACTAGTCCCCCTCTATGAGATGGGTTCTTGGCTATCCTCAAATGTGGTGTGCGATAATGAAAATAATCAGAGTTACAACAATGAGTGTAACAATGAAAATAATCAAAAATTAATAATGAATGGAAAACCCTTCTATTTATAACAAAATATTGAGTTATCGTCGAATAATGAGCAATAATAAAATATTGTTGATCCCATTCTTGGAATATTTTATTATATTTGTTTAGGAGGGAAAAGGTATTTAAACTTTTATTTAGAACTAATAAATAAATAAATGACTTATTTATCATCTCAAGGAATTAGTTAAGGAATAATAAACAAATAATGATTTATTTAAGTATTCTTCATGGGTTTGACTATAAATTACTTAAAAAGGGTGGTTCATTAAGTAATTTCTCACAGTGAAAGCAATTTTACTATGGTAAAATTGGCTTTACATGTTGTACTTTGATCCATCTAGTAAATTAGGCTAGATGATAAATTTTTTGGTGATAACAGATTGCACCCCAACATACGAGTGTTAGGAGAAAAACATATGATTGAAGTATGTTGTAAAGACACAATCACTAGACAACACAGGGGAGTCAAAGAGAGAGAGAGACCAATGAAGCTAAATTTGAAAGAGGATAGGGACAAAGGGGGCGAGACTAATGCAAGTCTCCTTTTATGTTGTGGTACCAAACCTCACTGAGGGAGGGGAGGCATACCCATACCCGCCAAGATAACTTAGTAAAAAAATAATGGTTCACCCAGAAATATCAAAGTAAGCAATGAAGTACATGCTAAATGGTACATGACATGTTGGCATAATAGAGCCAGAAAATAATACAATGTGTCCCATATACATAATGTACTTGGAAAAAACATGAGCCAGGACTGAATACAATAATATCTAAGTACATGAGATACAAATCCCCTTCCCTCAAAAAATGGGTGGGAAGGAGGGTAGAACAACTAGAGAATCCTTGCTAAACAAGGAAGGGCTCTACAAAACTAAATGGATCATCTAGAAGAGACGTACATGCTATGAACACTGCGATTGGTGGGAACCGAACTCATCAACTCTACAGAACTGCAATTGAGGTTGTAGCATAATAGGTATGCATCTGGGCATGTGGGGGGCTACTTGAAGGGTCACCCCCTCATGACGACTGAAACATTTTACACTCACCCGGGAATCACTGGTACAATCTACTGCATCACTGGACCATCAAGTGTATGGATCACAAACATGAAACAACCAAGTCAAAGGGAAATAATGAATCCCTTTGCTCGATCCAAGGCGCCGAACAAGAATGGGAGCTGGAACCAAGATACAACTCCCTCTAGGCTATTCTTCTGGAATAAATGAGGTGATGTTAACAGAATAGGGCCATTGATAAGGGAGGCAATGAGGATCCTCAACTAAAGCACGAGGGAAACTATTAATGTGGTTGATGGAATGACACCAGGGATAATGGGGAAAAGTGGGACTGAGGGGCCAACAGACAGCTTCCCTTGTCAGAGCATAAAGTGCATGGTTGACCTGGCAACAACTAACTCAACTCCTGAGGAGATGGGGATAGTATGACTAGAAGCCAAAATGGGTGACACAGGATGGGTGGTATACAAATATGGATGCAATACAATGACATGATATGATGGGACATGACATAGAATCCAAGAATGCAAGGGTGACTCATCGAATATGCTCTTAACAAGGGTGACTCGATGACACTACCACACAGACTAGGCTTAGTGGGGACCCTGAAAACATGAGTAAATGATGGATACTCATGATGAAAATCGACATATGGTATGAAAAGTATTAAGAGGAGGTGGACCTCAAAGTAAAAATGTCGCTTTATGATGAAATTTGATTTTGAGAGGCGACAAAGTGACCTTTCCTCGAAAGAAAGGCTTCTTAGTGAAGTGCCAAATCATCAAAAAATGAGGAAGACCCATTATATAGCTCAGTGAGAGATTTCCAACAGTATTGACAGTTCGTCAAACTGAGAAATGGTCTAGTCGCAATGGGCAATAGAAAAATTGTGGATTTTTCTATGAAAGGATGTTTTCCCTCCAATTTGGATTCATTTTCTAAGTGCGCTATGGTGAATTTAGAGAGGAGGAAAAGGCCCTAAACCTTGTGGAGATTGTAGCCAAGTCACTTTTCTATTATGTTGTTACATGTTCAAGGGATGTCTAAGCCTCAGTCATTCATTTGTGGTCCTCGTTGACCTTTTGCGTCAACCATCCTTGTGTGAGTTATACCTCATGACTTCATCCATTCACATAATATCTTGGTCTATTCCATGTCGATTCATGGAGGATACTATAAGGCCCTCCTTTAAAAAAAATTCCCATGGTGACTTTACCTCATTATTTAGAAGATTTATCTAGAACCAGTAGGAACTTAGAGCTTGCAAACCTCAATGACAAGCCTCCTCGTGATTGATAGTGGGTTTACCTCATTGAATCTTGATTTAATGAGTCTATGACTGTTTGATTTTAACTCATTTATTCACGCTTTGTGGACTATGTTAGGTACCTTGGGGTCCATTTTCATCATTGATGGGTCCCCTCACGTTTGTTAGTGGTATACACTAATGATCAAAAGTTAGAATATTTCGACCATGTTTGACATTAGCTCATTTATTCATATTTTGTAGATTCATACCATCAAGGTTGAGTAGGAGACCTTAGGATATGGGCATCTCACTCTTATATGGAACCCTTCCCAAGTTGTGTTTGAGTTGCATATCATTATATGTACTTTGAGGGCTACTCTTGGACACATGTTCTATATGCCTCAATAGCCCTGCTAACATAAAATGTGACATTGATCACATTTTTTTTACTAGTGGCTATGATCTTTTGGTTTGTCACATAGATCCATTATGTATGTCTCGTAGCCATGCACTAACATTACACTATGACATTGATCACATTGTTTTTACTGGTGGCTATGATCTTTTGGTTTTTCACATAGATATATTGTGTGTGTCTCATGGTCATGTACTAGCATTTCATGTCATGGATTTGCAGTGTATGGTTAGCAACGTGATTATCGAAAAAAAAAATCTAATTAATTTTTTTAGGCATTAATATGTGAGGTCACTACATTATTTATTTTGCATTCAATTTAAAAAATTTAGACGAACCAATCTAATTCAATACATAGTTAGTAACCATGGCACTAAATAAAACTATTTAGTCATAAATAACAAAATGTTTCTCATTATTTGGTCACTGAAATTAGAATTTGAATGTTGTGAATGATAATTGAGCTCTATGAATAAGAAATGCATTATTGTTAATTTAAATTTAAAGTAATTGTTAAAGGATTGGGATAAGTTTTTTCTAAACATATATATCCTCAAATCTAGCTTTCCTCCATTCCATGCACGAAACAAGATTGAATTCTATTAGCCATGTCTAATATGCATTTCTTTTTTTTAGGAAGAAAAAGCTAGATATTATATTATATGAGAGATATAAGATTTCATATGTTTACATCTCTAATTGACCCAAAACATTTGGTCAAAAAAGGATCAGCATGGAAGCATACCCGGATAATAATAACAGGTTCTATATATGGTATATATATCTAGGGGTTCCCCATTGTATAATGTTCCAGAGATCATAGAGTATGGAAATAAAAAACAGAAAATGCCAACCAGAAACACAATATATACATAAGCAGCAGCGTATGATCAAAATGATCCAAGTAAAACCTGTGAAATAAAAATATGCAACCTAAAAATCCGGGAGAGTAAACTATTGGATATGAAAGATTTCCCCATCAGAGAAAGTCTACAGAAACCATAATCCTGGAGCAGAATGAAGGCCCATTTTAGACAGAGAATTGGCCTGCATATTTTTTTCCCTACAGATATGGTGAATAGAGCCTTCGACCAAACAGTCCCAAAAGAGATTGATCCTATCCATCCAACCAATCAAATGAGGCACTGAAATATGATTTTTCCTTGTGACGAAATCTATCATAACCTTCGAATCTCCAAATACCGAGACATGTCGAATATCAAGAAAGAGGCAAAATTTTAATAACCCGGCAAGAGCCATAACCTCCGCTTTACTATTGGAGCCTTTCCCCCCATTCCAGTGAATGGAGAAATGAGTGTTTTCATTTATCATGATGAGGATACCACAACCACATGAGCCAAGTTGTTCAGCTCCGTCAAAAAACGCCTTAGGGAAAGATGAGAACTCCTTTGATTGACCAGAGTAGTCGACCTTTTTTTGATTGATAGGCTTCTGTGGGAGGGCATCAAAAGCAACGACAATTTTAAAGATGATTTCTGAGCAGGTAATTTTAATGCCATTGAAGATATTGTTGTTACGCCACTTCCAAATGCTCCATAGGGAAAGGATGAAGATCATTCTCCATGTTTCCTTCTGCTCGATACATCATAGGATCATTTCATAAATTGAAGCATGCGCCATATGCTGAACTCCATAACTGATCTCGAGAGCCTGCCATACTTGTTGCGATTTTTTGCAATTTATAAACAAGTGAACATTACTTCCCCTTCTGACCTACATAATGGACATAAACCAGGCCCGTGCCATCCTCTTTTCATTAAGTTATCCCAGGTTAAATTTTTGTTGTGAAAGGTAAGCCAAACAAATAGGATCATTTTCAAAGGGCAGCCATCCTTCCAGAAAATTTGAGGGAAAATAGGATTGCGCGAAGGTCGCTTCGAGTCAACTATATGCTGATATACAACTTTGGCTCTTACAACGTTCATCTCTTTTGAGAGATTCCATATAAGGTAATCAGAATCCACGGTGCGAAAAATGCCATAGTTTCTAAGGCCCGCCCTAATGCAATCCCATTGAAGTGCGATCTCCTGAGGCATTTGTAGAGCGTCTGCATCTTTCCACAGAGGAATGGGACCCTGCCAGCTAGCTATCAAACTATCCCAATAGGAAAAACCTCTTCTATGAAAGAAATTAAATAAAGATTCTGGAATATTAATCTCCCCAGTGCCACTCTTGAACTGATCCTTACCAATAAGAATCTTACTACCAGATTGAAAATGCCAGATTAAATTCTTCAAAAAATAAGCTTCAATCTTACGGAAGCTAAGCCAAATTGAAGAACCATATGAGGCACTGATCATTCCTTTTCTCTACCAGATAGGTAAGCTCTTCCTTCTTAAGTATTTCTTCTGAATCATGTTACTCCATGGACCTTCACCATGAACAACTCTCCACAGCGACTTGGATAATAGGGCCTTTCCGAATGAATGCATATCGATCAAACCCCAACCCCCCATGATTTTTTGGTAAAGAGATACTGGCTAGTTTTGTGAGATGGTATTTCCTCCTATCTACTTGACCACCCCAAATGAAGTTAGCTGATAATCTATTCATGCTTTTGATAATACTCGCAGGGAGAGAAAATAAATGCGCCCAGTAAACCGCGAGTTGATTTAATACGGATTGCACCAGAATCACTCTTCCCGCCAAGGATAGACATCTGAATTCCCAAGCTGAAATCCTCCTGTAGAATCTATCCAAGATCCAATTCCAATCAGTTTTTGAGTAACCATAAGCTTTAATCTGAAAACCCAAGTACTTAATACCACAACTCATAGATTGCGCATTTATTCCAAAAAGTTCAGATAACCATGCAACAACTTCTTGATTTATATCATTATGATAGATTGCTCACTTCTCATTTTTAACTTGCAAACCCGTAGCCTTTTGGAAGTTTTTAATGATTTCATATAAACATATCCAAGTGACCCTGCAAAACAAGCCGAATAAGATGATATCATCTACAAATAAATTGTGTGAGATTGAGATATTTCTGCATATTTTTAGGGGACGACACATGTTTTCCTTGACAACCTTATTGATATGAAGGCTAAGAGAGTTCATTGCCAGAATAAATAGAAGCATGGAGAGGGTACATCCCTGACGAAGACCCCTTTCCGCACGGAAGAAAGGGGATGGAATCCCATTGATGATGATTGCATAGTCCACTGGCTCAACGCAGGCCATGATCCAGTTGATCATATTGGTTCTCAAACCAATTTTTGCGAGCAAACACCTGATGAAGCCCCAATCCAGGCAGTCGTATGCCTTCCAGAGGTCGATTTTGAGAATAACCCCATCACATTTTTTTGAATGAATAGCGTACAGACCCTCTTGAGTACTTGCAATAGCATCATGAATATTTCTTCCTTTCAGAAAATCGTGCTGCTCCTTTGTTAGGAACTCTGAAAAAAATCCTTTGATTCTCTTAGCTATGATCTTCGAAACAATCTTGAAAGAGATGTTACATAGGGAAATTGGCCTAAAATCCTTAAAAGATTGAGCATCCCCCTTTTTGGGAATAAGCACTATGTTAGTGGAGGAGATTTTTTGATTAATACTGCCCGCCGTCCTGGTGCCCTCTACCATCCGCAACAAATCAGATTTGATGATTTCGAAGAAATGAATGACGAACTCTATCGTCGAGCCATCTGGACCAGGACTCTTGTCCCTTTTGAAGGATTTCATAATAGCAAGCAGCTCTTCCTTTGAAACTGGTTGGAAGATTTGATCCTTTAAATCATCATCAAACATCCATGGGAACATATCAATTCCCCATAAAATATCCTGGATTTTGCATTTATTCGATCTTTTATACTGATTTTTGAAATATGCCACCGCCTCATTTGTAATATCTTGTTGGGAATAAAGGAAGCCCCCATTTCCGTCAGTGATTTTCCATATTGAATTTTTTTCCCTTCTGGAATTGGCGTAATTATGGAAAATTTTTGAATTTCTGTCTCCTTCTTTCATCCATATCACATTACTTTTTAACCTCCAGAATGTTTCTTCTTGTTTCAATATCATCAATTTTTTCTTTTGAAGACCCTTTATTCGACATCTCATTTCAAATAATAAGGGATCATAAGCCTTGGAATACGCAACAATATCTAGCTCCATTTGAATTTCCCGGAGATCTTTTTTATTCGCTTGCCTTTTTTGGAACTACCACTCTTTTACAACCTTTCGGATTGATTCCATCTTATATCTGAAAGTCATTAGGGTAGGTAAAGATTTTGAAGACGACATCTCGTTCCACACTTTTGTTATAGTGTTATAAAATTCTGGATCCTCACTAACATTTGCAATATATTATTCCAGGTATGATCACAAACTATACAATTTGTTAAGTTTGATTGAATGTGCCCATGCAACTATGAAGTGAGATATTTAGTTTGTGTTCTCATCAAAAACTATAAATCATTTTGTATACAAATTATTTCAAAGAAAGGTTTATTATGGATTTAAGGTTGTTTCTCTTTCACTTTGTTCCTGCAAAAACGCTCTCTTGGAGAGCAAGTAATAATCAAAGTCTATCGCCACTTTGACCATCATTGCCTTGGAAAACTAGAAACACACATCAAAATAGCTTGCCCAGCAAGTAATACAAGTATATGTAAGTCTACCAGTTAGCCTTTTCTTTCTGGGTTTTTCGCTTTTTCAAATTACCTTATTATTTTAAACTATACGAGATATATATTTTGACCTTTACGCATTAGTTTTTTAATAAATTTTCAGCCGCCTCGTTTTTGTGAAAAAAATCTTTAGCCTTTTCTTTCTGGTTTTTTCGCTTTTTCAAATTACCTTATTATTTTAAACTATACGAGATATATATTTGACCTCCACACGTTAGTTTTTTAATAAAGTTTCAGCCGCCTCGGTTTTGTGAAAAAAAAATCTTTTCAGCCGCCTGGAAAATCAATGAAAATTAATTTTCTGCCAAAAAAAGAATAAATTAGGCAGTTTATAAAATAATTGCCGCCTGGCAGTGAAATGCCAACTCCGCCAGTGGCCTAAGCGATATTATTATTATGTGTGATTTATTATACATGCGGTAGTTATTATGCATGGGGCTTTTCGTGCAAATATATTAGTTTGGTTTCGAACAACAATTCAATGAATTATTTTTACAATTTATTTTGAAAATGAAAATTTATTATTCTTAAAATTAATATCATTTATTTAATATGTTATTACTTATTACTTATTTGGTGATCTAATTTAATATGTTATTACTTATTGTATGGGGATTTGTGTTATGTATTTAAGGCTTTTATGTTGATGGGTGAGTCTGCTTTGTCGCTGGTACTTTGGTGGTCTCTTGGTAAATTTTGATATGTTAGGCGTATTGAATGACCCGATGCCAGTAACAATACTCTCTATTTAGGTAATTTTTTAGTGCATTGTATTTACTGCACTGAATTTATTAACTGAAAGACCGAAAGTTGAAATAACCTATCAAGTACATCTGATATCATTACAATTTGTTCCTGAAATTCGATGGTCTCATTTTCAAAGCCCCACATTAGTTATGTGTTTGCAACAATTCCCGTGTAACTCTGTGAATGGACATAGAATCATAATTTCCCATCAATATTAATTATTATTTGATGTGTATTATCTTTACATTAGATTATTTATTATTTTATTTTGATGTCATTTCTTTTATTGAATTGAGGTTTCTGTGATTCATAATAGTTGTAAGCAGAGCTTCGGCCAAAATTACACGAGGAAAGACATTTGTCGACGCGTTTTGAACCAACCAGTGTGGTTCATCGTCAGGACAAGTTGAAGAAATAGATCCAGCTTAGCATGTTAGGTGTCAAATTAATGAATAGTAATTTGACCTGGGTCCGTAGGTCAAAATTAGCCGTTGGTCGATTTAGCATTGGAGTCTCTGCTCAGACTATTTAACATGCTAAGCTGGATCTATTTCTTCAACTTGTCCTGACGATGAACCACACTGGTTGGTTTGAAACGCGTAGACAAATGTCTTTCATCATGTGATTTTCGCGGAAGCTCTGGTTATAGTCATTTGTTTTTTAATAAAAAGATAAATGTAGATTTTGTTATTTAATAAAAAAAAAATGTAAGTTAAAAATAAAAATTTAATTTGTAATTTTTGACATTTAATAAATTTTTTTATTAATATAATAATAATTATCTATTTTAAATTTAATTTTTTACCCTTATTTAATTTTAGAATGTTATTATGTAATTTTGTTTTACACTATGTTATATGACTTTTTGGCATTTTGAAAAAATTCTATTCTATTTTATTTTATTTAATGATCTAAATTTTAATTTTATAAAATTTTAATATAATAAATAATAAATTAATTTATATAATTAAAAAAAATTAATAAATAATTAATTATAAATAATATAAAATATTTTTTATTAATAAAATTTAAATCAATTAAATAATCTAGGATAATAATTAAATTAAATTAAATAATCTTTATTCAAGATAATATTGTATTTAGTTGAAGAGAATGTTGAAAATATAATGAAGGTTTGATGATGGATGGAGTTACCATCAAAAACATTAGACACATTAGACCTATCAGAAATAATACACAGTTCTATCCCATAAATTTCCAACAACAATATGAATAACTATGGAACTCTCCAATCACTTATAATATAATGAAACTTTATTAGAAAGTTGAAAATATATGGAAATGAAATAAATTGTGAAAGCTTTAAAAGCAAATTGGAAATATTGTGTAAAAATTAACCATACAATCTAGCTTATTTATATAATGATTATGACATTTTTTTCATTTTGAAAAAGTTATATCATGTATTTTATTTTATTTAACCATATAAATTCTAATAGTATAAAAAAATTAATAGAATATATATTAAATTAATTAATATAATAGATATCAAATTAATTAATATAATTTTAAAAATAATAATAATTGAATAATTTAAAATGTTTTTTATTAATGAAATTAAATCAATTAGATAATGTTAATTCAATTTGATATTGTATTTAATTGAAACGAAAATTGGAAAAAAATATATTTAAATGTTTTAAAATTAAGTAATTTAAAATAATTATAAAAGATTAAATTTAAAATAGATAATTATTATTACCTTGATAAAGGTTTGTTTGTTTTTGTTTTTTGTTTTTTTGTTTTTTTCGTTTTTTAATTACAAATCAATTTTGTATTTATTTTTTTATTAAATAATAAAATCTACATTTATTTTTTTATTAAATAACAAATGACATCAAAACAAAAATAATAAATAACTAATCATTAACAAACTGCAATTTGTAAAGAGAAAAATAATGCAAATCAAATAATAACTAACTTTCATTGGAAATTTTTTTTTTTTTTTTTTTTGTAACCTAGTGCGGGACCTTTACATTTTCCAACATACAACATCATACACCTGCCGCAGCAGGACTCGAACCTGGGTGGGGGGTGCTACAGTCATCCGCCCCTACCATTACACCGTGCACCTCATTGGAAATTATGATTTGAATGTTGAAATTAATATTTGTGATCTGCCCAAAGTTTTGGATAGTAACTCTATCCATCATCAAGGACCAAAGAGCTTTAATTATATTTTCTAATCTTCAATTAACATTATTTTAATTGATTGAATTTTATTGACAATATTATTTTAGATTATTTAACTTATTTAATTTTTATTAATAAAAAAATATTTCAAATATTTTATAATTATTTATTTATTAAATTTTGAATTATATAGATTATTTTGTTATTTATTATATCAAAATTTATATCATTAAATAAAATAAAATAAAATAAAATGGAACACAACTTTTTTCAAAAGGAGAAAAGGTTATACAACATAGTGTAAAACAAAATTCCATGATCACATTGTAGAAAACATTTTTGATAAGATTTTAAAGCTTATGGTCGTATTGGAAATAAATTTCATTAAAAAAAGGCGTGTACATTATTTTTGTAAGTTGTGTGATCACATTATAGAAAACATTTCCTATTTGATTTTAAAGCCTATGAGCGTATCACAAAAAAACAAAGTGTTGTACATTACTTTTGTTATTATCATTATGTATGGTGTGGTGTAGCAGGTATTAGCCATTTGGTAATAGGTCAATAATGTTGAATTACAAATAACCAAATACCCCAATTTACCAATCACTAGAATTTGAATTGATCCGATTCTAAATCTTAAAACTAACTTGAATTTAATATTTTTATTTTGATTTAATTACATTTAAACTAAGCCACAAACACTAGCTATTGTATAGCCTTTGTTATTATTATTATTCGTTGGCTAACTATGTCATGAATTGACATTTTTCACATTGAGTTTATAAACCATGCGTAACATATAATCATTAAAAGCATTAATGACAACATCATGAGAAAAAATGTAAAAAAAACACCATCATAAACATAATATATATATATATCATAATTCTTTTAAAATTAATTATAGAACTCAAAAAATAGAAAAAATATGATCTTTTTTTACCTTACCCATGTTTTATTTCTTTCATTATGTGATTTAACCATGGTCTAGTCTTTCTAGATGGTTTTTTCAAGATAAGGTGGTGTTTTTATTGTAACATGCACTCGACCTTAGGTGTGTTTCTCCTGAACCTCTAATAGAGGGTTGGGTCTCTCACTTCCATCTTTATTACATTGTTGACCATCATCGCCATCTTCATTGCATCTTAGGTATGACCTATCAAGTTGCGATATTAACCCATCACTCTTTGCACATTATAAATTAGTGATAGAGATACCCTATACATGGATGCCCTAGATTAGTACCTCATTGTCATGGATGCCCTAGATTAGTACCTAGATTAGTGAAAACCCTCCTTCACGCTTGTTGTCGAACGACGAAGTTAGAGAGCCCGTGCTAACTGTTGAAGGAGCCATAATAGTTTAGCAGAGCATTCATGGTAGCAATGAGCAAGCATAAAACAAAACTACAAGTAAACTACAAGCAGAAGGCAGAGGAAGTCACCTGCACCTGGAAGACTCCATACAGAGCAGACATAAATCCTCCTCCAGGGAAGAACAATGAGAATGAGATGGAGATTATACTGGATGCATAGAAATTCAGAACCTTCTCCCACCGTCCGATCACTACAACAGTTGGAGATCACAAAGGCAAGGTGAATCCCAAAGTCGGCTATAGAACATACCGCATTAAAGTTTTCCGATGAGCCACCTCACCACCTAGGTCGTCATATAAGCTGAGAGTTAATACAACTGTAAGGAAGCCATAGTGGTGGCTTAAATGAGCAGAGACAAAACTACATATATCACTTTTAACAATAAAGTCCCACCTTAGGTCAGATAATTTGTCAATAAAAAGGCCTCTCTCACATTAATAATAATGGGCCTGTAATGTTTAATACAATAACCTCTAAATACTATCAAAGCCTCAGTTTATATATATTTGTAGACATGTCAAATCAAGTAGGATTGAACCTTTTCACATATAATAATATCAAATATTGTAATATGCAAATTTCGTTGGAAATCATATCATAGATGGTAACCATTGATATTTACTCGGTGAAAGTATTAAATAGAAAAACGTAAACGTGCGAGTTAGCTTTGCCTTTTTGACCTCTTCGCTCGTTATTTAAAAAAATTTAAAACTACGGTATCCAATATATTTTGATGTTCACACACTAGTGTTCTAGAAATTTTTCAGCCGCCCTGCCTGAAATGTCACTTTTATGAAACCATATATTCTGTTCACACTAGCGTTCTACAAAACTTTCAGCCGCCCTTCTTGAAGTGTCACTTTTATTATAACTTTATTTTCAGGAACGTTCGTCGAAAGTTCATATCTTCCAATTAAAAATAATTTTTTTCCAAAGGACAAAATCCGACTACAAAACTTTCAGCCGCCCTTGTTGAAGTGTCACTTTTATTATAAGTTTATTTTCAGGAACGTTTGTCGAAAGTTCATATCTTCCAATTAAAAATAATTTTCTTCCAAACGACAAAATCTGACAATTGTAGCGCACTGCCGTGCAGTGAATAAACAATGGTAGTGAGGGGACAATTTTGACGTTTGGTTATTTTTATTTTCAAATAATTTAATTTTATTTTGGGATCGTAATTTTTTTTAATGTCGTAGTTTATTGAGATTATGTTTTTGTAATGACTGTTATATTTTGAAAAATTTAGGTAGGGATTTTTGTAAATCCAAGTTATAATTATCAAACTTCAAGATTCTAATTGTTTCAGAAGTTTTTGATGGTGTTGAATCTATTTAGGGAAGGATTGCTCTTATTTGTCTTGTTTGTCATTAGAAAGTCTTAGGCTTCTAGGAAGGTCGGTTGTGTCCGCACTAACGACTCTTTCCGCGTGACACACCTCATCATCTCAATCCATGACCATCGACCATCTCGTCGCAATCTCCACATGTTGCTCCCCATTGTGGAAGGTTGGCCCTTCCATCTCAAGCTACATGCTTCCTGCAACATCCCATGCCGACCTCATCATGTGAACTGCTGCCATGATACGCCAACAAATGCTAACACATCTTTGTATATGCTGCAGCCCCATGTTTGAACTAGTTGGGTAGCTAATCCAACCGTCATGCCCAAACCATGAGAATGTACATCCTCATGCCACCATCAGTTGTTTCTCAGAACATCCTGTCACGTCCTCAATTCGATCAAGAATCCATCTCCATATAAGTGTAATCCATGCTTAGGTCCATGAAGTAGTCCTCATCTCATCTGCAACATGCTGCCCATGATGTTTGGTACTAATGTGCTGCATGAAATCAGCCACATCTACCCCCACATCATCCATCTGTAAAACATCCATCTTCTGAAAATGAAGAGATCATCTCATCGAACCCGAATCTCGATGTGCCACATCCAGGTCCATGAAGCAACCTCCATCATATCTGTAATGTGCCATCCCTCAAGTCTACCATAGAAACAAGTATACACTCGTCTCATCTATCCATGTGCTGCCCATGATCATAGATCAATCAGCTCCCATGTGTCAAACGGTTAAGTCTCGGCTCAACCCATGCCCAAGTGTTGCCACCAAGGCATCATCATTATCGTAACTCTATCACTCCAAAGTGTCTCATATCGATCCTCCACATCAAGTCACTCTTCCAAGCCATTCCCATACATGTACTTGAAAGTATGCACCCCATCCTACATCAAAGTCTCTGACCTCAGCTCCTCAATGCATCAGATCCTCCAAGTCCACCATTTATGAAGTCCCCAAAAGTCACAACCTCATGTCATCATGAGCTCCATGAGTCATCTCCAACCAACATCTCAGCAAGCATACAAGTCTCGGCCCAAAGGTCTCTGTAAGATGCCTTAGCTCTCCATGTAGTAGGAATGCTCCATAGTCTGCTCACAACTCCATCCAAGTCCATGGCCTTGTTGTACATAAGTGCACAACCTCTCCATCGGCTCATAAACAATAAGTCTCCATGTCACACCAGCAAATCCACCTGCACAACACTCCTGCCTTGGCACTCCTCATTGGATGCCCATAAATGACACCTCTTCAAGTGTTGCTGCACAATGACCCTGCATAAGACTGTCATGATCCATCTCTCCAACCTGATGTCCATGACTAAGTTGCCCATGTTGTCCAACCAGGTAGACCCATCACAACAATCGGTCATCCTCATCCAAGTCTGCAATCTTTGATCTAGTGAACTCGGTCACCCAACCATATCATCATCACATCACAAGTCCCTTCCATCATAGCTCCCCCACTAAAGGTTCCACCAAGACTTTCTCTCTTGGTCTCGGCCATGAGAAGTCCACCCAAATATCATCATACCTCCAGTGTGTGCCCTCCTGCTATCTGTCCATGAGTCATGCTGGGCACTTAGCCAATTCTCCATGTGGGTAAAGCATGACTCAATCCTTCGCAATGATCATCATGTTCCTCCCTAGTCACGGGCCTTTGTACCTTCTACCATAGGCAAACTGACTTTGCTCTTCCCTGCATACAGTCCATCTACCAAATGCTCAAGTGAAACACAAGTATCAATAGTACTTACATCATCATCATGAGGTTCCTCCATGTGAGTATCCTCATCCATCCATGTCTGCAAACTGCACGATCCTGGTCCAACTTGATCAATCTCAAGTTCATCCTCCATTGTTGTCACATCTACAACATCCTCAAACATCACGGCTTCCTTTCCCTTGTCAACACAATCTGCAACTTTGTCTTGCTCCATTGTCCAACCAAGTTGAAGAAGTTCGTCTTCAACATTCTTTTTCAACACCTCAAGCTTATCTCGAATCTGAGGGTTCCCTTCTTTCATCCGCTTCAACCTGTATAAGGTAAGCAAGAGCCTCCCTTCGCATTCTTCCAAGCCTGCCATGCCTTGTCATTGAGTTTTGTCCAAGCACTAAGCTTCACCTCTGCTAAACCTGTTTCACCATTCACCTAAATCACCCTGATATTCCACCTGTCACCTGCAAAACTTGAACTCCCTGCCAAGTCTTCGGTCTTCGTAGAATCAACTCCTTGATTCAGTTCACCAGCTCTAATACCACCTGTCATAAAGTGCATGTGTGTATCAGCTTAAATGCTTCAACACCAGTACCGGCTCCCCAGCAATAGCTCTATTACCACCTGTCACGCCCTTATACAATGCGTAGTCTTTCAACCGCTCATAGCGAGGTGCGGCACTACCAATCGTTTTCTTTTTACCAATACTTACGATTGTAGACTACGCCTAACATTCCATACTTAGTTTTATTTTCGTTACAAAGTATTATTTTTATCCTTTATACAAGTGAAAGCCCATAACATTCACATAAACAGCGTTATACAAGAGAAATGCACAACAGTATAAAGGAAGGGGCAACTCCCTACAATATGAGTATGCCCGAGTCAATATATATAATCTTCTTTTACAAGTACAAGTTAAATCTTGGAAAACCCCAAATTTACACTTAGCCAATTTTCAAACTTCGGCAAACTTGGTTGCCCAGCTCGTCGGCACCTCCGCACGGTCGCCGCACGACTCACCAACCCTTCGTTCACCTCGTCGCATGATCGTGTTGTTTTCCCAACTTGGACACGCCTCGTCGTAACTAAGTCACCACACATGGGTGCCTCCACATGAGTCACACCTCTGTTCACAATCTCAACACTTCACTGTTTCCACCGTTTCATCATGCACGACACGCCCTCACCCGGTCGCCTGTCTGCACGATTCTTTGTTTCGGCATGCACAGCGCGCCCTCGCCTGGCCGCATGTCCACCCAAACGCGTTCACCCGAGTTGCCGCACAACTTCACCCGGCTCGCCCGAACAACCTCACCCAGGTCGCCCGAACAACCTCGCCCAGGTTGCCCGAACGACCTCGCCCTAATTTCCTGAACGACTTTCTTGAACGACTTTCTTGAACAACTTTCTCGAACGACTTTCTTGAACGACTTCTCGAACAACTTTCTTGAACAAGTTTTACACCCGAGTCCCGCCCGTCGTGCCGGCTCATCCACGCACTGCAGAACTCCTTGTCCGAACTCGTGTTGATCGAATGATGGTCATTTGCCTCCAAACGCCCTCCAATATATATGGGCGGGTGGTGGATTGTGTCACCCAGTTGACCCACACCAAACACCAAGCTGACTCATTCATAATGCGAACTCTCGCCCATGAGGTAGGTCAGCCTGCCCAACTCGTGGGACCGCCCCCCCATCGCTCGCCCAACGCCTTATAAACTTGTCCAACGTTCGTTTCGTTTCATATTTCACACGTCCTTCGCACGGTGGAGTCGCCCTGCCCATCGCACAGACCGCAGGTCCTAACATCGAGCATGTGGGGGCGGCAGTATTAAGTGCCAGGGTAACCAACATACTTACACCCATGTGCTCCAAGCTATTGGCCCGCATCTCAATCGGGATTATTATTATATTATTATAATAATATAATGATAATCTAATATTATTATGAGTTATTATTATTATTAATTAATATTACTAACGTTATTATGAGTTAATATTATTATTATAATATTAGTATAATAATCATATAAAAATATATAAGAATATGGTTGTTATTATTTATATACTTATTAATAATCATAAATAATTGGTGTTTAAAAAAATATACATAAAATTATTAATGTGGTTAATATAAGTCTATCTCCTTGTACTAATTATATTAGAAAATGTAATATCTATATCAACCATATTTACTAATATAATTATACTAATTTAGACCTGCCAATCTCCAAAAATAAACCTAATGATTGAGACTTCCTAACGAACCCCATGTTGATTTAATGATGCTTCATGCACGCTTCGCTGGATGACCAACGCCATGACGATTGATCCTGCATTCAGTCCGCAAAAAACAATTGATCTTACACCAGATGGATTGAAAGGCGTGATGAATTGAACTTGGTCCGTTTAACTTTAGACCACTGTCAGATGACGAACGCCGTGACGGACTGATTACAAATGAATTATTATTACCCCACATATACAACTCTATATATTGATGAACTCTCCTGCCTCCATCTACATCTACCAGGCTGAGGACCAACGAGAAGAAGAAGTACTATATTACCGGATCGATTGATTGAGTGCCGCGCAGAGAGCGGAGCAATGGCGGGATTACCATCAGTGGGCAGGTTAAGTTTGGGGTCACAAGGATTAGAAGTATCAGCACAGGGGTTAGGTTGCATGGGCATGTCGGAGTTCTATGGCCCTCCAAAGCCCGAGCAAGAAATGATATCTCTTATCCGACATGCCGTCTCCAGAGGTGTTACTTTCCTGGACACTTCGGACGTTTATGGCCCTTTCACCAACGAAATCCTCGTTGGAAAGGTAAGGTTGATGCATGTGGTTCTCTTTTTATCTTGTAATTGTTATTATTTTTTTGGGCTATATCATGGCTATGTTTAATCACATTATATCCAAAACCAAACCAGTTAACAAACACCTTATAATTACTATTACCAGTTTTCATCTGCAATTTGTAATATACTGTAATATAACGGTTTGCAGGCCATTAAAGGAATTAGAGAGAAAGTCCAATTAGCCACAAAGTTTGGAGGTAGTTCTGTCGATGGAAAATTTAAGATTCGAGGAGACCCTGCATATGTCCGTGCCTGCTGCGAAGCAAGCTTGAAGCGACTTGAAGTGGATTGCATTGATCTTTATTACCAACATCGTATTGACACTAAAGTCCCCATTGAAGTTACGGTATGTGCTGTTGCAATAGCTCTGGTTTACTTCTGGAATGGTTCTGGATTTCAGAGTGGATTTCAGGTTTACTCCTGGAATGATTCTGGATTTTAGAATGGAGGCTTATGTGAAAAATGCAATTCTGTTTTAGCATTTAGGAATTCCTCATATTGAAGCTTTTATGGTCAAAGTTTTTGGCTATCAAGTATGACTCATCTACATCTTCAACACAGAGATAGTTATCTCATCTTCCAGACAGAAATGAACCACCATAAAACATCCATATGAGAGAAGCAAGATCTCTCCGTAACTTTCTTGTCCTTTTAAATACAGCTGTTTGATGTGGTGCTTTTTGTGTCCATCTGTGACAGATTGGAGAGCTGAAGAAATTAGTAGAAGAAGGGAAAATAAAGTACATCGGACTTTCGGAGGCGTCCCCATCGACAATTAGAAGGGCTCATGCTGTTCATCCTATAACAGCAGTTCAGTTAGAGTGGTCTTTGTGGAGTAGGGATGTAGAAGAGGAAATTATTCCCACCTGCAGGTATTATCAGGCGTGGTCATGTTAGGATTTGCCATATTGTTACCAGCACAGCACTGTAATATGAATCACTAACTAACATATTAAAATTCTAATGGCAGGGAACTTGGTATTGGAATTGTGCCATACAGCCCTCTCGGGCGGGGTTTCTTTACTTCTGGTGGAAAGTCAGTTGAAAATTTAACCAATGATGACTTTAGAAAGGTATACTTGTGCTTATGTATATTTTAAATTTAGTATTAAAGAAAAATATTAATAATGTAGGAAAAACTATCTTGTTGGGTATGAAGTTGAAGGAAATTCATTATTAGTTCATTTTCATAATATTAAAGAATTTCTATTAGTGCATTGCTGAAACTACATTTTATTGTTCGTTGGAGGGTTTTTTGAATTTTATAAAAAATTGATGTTTTGTACAGACAATGCCAAGGCTTACAGAAGAGAATCTTGAAAAGAATAAGGTGACTTTTGCAAAGATAGCTGAAATAGCTTCCAGCAAGGGATGTTCTCCGGGTCAACTTTCACTTGGTTGGATTTTTCATCAGGGAAATGATATTTCACCCATTCCTGGAACCACCAAAGTGAAGAATTTAGAAGAAAATATTGGTGCTCTTTCTGTGAAGATCACACCTGATGAGATGAAGGAAATAGAAAATATATTATCCAATTATGGATTCTCAGGAAATCGATATGCTGATGATCTCCAGGATTTCACGTGGACGAACTCAGAAACACCTCCTTTCTCTTCATGGAAGGATGCCGTCTGATAATTTTTAACATTGTTTTCTGCGAACAAAGCGAAATCGTCATTTTTCTGTCTGTTTTAAATGGTATATGCTCGGATATATGGTTATAAATATTATGTTGCAAATATCGTAAGAAGTTGAGTGTATTGTAAGCGTACTATCCCATTCATATAATAGCGACGTTGTGCGTTGTATCTGCTAGAGACAACCTTACTGTAAGGGCTTTTGTCCCAATATTGATCTCGATGGAGACATCATGGAAACAAGCTTCTCGTCAATATTGGTATTAGACATAATGTACAAACATTTCTTGCAAGTATCGGTAGTAAACACAATGGAAAGGAGTTTCTTGTAAGTTTTGGTACTTATTATGTTAATAGACTTTTTCATTTTGAAAAAAAAAATTGGAGGGGTAAGATTGAGAATTAATATTTGATAAAATATTTTTATTTTGAAAATAAGATGTAGAGTATAAGATTGGATGGGTATGTTTTCTTTAATTTTATTATCAAATAATTTAGTTATTAAGATGGGATTAAAATGTGTGATGGATAAGATAGGTATAATTGATATATAAAAGACAATTTATCATTAATTGATGTTGTTGATAGATTTATGAGGTGTTTCATAGTTAATTAAAATGGGATTAAAATGTGTGATAGATAAGATAGGTCTAGTTGATATATAAAAGATAATTTATCATTAATTGATGTTGTTGATAAATTTATGAGGTGTTTCATAGTTAATTATGGGTGAGATGATGTTAAGTTAGTATTGATAATTTTTGGTATATTTAATTTTTAATTTATTTTTTTAAATAAATTGTCATTTTCCAAATAAATTGTATTTTTTGGTAGTTGGAAAAATAGTTGAATAATTTTTATTTTTTTATATATATTTTTAGTTTATAATATGTATGTTGAATTTTTTAGATTGTGCATCCTATGACAAGGGATATTTAAAGGTTAAGAAACTAATGATGTTATTAATAAATAATTTTGTTAGACAAATCTTTTTACAATGAATAATTATTTTTGCAAAAAAAACAATAAAAAGATTGATCTTTTTTGGGTGAATACTATTATCATTAGAAACTAAAATTTACACGGTGTAGCATATATCCTCAAGTTAGCTCTTATGGGGGACAATAAAAGTACACTCTTCATAAACAGGAGAGAGATACATCAGTTTTAACATAGCCAAAAAGAAAATGACTAGGATAGAGAAATTGGCCTAATTAGCCATTTACAAAGTTAACTAAAAAAAAATATGAAATCCATCTCCAATATCATAACATATCTAAACCAAAGGATTTGTATCTAATGTTGGCATATGAATGGGTGCATTTCAGCTCTCTGGAGTGCCACCAACTCTTCGAGGAATAACAAGGTGTCATTAAATCCTTTCCATTCTCTTGTTCATATGCCTCTGATGCATGTGCAAGTGTTCAAGAGAGTGCATGATATCCATACATTTCTTGTTCCAATCCAAGAGCGTCCAACACAATAAAAATTCCATCTACCTAATTCCAATATAAGTATATAGTCTACATGTATTGGTTGAGAATTTCCCTTGTGTGTCTCGTATCTAGTATCCAAGCAGTCCATTCAATCAACAACTTCATGTTTGAGAGAGTAGTCCTATGAGAGGATGTTTATCCCTTAGATTAAAAGAGTCCTTCTTGAACTTTCACTAGAGCAAGCTATTGATACATGATGCATATGAGTGTGGCATCTATGGGCTAGCTCTTGATAATAAGCAACCCCTCTTCGGACCTGAGCCTGCTGGCAAGTTATGGTGGTTGGGCATGCCAGAAAAAAGAATCCAAAAAATGGCCAATATTAGCCTTGTTTGTGAGAGTTGCAAAGGTACAACCCCAAAACAACTCCACCCATGAACCAAACCTCCAAATTTCCTAGGATTGAGAATGGTAATATACAATCCCATCACCCCCAGAATTATAGTCCAGCTTACACCACTCATAAAGACAGTAACACACCTACGAAGCCACCTTTTGAGAGAAGAAAATCCTTCATGCCAATAAGTATTCAACTCTGGTTAGAGAGAGGGTGAGTCAATAGCACCAAAATAAAACAACAAACGTGATAGGAAGCTAAGAGAACTACCCCAATAATTGCTCAAAGATAGAAATAGAAGGCCTTGAAAATGAAAAACAACAGAGCGACTTACTAGTCATGATTTCACCATCCAAAACAACCCATCACCAATATAAGAACACGAAAGTGCAAGCGCGTGACTGAGTATGGGATAAACTCTAGGAAAGAAGTGAAACAACTTGGGTTTGATAGGGTGGAAGATGAGGGTGAAAATCTTAGGCGCAAACTGGGGGAATGGGCATAGAAAATCACTTAGGGATTTGTCAAATAGTGAAAGAGGAAAGCTCAACTTGGAACAACTAGCATGAGAAAGCAAGGATAGAAAAGGAAACAACCACCACTCTCATTTAGACGCCACACAAAGATCCGTGAAGTAATTCCAAATTAACTTAAAAAAGGAAATAAAGGGAGAAACATATCAATACTAGGTAGTCAGTGCAGCTAAACTAATTGGAAGAGGATGCTAGATGTATGCAAAAAACATATCATTTTAGATGCCCTCACTTGTTGCCATTTTAAACACCCTGATTGCTAGTAGGGTGGATGCAACCTCCACCACTTGATTCCCTCTGTATGTAGCCAAGACTCCAACATTCCACTTCTAAAAATTTAATAACTAGAGAAATTATTACATCTCCTTCCATCTCATGAATGCACCATCTTCTCTCACCATTCGTAGCATGTTGTCTTCACCTTCCCCTAAAGGATAATAAATTTCAATCTATATCCATTATACACATATCATGGGTGCATTAAACTTCACTGGGGATGGGTTCCATGTCTCCAAACTTATTTTCCAAGTGGGGCAGTGAAACCAATGCCCCTCTCCCCCTGCCCCACCACCTATACAATGTTTGTCACCCCATCCATGACTTTATATTTCTTCTGAGATAATTACCAATAAACCACCTTCAAATGAAAATCTTGTAGGAGATTCCAATTTGAAGCCAACTTGGAAGAGGATTCTAGACATCCATGGTTCACTATAGAAATTCATACTTTGTGGGCTATGCTAGGTACCTTGGGGTCCATTTTCATCATTGATAGGTCCCCTAACGTTTGTTAGTGGTATACCTTAATGATCAGAAGTTAGACTGTTTCTACCATCGAGGTTGAGTAGAAGACCTTGGGATATGGACATATCACGCTTATATGGAACCCTTCGCAATTTTTGTTTGAGTTACATATCATTATATTTACTTTGAGAGCTACTCTTGGAAACATGTTCTATATGCATCAATAGCCCTGCTAATGTAAAATGTGACATTGATCACATTGTTTTTACTAGTGGTTATGGTCTTTTGGTTTGTCACATAGATCCATGGTGTATGTGTCGTGGCCATGTACTAGCACTAAATTGTGACATTGATCACAATGCTTTTAATGGTGGCTATGATCTTTTGGTTTGTAACATAGACATATTGTGTATGTCTCATGGCCATGTACTAACATTTCAAGTCAATATATTTAGCAACGTGATTATGGAAAACAAAATCTAATTAATTTTCCTAGGCATTAATATGTCACGTCATTAAATTATTTATTTCACATCAATTTTAAAAATTTAAATGATCCAATCAAATTCAATCCATAATTAGTAACCATGGCACTAAATAAAGTTATTTAATTATAATAACAAAATGTTTCTCATTGTTTGGTTATTGAAGCTAAAATTTGAATGTTGTGAATAATAAGTGAACTCTATGAATGAGAAGTGCATTATTATTAGTTTAAATTTAAAACGATAGTTAAAAGTTTGGGATAAGTTTCTTCTAAACATATATATGCTCACATCTAGGTTTTCTTCATTCCCCACACGAAACAAGATTGAACTCTATTAGCGATGTCTAATATGCATTTCTCATGGTTGTTTCTTCAATAACATTTGCAATATATTATTCCAGGTATGATCACATACTCTACAATCTGTAAAGTTTGATTGAATGTGCCCATGCAACTATGAATTGAGATATTATAAATCATTTTGTATACAAATTATTTCAAAAAAATGTTTATTATGGATTTAAAGTTGTTTCTCTTTTACTTTGCAGGATTGAATTGAGATATTATAAATCATTTTGTATACAAATTATTTCAAAGAAATGTTTATTATGGATTTAAAGTTGTTTCTCTTTTACTTGTTCCTGCAAAAACGCTCTCTTGGAGAGCAAGTAATAATAAAACGCTGTCTTGGATAGCACGTAATAATAAAAGCCTATCGCCACTTGACCATCATTGTCTTGGAGAACTAGAAATACACATCGAAATAGCTTGCCCACCAAGTAATACAATTCTATGTAAACCTACCAATTAGCCTTTTCTTTCTGGTTTTTTCGCTTTTTCAAATTACTTTATTATTTGAAAGTATATTTTGACCTCTACACATTAGTTTTTTAATCAATTTTCAGATGCCCTTGTTTTTGTGAAAAAATTATTTTCGGCTGCCGCACTTATTATGCAATGGATATTATTATTATGTGTGATTTATTATGCATTAGGTTTTTTGGTGAATTGTAGGTTTATTTTTCCTTAAGGTTTGATTTGATATATTTAATTTGATGAAATGGTATTGTTTATCAAACTGAACTTTGGTGGATCGTTGGTATTTTGGTGGTCCCGTGGAGGAAGTGGGCTGAATGTATTTGCCTTAAATTTTGATAATCCAAGGCCATTTTTCTTTAAGGTTTGATTTGATATATTTAATTGGATGAGATGCTATTGTTTATTATAATGAAACATGTAATACATGAATGATTGTTTATTTAAATCCAATACTATTTATTTAGATAATTTTTTAACGCATTGTATTTACTGCATCGAATTCGTTAACTCAAGAGTGAAACAACCAACCAACCACGTACATTTGATATCATTACAATTTGTTCCTGACATTCGATGTTGTGATTTTCAAAACACCCATAGTAGTTATGTGTTGGCACCAATTCAGGTATAACCCTGTAAAATGAACATAGAACTGTAATTTCTAATCAAGGTTAATTATTATTTGATTTGTATCGTTTTTCTCCTTACAATAATGTAGTTTGTCAGTGATTTGCTATCTATCATTTTATTTTGATGTTATTAAAGATAAATATAGATTTTGTTATTTAATAAAAAAATAAATGTAAATTTAAAAATACAAATTTAACTGCAATTTTTGACATTTGATAAAAAAAATTATTAATATAATATAATTATCTATTTTAAATTTAATATTTTATAATTATTTTAAATTATTTAATTTTAGAAATATTTTGTAGAATGTAATTATGTAATTTTGTTTTACACTATGTTTTATGATTTTTTTTTGAAAAAGCTGTGTTTTATTTAATTTTATTTAATGATATAAGTTTAAATTTTATAAAATTTTAATATAATAAATAATAAATTAATTTTTATAATTCAAAAAATAATAAATAAATAATTTTAAATAATATAAAATAATATTGTAAATAAAATTAAATCAATTAAAATAATCTTAATTCAAGATAATATTGTAGTTAATTGAAGAGAATGTTGAAAATATAATGAAAGATCTTTGGTCCTTGATGATGTGATGGAGTTACCTTGGGAAACATTGGACGGATCACAAATATTAATTTCAACATTCGAATCAAATAATTTAATTAAAATAGAAAAAATGAGGTGAGCATCAATTTTATCCAAACAGAACCACAAGTTTGTCAACATCTTTTTGGCATCGTCCATGGAGGAGAATAATTTGTACTTATCTACTTGTTTTTCTCTCAATACCAAACCCAACAATGCCTTCATTTTCCTATGAAGTGAAATTGAATTCGAGTACTTCTTTCTACCCCTCGTGTGCTTAGGGTCTACCACCCACCCTACAAGGCCGTCTAGCAATTTAGAGTCAGACATAGAGTGTCTCTCCTCCCTAACTTCTATCTCTAAATCCCTTATCTCCTCACACGCTTCTCATGGAATTTCTTTGAAATGTGTCCCCATAGAGTCGTGAGCGAAGAGCCTCACCCCCTCCGTCTCGGCTGAGTTTTGTCATCACCACTCCTACTTCTCTATATTTGTCTTTTCAAATGACTCTAAGTCATGAAGAGACAATTCTAGATTCCCATGGCGATTTACCATACTTACAAAAGGACACACAAATTGAAACAAATCACCCTCAACCAGGTCCAAACACTAGCAAAAAATCTCATCACAATAACACAAAACAAAGCCCTGAAAACTAGATGAAAATCCAGCAAAGAAAGAAGAAGGTGACTCAAAGTCATCTACAAACTCAATTCCCTCCACCATTGGATGAAAAACACCACCCCAAGACTGTGGACCTACATAGACTCAACGAATAAAGACCCAACTTCAAACCCCACTCACAAACCTAGACTTAATAAGAAAATAAAATTGCCCATGCTAGTCCCTGCCACAAAATCCAATTGAAGCCAACACCAACATTGCTAAGGTGATACAAACCTGGACATCAAATAACCCTAGAAAAATCAATAAAAATATACGACTTCAAGAGGTAATTGACATGCCACAGTTGAGACACACACCCTTTACAACTCAATTTACCACATACACAAAATAGGACATCAACCAAAAGCAGGCAAAATACCGAAGCAAATGAAATTAACTTACAGTTCGAGTGCTACAACCCAAATTGAGATGGTTTGAAGTTCGTCGCCCAGTGTGACCCAAATGCAAAAGCCACCACTACCTCTACTCACCACAGAGCAATAAACACCATAATTCCTCTCCACCTTGTGCGAAACACCAAATCTTTTCACACTAGGGATGTTTCCCACCTCACCTTCTCAGACAAGAAGCTCCAAGAGGCTAAGGTCTTACCCTCGACTCCCACTCTCTCTTCACAAACAAACTCACCAACTCTTCATATCATTACAAAAGACCTCAAAGAAAAGTATATTTGCATGTGAAGTACCCACAGTGTACCAACAACATTAAATGGAGGACATGACACCCTAAACCCTATCACATCTACCATAACACCCGATCAAGGGTTGATATTGAATTTATTATATCTAAAGAGGAATTAAATTTATTCAAGTCTTTTTTTAATTATTAAAAAACTATTCTTAAAAAGAATTAATATTTATAAATAAATATAATTAATAAAGTAAATGTAAAACAAATTTATATTATATTTAAACTAAATAAATCTTTTCTATCAAATTTAAATCTAAAATATTCTCAAAGCAATGAGCCATGACAACTTTCCAAATGGAATTTTCACGGCTAACCACCAAGACATTATAAGTCACATTTGTTTTGACATGGGTCAACTTTAACTTAAGACAAAAAAAAGAATTACACATCTTATTGTAAAATGTACCATTTTGTTAAATAAAATTTTCTTATATATAAATGAACATTATAAATAATAATGAAGAAATTATCATGGAGGAACCTATTAGAATTGGAATAATTTCAAATCCCTAGGAAATTGGTGGGTGGGGAGCCACTTGAAAGGAATATAATTTTTTAAATTTATTAAAAGTAATTGACCATTTTGCTAAATAAATTTTTCTTATATATAAATGAATGTTATAAATTACAATGAGGAACTTATTAGAATTGGAATAATCTCAAATCAAATTGGTGGGCACAAATCTAATCTTTTAAATTTATTAAAAGTCAATGCAACCTAACAAACTCTGTAATACACTACAACACTTGATAAAGATTTCACCAAGTCACTGATGAATGGATAAGTTTACATATAGAAATAAGTGCATATGTATATATGCTTATGCAACATGTGTAACTTTTCATCTTTAAAACCATATTTTTGAATGCATAAATGGATACAACGTCTTGAAAGTTCATTTGGACACTTGGATTGTGTAAACCACATAAATTTTCAATTCCAATAAATCTTTGCTAGACAAAATTTAAATTTCATTTTAAAACTGGAATTAATGGCTCCAGGAAAATGGCTCCAAATTAATTTAAAATTTTTAAAAGGAGATAACTAAAATCCTAAAACAAACCCCCTTCTTTATGTTGATTGCAAAATATCCTAGAATCTCATAGTCATTCAAGTGAAAATGCTCTTTATTTGATCTCATTATCTACATTATCAACACACACTGACTTTACTCATTTCCTCCTCTGTGCAATTACATTTTTTGTGCGCCATTGACCACGGGGACCTATGGTAATGTTTCTCCTTATTACCTTTCATGTTATAGCTTGGATATGATATCTATATAATATTTTGACATAGAGGTATGATTGGGAAAAAATGATTTAGCCAGGTGGTTTGAGCAACATGTGTGAGGCTGACATCTGCACAAATGTGAGACTATTTCAAGCCTGAACACATTTTCTCCCCTCCATACTCCACCATTTAGATTGTTATCTTTTCTTTGCTACAATATTTTTTCAGTAACATCATAAACATGTTCAATTATTTTAGTGTATCTTTTCATATTTAGAAGCAATTGCTAATTTATAATGATTATTATTTATACCTACTAATCTCCCAATATATTATACTGTGAACCTACTTTTGCAGTCACTTACTTGAAAACCTAATGAGTGATACTTTATGACAAACATCGTGTTGATTTAATGATTATTCAATGTGCACTTGGCCAGATGACAAACACCATGACAATTGATCCTACACTCAGTCAGCGAAAACTAGTTGATCTTAGACCAGATGGATTGAACATCGTGATGAATTGAAATTGGTCTGTTTAACTTTAGACCACTTTCGGATGACGAACGTTGTGACACACTCATTACAAATGAATTATTCTTATGCCACATATACAACTCTATATATTAATGAACTCGCCTGCCTCCATCTACATCTACCAGGCTAAGGACCAACGAGAAGAAGCAGTACTATATTACTAGATCGATTGATTGGGTGTCGCACAGAGAGTGAGCAATGGTAGGTTTTAATATTGTTCCCTTGGGCTTATAATCCCTTGGGTTTTTAGTATTAATCCCTTGGTTTTATTATTCCCTAGTCTAGATTTAGAATATCGATCCCTTGGGTTTATAATCTAAGCATTCATTAATATTGATCCGTGGATTTTATAATCTCTTGGGTTTTTAGTATTAATCCATTCGATATATAATATCAATCCCTTGCGTTTATTATTGTAGAGGTTCATATTCTTAGGGTATAATTATTCATGGGGTTTATAACATTAATCTTTGGCTTCAATATAAATCCCTTGGGTTTATAATCATAGTCAACCATGGTCCAACGTCACATTGTGACAAAGAATTTTCTCAATATGAAAATAAGCCATGGTCCAACATCGCATTCTTGAGTTTAATATTAATCCCCTGGGTTTATTAATCTAAGGGTTCATATTCGTAGGTATAATATTATTGATAGGGTTTATAATATTGATCCTTGGGTTTCATATAAATCCCTTGTGTTTATAATGATGGCCAACCATGTTTAACGATGGTCCAACGTCACATTGTGACAAGGCTTGTCTCAATATGAAAATCAACAATCGTAAACCATGGTAAACCATGTTTATTTTAAGGATTATATACATTGGGTTTATAATATTAATCCCTTGGGTTTAATATTATTCCCTTGGGTTTTTAGTATTAATCCCTTGGGTTTATTAATATAAGGGTTCATATTCGGAGGGTATAATATTATTTATAGGGTTTATAATATTAATCCTTGGGTTTATAATCATGACTAACCATGGTTTAACGAGGCATTGTGACAGATATTTTCTCAATATGAAAATGAGTCATGATCCAACATCGCATTGTGACAAAGATTGTCTCGATATGAAAATCAATCATGGTCAACTATAGTTCAATATTGCATTGTGACAAATATTGTCTCACTATGAAAATGAACCATGGTCAAGCATTGTCAACCATGGTGAGTCATGGTCAACCATTATCTAATGTCACATTATGGCAAAGATTGTCTCAATATGAAAATCAACCATGTTCGACGATGACCCAACATCGCATTGCGACAAAGATTGTCTCAACAACAAAATCAACCATGGTCAATCGTGTTTATTTAGAATTTATAATATTTATATTAGGGTTTATATACCTTGGGTTTATAATAATCCCTTGGGTTTAATATTATTTCCTTGGGTTTGCAATCCCTTGGGGTTTTAGTATTAACCCCTTGGGTTTATTATAATCCCTGCGGTTTATAATATCAATCCATTGGGTTTATTAATCGAAGTGTTCATATTCCTAGTGTATAATATTATTCATAGTGTTTATAATATTAATCCTTGGGTTGAAAATAAATTTCTTCGGTTTATTATCATGGTCAACCATGGTTAATAACCATGATCACATTGTCTCACAAACTGTCTCATGGTCCAATATCATATTGTGACAAGCATGGTCAACAATGGTCCAATGTTGAAATGTTACAAAGATTTTGTGAGTATGAAAATAAACTAGGGTAAACGAGGGTCAACCATGTTTATTTTAGGGTTTATAATATTTATCTTAGGGTTTATATATCTTGGGTATATAATATTAATCCCTTAGGTTTAATATTATTCCCTTGTGTTGATAATCCATTGAGTTTTTAGTATTAATCTCTTGGGGTTATCATTCCCCTCGGTTTATAATATTGATCCCTTGGGTTTATTAATATAAGGGTTCATATTCCTAGGGCATAATATTATTCAGAGGGTTTCTAATATTAGTCAATTGGTTTAATATAAATACCTTGGGTTTATAATTATGGTGAACTATGGTCCTACGTCGCATTGTGACAAAGGTTGTCTCAATATGAAAGTCCACCATGGAGAACCATCGTCAATCATGGTCAATAATGGTAAACCATGGTCCAACGTCATATTTTGACAAAGATTATTTCAATATGAAAATCGATCTTGGTCAACAAAGGTCCAACGTTGCATTGGGACAAAGATTGTTTCACAATGTGTAGTAATCCCTTAGGTTAAATATTATTACCTTGGGTTTATTTCTTTTGGGTTTATAATATCCATCCATTAATTAAACTCATTGATATTATATACCCAAAGGAATAATAAAACCAAGGGAATAATACTATAAACCCTAGGGAATATAAACCCAAGGGATAACTGAGGGATTAATACTATAAGCCCTAGGTATATAAACCCTAGGTATATTAATATAAGCCCATCCAATGCCACATTATTAAAAATATTGTCTCAATATCAAAATCATAGTCCAACGTCGCATTTTCACAAATATTGTCTCAACATGAAAACCAACCATGGTAAACCATTGTCAACCATGTTTATTTTAGAGTTTATAGTATTTATCTTAGGGTTTATATACCTTGGGTTTATAATATTAATCCCTTGGGTTCAATATTATTCCCTTGGGTTTGTAATCCCTTGGGGTTTTAGTATTAACCCCTTGGGTGTATTATAATCCCTTGGGTTTAATATTTTTCCCTTGGGGTTTTAGTAGTAACCCCTTGGGTTTATTAATCAAGAGGTTCATATTCCTAGGGTATAATATTATTCATAGGGTTTATATTATTAATCCTTGAGTTGAATAAAAATTACTTGGGTTTATTATCATGTCAACCATGGTCAATAACCATGGTGACATTGTGTCAAAGATTGTCGCATGGTCCAATATCACATTGTAACAACAATGGTCAACCATGGTCCAACGTCGCATTGTTATAATGATTGTGTCAGTATGAAATCAACCATGCTAAATGAGGGTCAACCATGCTTATTTTTGGGTTTATAATATTTATCTTAGGGTTTATGTACCTTGGGTTTATATTATCAATCCCTTGGGTTTAATATTATTCCCTTGATTTTATAATCCTTTGGGTTTTTAGTATTAATCTCTTAGGGTTATCATTCCCTTCAGTTTATACTATTGATCCCTTGGGTTTAGTAATCTAAGAGCTTGTATTCCTGGGGTATACTATTATTTAGAGGGTTTATAATATTAATCAATTGGTTTAATATAAATCCCTTGGGTTTATAGTCATGGTCAACTATGGTCCAATGTTTCATTTTGATGAAGGTTGTCTCAATATGAAAATCTACCATGGACAACCATCGTCAATCGTCGTCGACCATGGTCAATCATGGTCAACCATGGTCCAATGTCATATTCGGACAAATATTATTTCAATATGAAAATAAATCTTTGTCAACGAAGGTCCAACATTGCATTGTGAGAAAGATTGTCTCACAATGTGTATTAATCCCTTGGTTTAAATATTATTCCCTTGGGTTAATGATAGTCCCTAGGGTTTTTAGTATTAATCCCTTGGGTTTAAAATATCAATCCATTAGGTTTATTAATATTAAACTCATTGATATTATATACCCAAGGGAATAAGAAACCCAAGGGATTAATACTATAAACCCCAAGGAATATAAATCCAAGGGAATAATATTAAACTGAAGGGATTAATACTATAAGCCCTAGGTATATTAATATAAATCCCATGGGTTTACACTCATGGTTGACCATGGTCCAATTTCACATTGTGGCAAAGATTGTCTCAATATTAAAATCAACCATGGTCCAACGTAGCATTGTGACAAAGATTACCTCAACATGAAAATCAACCATGGTAAACCATGGTCAAGAGTGTTTATTTTAGCATTTATAATATTTATCTAAGGATTTATATATCTTGGCTTTATAATATTAATCCCTTGGGTTTATAATCCCTTGGGGTTTTAGTACAGTCCAATGCCACATTGTGATAGAAAGTTTCCATATGAAAACGAGCCTTTCTCAGCCATGGCCAGCCATGGTCAACCAAGGTCCAATGTTGCATTCTTAGAAATATTGTCTCACAATGTATATTAATCTATTGGGTTTAATATTATTCCCTTTGGTTTATTTTCATATCAATCCCTTTGGTTTATTAGTCTAATCACGCATATTCCTAAGTTATAATCTTATTCATAATATTACCTGGATGCAGGCGATAATCAAGTCACTTAAGGCAATTAGACAGTAGGGCGGCTGGAGGACTCGCCACATGGACGCCTGCGTCTTCCCCCATGCCAACCTGAAGGGCATTCAGGGCACCTTGCAGATGCCATTAAATGAGTGCTCTGGCCGAGACATCAGCATAATGCTCATAGCAATGACCTCCACAGACCATAATGCTATTCCTCCTCCCCTGCTCCACTGCATTTGTCCTCCTCAAGCCGCAGAGCCCTGCTCACGCATAGTAATGGGAAGCCGCTGCTGGCTACTTAGCTGTATAGACCTTGGCAACAGGTTTCACTTCTCCCACACCAAGCTCTAGAATTTAGCTCCCGCTCAGACCTCCTTCGCTCACTCTCTGCACAATAATTCCACCAATCTCCCCGCTGATAGCCTTGCTTTGAATCCTGCCATGGCTCGCATCCACCACCGAATGTGGAGTAAGAGAGGGGGCACTCGTGGCGGAAGCATCCACCCTCCTGCAATGCCTAGCCTAGACTCTGTCTCCCCCTCCACCTCAACTGACATTCCCAATCCTTATGGCTCCTTCTCTGGCCGGTATCCCGACACCCGTAGCGGAAGGGGAAGAGCTCAGCTCCAAGGTGCACCCAGCTCCCCACACAACACAATTCCATTTCCACAGCACCCTGCATCGACATGTTATCACTGCTACCGTCACTATCACATTCTATGAAGAAATTGACCCACTGGCAGGTCCACCTGAGCACAATGCTGAGCAGCAGAGGGCAGCACAAAGAAATAGATGCAATCGCAACCCAGGCAAACAGCAACTCTATGAAGATGTTGCCACCCTGCATGTCAAAGAGTTGTTTGGCAGTCAACAGGCTGCTGAAGGTATAATTGGCGACATGCAGGCTTTAGGAAGCAGATCGGGAGACACATCCAGACTGCATGCAACTATGGGTAGCTCCACGGATGCCCATCCAACTCGAGGTAGCGGCACGTTAGCAGAAGAGGAGGATTGGTATCAATACGCGTGTCTGATCGAGGAAGAACTAGCCCCAAAAAATCTCTAGTTTCGACACCTCGCAGCCAGGTGTCGCCCTTTTGCCAGGTGGATGCTTTTCTGATGACTCGACAATTTCGGTTATGTCTGTGTTTTCTGGTTATGTTTATGTAATGTCTGATTTGTTTTTGGTCAAAACTGATAACCCCTATGTGGGTTTTTTTGCTTTCATGTACTGGTTTCCCCATTGTTGGGGCAGTCAAGGTTAGACAGTCATATTTTTTGATGAACGATACTCAGCACTACTGAGGCCCCAGCCTCACTGTAATTATATTTTGTCTCATATTAATAGAATAGTTTTACTTAGAAAAAAAAATATATATTATTCATAATATTTATAATATTAATCCTAGGGTTTAATATAAATCCATTTGGTTTATACTCTTGGTTGACCATGGTCAATCATGTTTATTTTAGGGTTTATTGGATTCACCTTAGGGTTATATTAGTATTAATATGTTGGGTTTTATTCCTTTCCGTTTATTAATCTAAGGGCTCATATTCATAGGGTATAATATTATTTATAGGGTTTATAATATTAATCCACAGGTTGAATATAAATCTCTTGGGTTTATAATCATGGTCCAACGTCACATTGTGACATGGATTTTCCCAATATGAAAATCAGTCATAATCCTAAGTCACATTGTGACAAAAATTGTCTCGATATGAAAATCAATCATGGTCAATCATGGTCAACCATGGTCCAATGTCGTATTGTGACAAAGATTGTCTCACTATGAAAATGAACCATGGTCAAGCATTGTCAACCATGGTGATTCATGGTCCAATGTGAAATTGTGACAAATATTATCTCAATATGAAAATCAACCACGGTCAACTATGGTCCAATGTCGTATTGTGACAAAGATTGTCTCAACATGAAAATCAATCATGGTAAACCATGGTCAACCGTGTTTATTTTAGAATTTATAGTATTTATCTTAGGGTTTATATAATAACCCTTGGGTTTAATATTATTCCCTTGGGTTTCCAATCCCTTGAGGTTTTATTATTAACCCCTTGGGTTTATTATAATCCCTTGGGTTTATTAATCGAAGAGTCCATATTCCTAGGGTATAAATTATTCATAGGGTTTATAATATTAATCCTTGGGTTGAATGTAAATTCCTTGGGTTTATAATCATGGTCAACCATGGTCAATAACCATGGTCACATTATGTCATAGATTGTCTCATGGTCCAATGTCACATTGTGATAATAATGGACAACCATGGTCCAACATCAAATTGTTACAAAGATTGTGTCAGTATGAAAATAAACCATGGTAGACGAGGATCAACCATTTTTTTTCTAAATATGATTAAATCTATTAATGTAACAAAACATAGTACATGGAGGCACCGGCCTCTGCAGATCCTGTCTCAGATTATGCCATGTTTAACAAAAAATAAATGAAAATGACTGCCCTCATCGGGAAACCAGTCCAAAACTAGAGGAGTGTGCTGCCCACACAGGGGAATCAGATTATAATACCATAGTGGAATAGTTTGTTGAACAAAACATCAACATTGACAACAATTAAAAAAAAGAAACATGAGAAAAAACCCCTAAATTTGGTGATCGGGAGCTCAAAACCTGAAAGATTCCTTGGCAACTAGGTGTCATTAGGTGGCGGAGGTTCTTCCACAATAAAACACCTGTATGCCTCCATGTCATCTTCCTCGTGCTATTGAGCGCTCGTCGGTGCTTCCATATTCATGTAGCCGCCTGGAAGGTTGTGTTCCTGAGCTACGCCTATTTGATCCAGAGCTTCACCATGGGTTCTGCGTGTCCCATAGCTGCTACCAGGAGTTTTCCTTCTGCTGGTGTTGGTTCTTTCCAGAGTGTTGTGAGCCAAGATATCAGAGCTTTGAGGCTCCTCTTTGAAAGCGACTCTAATGGTTGTAATTATGCAAGTGCGTTCTAGCGTGCAACAAAACTGGAACTGGGTAGAGTGGTTGGGTTGCTACGTCAAGGCAGAGGTAGCAAGTGGTTGTGGAGTGTCAGCAACATGCCTAGGGCCAGCCGTCTGTGCATGCACCCTACCACTGCGGGTGGTGGGATAACAACCCGTGAAATGAGCCACCGTTGAGGGGGAGGAGGAATCCCAGGGGGTACAGTCAGAGAGGGACAGCGAGGGGGGGCGAATTGCTCTTCCTCTGTTGCTACCTCTTCTATAGCGCATCTTGTGACACAGATGAGGCATATTCGCTTGGTCGAAATTGGGCCGATGAGGACTAGGAGGGGCAGAACAAGGGATTGAATGGCCAGTGGGAGCAGGATAATAGGGAATTCGAGGTTCAGATGCAGGATTCAGGGCCGAAGCAACAGTGCAAAAGCAAAAAATCAGATTATGTGAGAAGTGGGCACCTTCTACCATTTCAATACAACAAAGAATTTGGCAACGTCTCCCCATTGTCGTGCACGAGCTCGGCTCTACAGCAACAATGAGGCAGTTGCAGTTCAAAGGAGGCGGGACAGGGGTAAGGCAATTTGAAATCACCATCTTATGGATTAGAATGAGGTTTCCTTAGCCCACACAAAGTATTAAAACGCCATTAATTTCGGCAGTGAGCTTTTGGGTGGAAGCATCAGTGGCCATGTGGCCGCGCCACTTGCTAGCCGAGATTTGCTGCGCTGTACCAACGCCTTTAATCACCCACATCCCAGAAGGATAAACCATGTTTATTTTAGGGTTTATTATATTTATATTTTGGTTTATATAACTTGGGTTGATCATATTAGTCTAATTGGTTTAATATTATTCCCTTGGGTTTATAATCCCTTAGGTTTTTAGTATTAATCTCTTGGGCATATTAGTCCCTCAAGTTTATAATATTGATCCCTTGGGTTTATCAATCTAAGGGTTCATATTTGTAGGATATAATATTATTGATGGGGTTTGTAATATTAATCCTTTGGTTTAATATAAATCCCTTGGATTTATAATCATGGTCAATCATTGTCCAACATCGGATTATGACAAAGATTGTCTCAATATGAAAATATACCATGGACAACCATTGTCAACCATCGTCAACCATCGTCCAACATCATATTATGACAAATATTATTTTAATATGAAAATCAATCTTGGTCAACCAAGGTCCAATGTTGCATTCTGAGAAAGATTGTCTCACAATGTGCATTAATCTCTTGGGTTAAATAATATTCCCTTAGGGTTTTAGTATTAATCCCTTTGGTTTATTATTCTTTGGGTTTATAATATGAATCACTTGGGTTTATTATTCCCCAGTCAACCATGGTTTATTATCATGTCAACCATGGTCCAGCATGGAATTGTTATAAGGATTGTCTCAATATGAAATCAACAATCGTCAATCATGTTTATTTTAGTGTTTATAATATTTATCTTAGGGTTTATATAGGTTGGGTTTATAATATTAGTCCCTTGGGTTTAATATTATTCCCGTGGATTCATAATCCCTTGGGGTTTTAGTATTAATCCATTGGGTTTATTATTCCTTTGGGTTTCTAATATCAATCCCTTGGGTTTATTATTCCCTTAGGTTTATAATATCAATCATGTTCAAGCATTGTCAATCATAGACAACCATGGTTGAATGTCGCAATGTGACAAGGATTGTCTCACTATGAAAATAAACCATGTTTAATTTAGTTTTTGTAATATTTATATTTGGGTTTACCAATGTTGGGTTTATAATATTAGTCCCTTGGGTTTAATATTATTCCCTTGGATTCATAATCCCTTGGGGTTTTAGTTTTAATCCCTTGCGTTTATTATTCCTTTGGGTTATTATTCCCTTAGGTTTATAATATCAATCATGGTCAACCATTGTTAATCATAACCGACCATGATCAACCATGTTTGAATGTCGCATTGTGACAAGGATTGTCTCACCATGAAAATAAACCATGTTTATTTTAGTGTTTGTAATATTTATATTTGGGTTTATCAATGTTGGGTTTATAACATTAGTCCCTTGGGTTTAATATTATTCCCTTGGGTTTTATATTATTCCTTGACTTCATAATCCCTTGGGGTTTTAGTATTAATCACTTGATTTTATTATTCCTTTGGGTTTATAATATCAATCCCTTGGGTTTATAATATCAATGATGGTCAACCATTGTCAATCATATCCAACCATGGTCAACCATGGTTCAATGTCCATTGTGACAAAGATTGTCTCACCATGAAAATAAACCATGTTTATTTTAGTGTTTGTAATAATTATATTTGGGTTTACCAATGTTGGGTTTTTAATATTAGTCTCTTGGGTTTAATATTATTCCCTTGGGTTCGTAATCCCTTGGGTTTTATTATTAATCCCTTGGGTTTATGTTTCCCTTGAGTTCATAATATCAATCGCTTGAGTTTATTATTAATTTGGGTTTATAATATCAATCATGGTCAACTATGGTCAATCTTGGTCTGACCTCACATTATGAAACAAATTGTGTCCACTTAGGGTTTATATACCTTGGGTTTATAATATTAGCCCCTTCGATTTAATATTATTCCCTTAGGTTCATAATCCCTTGGGGTTTTAGTATTAATCCCTTGGGTTTATTGTTCCTTTGAGATTATAATATCAATCACTTGGATTTATTATTCCGTGGTCAACCATGGTTTATTATAAAGTCAACCATGGTGAACCATGGTCCAACATGGAATTGTGATAAGGATTGTCTCAATATGAAAGTCAAAGATGATCAACCATGTTTATTTTAGTGTTTATAATATTTATCTTAGGGTTTATATACATTGAGTTTATAATATTAGTCCTTTGGGTTTAATATTATTCCCTTGGGTTCATAATCCCTTGGGGTTTTAGTATTAATCCCTTGGGTTTATTATTCCTTTGGTTTAAATATCAATCCCTTGGGTTTATTATTTCCTTAGGTTTATAATATCAATCATGGTCAACCATTGTCAATCATATCCAACCATGGTCAACCATGGTTGAATGTCAGATTGTGACACATATTGTCTCACCATGAAAATAAACCATGTTTATTTTAGTGTTTCTCATATTTATATTAGGGTTTACCAATGTTGGGTTTATAATATTAGTCTCTTGGGTTTAATATTATTGCCTTGGGTTCATAATCCCTTTGGGTTTTAGTATTAACCCTTGGGTTTATTATTAACTTGGGTTTATAATATCAATCATGGCCAACTTTATTAATCTCTTGTGTTTGTAATATCGATCCCTTGCGGTTCTTGATCCCTTAGGTTTTTAATATTTATCCCTTGGCTTCACTAATTCCTTGGGTTTATAATATTAAACGATTGGGTATATTAGTTCCTTGGGTTTATAATATTAATAATCCCTTTGGTTTATTATTCCCTTGATTTTAAAATATTAATTTTTAGGCTTTATTAATTCAACCATGTTTATTTTAGTATTTTTAGTATTTATCTTAGGGTTTGTATACCTTGGGTTTATAATATTAGTCCCTTTTGTTTAATATTATTCCCTAGGGTTCATAATCCTTTGGGGTTTTAGTATTAATCCCTTGAGTAATAATAATATAATATAATCCCCGGATGTGGGTGTATCGCTAGGATGTTAATGTGATGGGACAGGGGTGCGGCGAGGTGGGACGACACCTGCCTACCCAGTACCGCATAGATAATCGCCAGCTGAAGGAAGAACTTCGACATTTGAGGATTGCAGTGTTCATTTGCTTCACCTCAAGCGGCTCAGATCCTCCCAGCCTGTCCTTCGATATGTTTATCGCCTCCGCACGCTCTGGACTGCACTGGACCTCGGCTCTCTTCAATGCCATAGTAATGGCGGGTGCTAATCGAGGCACCACTGAGGGTGATAAATGTAGGCTCAGGCATGGGATTGCTATTGAGCCTTTGCTGCTTTGTCGTTCTCGTTATGGTCTGTATGGTGTTGGCTCTTGCGAATTGAAAGGGGCGACTAAGCTGGAGCTATGCTTTGGTAGTCCTGAGGAGCTGCCTCCATCAATTCCTGGTTTCTCTCTAGGGCCTCTGGCCCTCGTTTGGATGACTATCTGATTCGACCGTGCTCTGCCATCGTGGTGGCTCAGCCTTGTGTTCATATCGTTGCTGCTGTTTTCGCTATGCCCCGTCTTCGCCATAGAATGAGGTGCCGCAGAGGTACTCCTCGGTGTGCGCCCTCCAGCCCGTCCTCCAATTCTCCCTCCCTCTCCAGTGAATTCATAGCCAGCCATTACCCTCGCACTCGCAGTGGGAGAGGGCGTCTTCATCTGTCCAGCCATTACCCTGAGCCCCTTCCTCCAGACTCCACGTCTTCTCCCTCATTTGGCTCTGCGATTTTCACCTTCAACTGCTCTCTGAATCGCCCAAGGATTACAGCTCACATTTCGGTGTTCTTTCATGAGGAAGCCCAGGTGGGAGAGTCTAGCTCTCATCAGGAGGGCCTTGGCTCTGTCTCTGTGCCGAATCCATTTTCTTTGCAGGTTTCGAAGGCTCAAGATCACAATGCTCTTGACATGGTGATGGCGCCGACGGATCTTGGATCTTTTGTATCTGATGCTACTCGTGCAAGGGATCTGCCTGATTCCGGTTGGTGCAGAATTGTGGAAGAGCCTCCAGATGATTAGTTCGCTCTCTGTTGCCTTTGTTTCTTGTCCTGCGGCCCATAATAGCGGGCAAGTTTTTGTTCAAGTTTTTGTTCATGGGCAGTGTTTCTGATATTCTATGCCTATCCTTCAGGGCAGTTGTTTTTTACTACGTTCGGATATTTATGGCCCTTTCACCAACGAGATCCTCGTTGGAAAGGTAGGACTGTTGTATGGGGTTTTCTCTTTCCTTGTAATTGCAATTATCTAGAGCTTATCCAATTTGATACAATTTTTACCTACGGTATGTTGTTTGCAGGCCATTAAAGGAATTAGAGAGAAAGTCCAATTAGCCACAAAGTTTGGAGCTAGTTTTGTCGATGGAACACTGAAGATTCGAGGAGACCCTGCATATGTCCGCGCCTGCTGCGAAGCAAGCTTGAAGCGACTTGAAGTGGATTGCATTGATCTTTATTACCAACATCGTATTGACACTAAAGTCCCCATTGAAGTTACGGTATGTGCTGTTGCAATAGCTCTGGTTTACTTCTCGAATGATTCTGGATTTCAGGTTTACTTCTGGAATGATTCTGGATTTCAGAATGGATTTCAGGTTTACTCCTGGAATGATTCTGGATTTTAGAATAGATTTTAGAATGGAGGCTTATGTGAAAAAAGCATTTCAGGTTTACTCCTGGAATGATTCTGGATTTTAGAATGGAGGCTTATGTGAAAAAAACAATTCTGTTTTAGCATTTAGGAATTCCTCATATTGAAGCTTTTATGGTCAAAATTTTTGGCTATCAAGTATGACTCATCTACATCTTCAGCACTGAGATAGTTATCTCATCTTCCAGACAGAAATGAACCACACTCAATGGCTTGTAATGTCCACCATAAAACAAACATCTATATGAGAGAAGCAAGATCTCTCCGTAACTTTCTTGTCCTTTTAAATACAGCTGTTTGATGTGGTGCTTTTTGTGTCCATCTGTGACAGATTGGAGAGCTGAAGAAATTAGTTGAAGAAGGGAAAATAAAGTACATCGGACTTTCGGAGGCGTCCCCATCGACAATTAGAAGGACTCATGCTGTTCATCCTATAACAGCAGTTCAGTTAGAGTGGTCTTTGTGGACTACGGATGTAGAGGACGAAATTATTCCCACTTGCAGGTATCATCAGATGTTGGAGTTGGCATTTTCCATATTGTTATTAGCTTTGTATTATGAATTGCTAATTAACATATGAACATTCTAATGGCAGAGAACTCGGTATTGGAATTGTGCCATACAGCCCTCTGGGGCGGGGTTTTCTTTCATCCGGAGCAAAGTCAGTTGAAAATTTAACGAATAATGATGCTAGAAAGGTATATCTGCGTTTATCTATATTTTATTTGAGTTTAGTATTTTAAAAAAGAACGTTGATATATAAAAAAAGGTTGTATTATAAATATAAGTATGGCTTTAAAAGTTAAAGCTAACATTCTTAATCTTATTTGATATTTATCCGAAACCTTTCATTTTAATACCCGTTCCCCGGAATTACTGAGTTCATTTTCTCAGGATTATATTGAGTTACTCGTAATGCATTGATAAATTTCTGCATTTTATTGTTTTGTCGAAGGTTTTTTACAATTTTACTAAGTATTAATGTTTTGTACAGACAATGCCAAGGCTTACAGAAGAGAATCTTGAAAAGAATAAGGTGACTTTTGCAAAGATAGCTGAAATAGCTTCCAGCAAGGGATGTTCTCCGGGTCAACTTTCACTTGCTTGGATTTTTCATCAGGGAAATGATATTTCACCCATTCCTGGAACCACCAAAGTGAAGAATTTAGAAGAAAATATTGGTGCTCTTTCTGTGAAGATCACACCTGATGAGATGAAGGAAATAGAAAATATATTATCCAATTATGGATTCTCAGGAAATCGATATCCTGATGATCACCAGGATTTCACGTGGATGAACTCAGAAACACCTCCTTTCTCTTCATGGAAGGTTTGCCGTCTCATAGGTTTTAACATTGTTTTCTGCGAACAAAGCAAAATCGTCATTTTCCTGTCTGTTTTAAATAGTATATGCTTGGATATATGGTTATAAATATTATGTTGCAAATATCTTAAGAAGTTGAGTGTATTGTAACTTGTAAGCGTCCTATCCCATTCCTATAATAGCGGCGTTGTGTGTTGTATGTGCTGGAGACAACCTTAGTGAAGGGCTTTTGTCCCATTTATTTAATAAATAAGTATTTGTAACAATATTGATTTTGATTTCAATTTCAACATAGTGGGTCATTGTATTCAATGAGATTTGAAGCAAAGGGGTGGATTTTTCAATCTCGTCTTGGCTGAGTCCGCTCTGGCTAAAATCATAGGATCTTAGTATACCCGACTTGTAGGTAGTTGGATGTACTCCTGGTGTTATAGAGGTAGCTACGAGGATTGATCCTCGGTCTCCCATAGATTAAGACTGGCAATTACCCATTCACCATGTGATTTAAAAAAAAACAATATTGATTTGGATTCAATATTGTTATTAGACATAATGTACAAATATTTCTTGCAACAGTTGGTAGTAGACACAATGGAAAGAAGTTTCTTGCAAGTTTTGGTACTTATTACTTTAATAGACCTTTTTATTTTGAAAAAAAAAAGATGGAGGGTTAAGATTGAGAATTAATATTTGATAAATATTTTTATTTTGAAAATAAGATGAAGAGTATAAGATTGGATGGGTATGTTTTTTTTTTAATTTTATTATCAAATAATTTAGTTTAATTTAGTTTTTAAGATGGGATTAAAATGTGTCATAGATAAGATATGTTTAGTTGATATATATAAGATAATTTATCGTTAATTGATGTTGTTGATAGCCTTATGAGTCATAGTTAATTATGGGTAAGATGATGTTAAGTTAGTATTGATAATTTTTTATATAATTAATTTTTAGTTTATTTTTTAAAATAAATTGTTATTTTTTTGGAGTTGGAAAAATAGTTGAATAATCTTTATATATATATGTGTGTGTGTGTGTGTGTGTGTGTGTGTGTGTGTGTGTATTTTTGTAATATGTATGCTGATTTTTTATAATGTTTTTTTAGATTGTGTATCATATGACAAGGGATATTTAAAGGTTAAGAAACTAATATGTTAAAATATGTTAAAATATTTTTTTAGACAAACTTTTTTAAAAGGAATAATTATTTTTGCAAAATAACTATAAAAGATTGATTTTTTTTGGGTGAATACTATTATCATTAGAAACTAAAATTTACACAGTGTAGCATATATCCTCAAGTTAGCTCTTATTGTGGAGAATAAAAGTACACTCTCCATAAAGAGGAGAGAGATACATCTGTTTTAACATAGACAAAAAGAAAATGACTAAGATGGAGAAATTGGCCTAAATAACCATTTACAAAGTTGACTAAAAAAAAAAATATGAAATCTATCTCCAATATCATAACATATCTAAACCAAAGGATCTGTATCTAATGTTGGCATATGAATGGGTGCATTTTAGTTCTCTAGAGTGCCACTAGCTCTTGGAGGAATACCAAGGTGTCATTGAATCCTTTACATTCTCTTGTCCATATGCCTCTGATGCTTGTGCAAGTGTTCAAGACAATGCATGATATCCATAGATTTCTTGTTCCAGTCCAAGAGCGTCCACCACAATAAAAATTCCATCTACCAAATTCCAATATAAGTCCATAGTCTACATGTATTGACTAAGCATTCCCCTTGTGTGTCCAAGCAGTCCATTCAATCAACAACTTCATGTTTGAGACAGCAGTCCTATGAGAGGATGCTTCTCCCTTAGATTAAAAGAGTCCTTCTTAAACTTTCTCTTGAGCAAGCCACTGATACATGATGCATATGAGTGTGGCATCTATGTGCTAGCTCTTGAGAATAAGCGGCCCCTCTTCGGACCTGAGCATGCTAGCATGGCATGGTTGTTGGGCATGTCAGAAAAAGGAATCCAAAAATGGCCAATCTTAGCCTTGTTTATGAGAGTTGCAAAGGTACAACCCGAAAACAACTCCACCCATGAACCAAACCTCAAAATTTCCTCGGATTGAGAAAGGTAATATACAATCCCACCACCCCCAGAATTATAGTCCAGCTTACACCACTCATAAAGACAGTAACACACCTACAAAGCCACCGTTTGACAAAAGAAAATCCTTCATGCCAACAAGTATTCAACTCTAGTTAGAGAGAGGGTGAGTCAATAGCACCAAAATAAAACAACAAACGTGATAGGAAGCTGAGAGAACTACGCCAATAATTGCTCAAAGATAGAAATAGAAGGCCTTGAAAATGAACAACAACAGAGCGACTTACTAGTCATGAGTTCACCATCCAAAACAACCCATCACCAATATAAGAACACCAAAAGGCAAGCGTGTGACTGAGTATGGGATAAACTATAGGAAAGAAGTAAAACAACATGGGTTTGATAGGGTGGAAGACGAGGGTGAAAATCATAGACCAAAACTGGGGGAATGGGCATAGAAAATCACTTACGGATTTGTCAAATAGTGAAAGAGGAAAGCTCAATTGGAATAACTAGCATGAGAAAGCAAGGATAGAAAAGGAAACAACCACCACTCTCATTTAGACGCCACACAAAGGCCCCTGAAGTAATTCTAAATTAACTTTAAAAAAGGAAAGCAAGGGAGAAACATATCAATACTAGGTAGTTAATGCAACTGAACTAATTAGAAGAGGATGCTAGATGTATGCAAAAAAAATATCATTTTAAATGCCCTCACTTGCTGCCATTTTCAACACCCTAATTGCTAGCGAGGTGGATGCAACCTCCACCACTTACTTCCCTTTGTATGTAGCCAAGCATCCAACGTTCCACTTCTAAAAATTTAATAACCATAGAAATTATTACATCTCCTTCCATCTCATGAATGCACCATCTTCTCTCACCATTTGTAGCATGTTGTCTTCACCTTCCCCTAAAGGATAATAAATCTCAATCTATATCCATTATACACATATGATGGGTGCATTAAAATTCACTAGGGATGGGTTCCATGTCTCCCAACTTATTTTCCAAGTGGGGCAGTGGTTTCACCTGCGCCCCCCACCCCCCTTTCGCCACCAACTATACAATGTTTGTCACCCCATCCATGAATCTATAGTCCTTCTGAGATAATTACCAATAAACCACCTTAAAATGAAAATCTTTTAGGAGATTCCAATTTGAAGCCAACTTGGAAGAGGCTTCTAGACATCCATGGTTCACTTGTAGGTATGCAATTTTGTTCCTAGTTCCCTAGGCATGGCCGGAATTAGAGCAATAATACAAGAGATGAAGAAGGACACATGTTCCAAAAGGGATTCCAATTTCCATCTTAATGAATTCTTATGAATGTGGGATCCCTTCTGGAGTTTCTATAGTGTACTTATAATGATTAGGGAGTCAACTTCCACCAGAATCTTAGAAAAACCTTGCATATGGGCATATTCTAACCCCATATAAAGACCAATTAGTTATGTGGAATTATTTTTGCTAATATGAATCATACCAGAATAAATGAACACAAGAAAACCATTATGGTCTCAAATTGTACCTCCATATCTTGTAGGTCTTAGATTTCCCTTAGTTGCACCATCAAAGTTCAACTTAAAAAACTATGGTGAGGTGATTGCAATTTAACAAGGATCAAAGCCCGATTATAGGGGAAATAGGAAGGCTACATCCCCTTAGGAGGAAAGGGGAACCACCCCATCAAAATCCTGCTTCATTGACAAATGCTAGCCAATCATAAGGAGACCAAGATAGAGCTAAAACAGATTTCTTGATTTGTCTAACTATGGATTATTAGCTGGAGTCCATAGAAATATACTTCCCTTTGAATATTATTTCCTTACATTCTTTCCAAAATCCCAAAAGGATGAATCTAATCGATATGATCCAAATATGGTTAAGCACCGGATTGGAGAAAGCTTGATATCCCCATCTAACTATAGTATTATGTATACTCAAGCGATCTCTATCTATTCTTAGAAAGAAGTCAGATATTTTATTCCATAGTCCCATAGAGAAAATGTAATAGTTGAATAAATTTTGTAGATCTTATGAGTACATCAGACATATTTGACATCTATAGGGTCTCTCATAATCTATTTTTTGGATATTTTCCCGACTTAGTAGTTTATTCTATAGCAAGAGCGAGAGGAAAATATATATTATTGGCTATACCTTTTGTTTCCATATTTTAGCCCATACCTCCTCCCATTTTATATCTTGATGTCCCACTTCCACTTGATATTCTTCACTTACTAAGAAGATACCTTTGGGTTTATACCCTCTTGGAGTTTATGCTCTTGATGGGAAACAAGTATCCTTTGCTTTTGTAAATTACCCCAAAATTGTTTCCAAAACACCCTATCAAGTTTAGGATGTTGGTTTTCCAGCATGATCCATTAGTGCTAACTCAAGTCTCAATCCCCCTCAATCCAATAGCCAGTCATTTCCAATCACCATTGAGCTATCATTTTTTTCTTAGCCACTTAAGATCATCTTGCTCCCCTGGTTTCAACAGGTTTTGCGAGGCATCATCTCAAAATAATGTTGTTTTTCCATTTTTGATCTCCTAAAAGAAATGTTTCTAAATCAAATTCATTCCTTTCTTGATAGATTCCATATTATTGAACCAGGAAAAGTGTATTCAATTTGATTAATTTTTGTTGAGAAGTCTCGGGGGCATACTTGTTACTCTACATTATTTTCCAAAGATCTTTCCCCACGTGTATCCACCTCCATCAAATATTCACACCCAATATAGTTACCATTATAGATGGGCCTTGGAAGCCCTATCCACCCTTGAGATTTAGTCAAAATAGCTTATCCTATGATACTAGTAGCCACTCCCTTTCTAATGGAGCTTTACCCCATAGGAAGGATCTTCGTATTCTCTGAAGTTCTTTTTATAGTGTTTTCTTCTCAAAGATGTATGAAAAGAACCCACTTAAGATTGTGGATGAAAAATAATCTCAAAAATATAAATGGCTACTAAACATTGTAGATCTGTAGTAACTGATAGAAATAAAACCTACCAAAGTCCGAATCTATGCCACAATCATATTTAAATAGAAAAAAGAAAGAGTAATAACTCCAATCATCCAATGGAAACCAGATATGTAAAGAATAATTTTATTATAACTCTTGTCAAGAGATCAGATAAATGTTACTAGTCCCCCTCTATGGGATGGGTTCTTGGCTATCCTCAAACATCTCCAGCTTGTGTAGAGTCCCTCTCCTCTATAATGTATAAACCTAGCAAAAATATGGTGTGCGATAATGAAAATAATCAGAGTTACAACAATGAAAATAATCAAAAGTGAATAATGAATGGAAAACCATTCTATTTATAACAAAATATTGAGTTATTGTCGAATAATGAGAAATAATAAAATATTGTTGATCCCATTCTTGGAATATTTTATTATATTTGTTTAGGAGGGAAAAGGTATTTAAACTTTTATTTAGAACTAATAAATAAATAAATGGCTTATTTTTCATCTCAAGGAATTAGTTAAGGAATAATAAATAAATAATGATTTATTTAAGTATTCTTCATGGGTTTGACTATAAATTACTTAAAAAAGGTGGTTTATTAAGTAATTTCTCACAGTGAAAGCAATTTTACTATGGTAAAATTGGCTTTACATGTTGTACTTCGATCCATCTAGTAAATTAGGCTAGTTGATCAATTTTTTGGTGATAACAGATTGCACCCCAACGTACGAGTGTTAGAAGAAAAACATATGATTGAAGTACGTTGTAAAGACACAATCACTAGACAACACAGGGGAGTCAAAGAGAGAGAGAGAGAGAGAGAGAGAGAGA